>OX328125.1:111141966-111494466 GCA_946811695.1 Gonocerus acuteangulatus | reverse complement strand
TATGGATCGAAGTTTATTGTCAGTTAGTTGTGTCCATATGTAATAGAATTATTTAAAAAAAAAAAAAAAAATGTATGAGAATCTAAAACCCAATGTAATTTTCTCTCGTTTTATTAGAATAATTAAAAAAAAAAAACGAAAAAGAAAATGAGATTGGGTTTTTGATTGAGTTGTAGGTTCGAGTCATACCTGCATCTGTGGACCTGAATGTCCTACCGCACAATGAGTGTTTGCCTGATAGAATAGATAGTGGAGGGCATTCCTACTTGGGAGAAGATTTTGAAAAATAACATTAATTATATGAATAACCCGTAACCAAGAAAATGACTCCTCCAGGTGCGCCATATTCACAAATAACAAAAAAAACCAACCTTTTAGAAAAAAGGATAACATGTCGGCATTCATAACATAAAGTAGCAAGTATCAATGTTTCTTTTAAGTCGACCTTATATATTCGTGTTTTTTTTTTTTTTAAAGTTTACTGAATTCTTGTGTAAATATGTGATGAAGCTTGATATAATTCCTGCGAATTCTGATGTTAAAAAACGAAGTGCCGGAGCTACCATCTCTAACAGCATGTATCTGAGTATATATTCCGCTTGTTTATTATTCATGACATATAAAACAAATGGTAAAAAGAAATGATTTTTGTAGCGCTGTCCCTCATAGGTAGGAAACCCGCTCATTAGGTGATTATGAAAACCTCATACCACAATCCGGAAGTGCCGATACTATAACGGATACTATAACGGATACGATAACGGATACTATAACGGATACTATAACGGATACTATAACTATATTATTTATTTATTTTACGAGCTTCGCAACGACGGCGACTTGCTCTTTTTTTTTTAAGATACAGTAAAAAATACAAATTTATGTATTCACAATTAACAGTAACTTATAGTACTAAATACAAAAAAAAAAAAAAAAGTTTAAGGAGAGCATAAGACAAAAGTTAGTAGGTTTGTGTTAAGAATTAATTGCTAAACATTATTTAGAGCCTTGCTATTTGAACTATAGTTAATGTATTTACATAACTTATCACTAAAACTAACTACCATTATTTAACTATTTATTAATTAACTAACTGCCATTATTTAACTATTAATTTAACTATTTATTAACTATTTATTTATTTAACTATAACTATATAATGCCGATTATATAACGGTGGTTCAAATGTGTATATACAGGGTGTTCCACATTGAGATGTCATAACTTTAAGAGTTTATTCTGCACCTTATTTTTAGTTCAGGGACGCAGAAATGAGCGTCTTATCTCAACATGTAGCAGAGCTATTCAAACTTTTGTCTATTTTCAAAATTATTGGGTTTTCTTATGAAAAGCTGTCTTTTCCAGATTTCTGGTCTATGTAACGTAAATGGCGACCACCTTTTTAGAATCTACATTAAATTTCCAATAAGAAACACCAGTTATTGAAATGTTGTCATGTAAATTAGGAGCTACACTAAGAGCCATATAGATGTGAACTATTGTTATTAGGGTTTTCTTACCTCATTCAATATTTTCTTAATCAGCTATTTGTAGACTTAGCGGTTTGCCTCCGCCTCAAAAGTTGCATTATTTAATAAGCTTTAAAATGGTACCCTGTTGTTTTAAAAACAAAGATTATTTAAGTCTATTTTTTCTGATTTCTAATTCAAAACGAATGCATTTGATGTAGTATGAAGAAGCCATTACGAACACATTATTTTATTTCACGCGAATATGGTGATGTCCCATCCTTCCAAAATTTTGTACACGCACTTTTTGGTCTGATTAAGGATTAGGAGACACCTTGAAAAGAGTGAAAGATGATAGAAGAACATTTTGGAAATAATCACAATTATTGTTATTATTTTAACAAAATAAATACAGATCTTATATTTTTATACTTTGAGGGTATTGTTTTATTAAATTTCTATTTTTAATTCAATTCTATTTAATAAAATTAGACACTACAATTTCTGCTTATAAGTTATTGCTTATAAGTAACTGGGTTATTCATTACAATCATTAAAAATTGAAAGCGCATAAATATAAAGCGAAAAAAAGATTTAAATGAAAAGACTATTATACTACTCTTAAAAATAGAAATTTCATAAAACTAGACCCTCAAAGTATAAAAATATAACATCTGTATTTATTATGTTAACAATAATTGTGATTATTTCCAAAATGTTCTTCTGTCATCTTTCACTCTTTCCAAGGTGTCTGCTAATCCTTAATCAGAGCAAAAAGTGTTTGTACCTAGTGTTGGAAGGATAGCACATCACCATATTCCCGTGAAATTAAATAATTTGTTCGTAATGGCTTCTTCACACTACAGCAAATGTATTGGTTTTGACTTAGAAATCAGAAAAAAATAGACTTAAATAATTTTTGTTTTTAAAATAACAGGGTACCATTTTAAAGCTTATTAAATAATGCAACTTTTGAGGCGGAGGCAAACCGCTAAGTCTACAAATAGCTGATTAAGAAAATATTGAATGAGTTAAGAAAACCCTAATAACAATAGTTCACATCTATATGGCTCTTAGTGTAGTTCCTAATTTACATGACAACATTTCAATAACTGGTGTTTCTTATTGGACATTTAATGTAGATTCTAAAAATGTGGTCGCCATTTACGATACATAGACCAGAAATCCGGAAAACACAGATTTTCATAAGAAAACCCAATAATTTTGAAAATAGACAAAAGTTAGAATAGCTCTGCTACATGTTGAGATAGGACGCTCATTTCTGCGTCCCTGAACTACAAATGAGGTGCAGAATAAACCCTTAAAGTTATGACATCTCAATGTGGGACACCCTGTATACAGGGTGTCCCGTAAATGTCTAGTCATATTGTGAGGGGTGATAGAGGACCCTTAGGGGAACAAAAAATGTTCTATGACGATTTCCCAAATTCTCGCCCATAAGGGAGAAAACGTAGTTTTATTGTTTTTTCGAGACAAACGTGGTTTTTAGAAGAATAATCGTTGTAGCTCCGCCCCAGGTGGTTCTACTAGAAAGGAAGTGAAACCAATCGAAAGCTGAGTAAATTTACTATAAGACTAGTTGGGAGTAAACGTAAAAATGAATGAATGTAAGTATGTATATCTTACCAAAAGAAAGCTATTCTAAATTTCCTGACATTTTATTGATATTTCTTTCCAGCGTTACTCCTCAATGGGCAGGATCTGAGATTTCCGGATTTCAGCAAAACTTCCTCATTTAACCAGCTTTCCATTCATGTATCAGGACCCTGTGTTATTGAAGTATTTGATTGGTTTAAGAACAAACGTTTAAAAAAAAACATGGATCTGTGAAAAGAAAATTATATTTTTTTCTTTGGTTTATTCAAAAAGCTGAAGAGAAATATTTATTTTTATAAATGTTTACATAAATGTTAAGTAAATATTTACTTAAAACAAAAAAAAATTTCTTCCACGAATATAAAAAAAAATCTTAAAACAGTAAATTTATAAAATACACATTTATTTTGAATTTATTAATACAGGTAACTAATACTGGGTCCAGGAGGTGGCCATTAATGAACCCTAACCATACATTAACCTAAAAAATTACTATTTTTACCTATATCAAGCATTTGAACACATTTTTACAGGTATTTATATTTAGAAAAGAAATGCTTTACCTTAAATTGATACTGATGGCTACGCTTGTAAGACTCACTGGGATTCTCGTGAGCCCATGAGTGTTTGTTTTGGTAATTAAATATCCCATCCCTCATAAATAAGATGTTCATAGCCCTGTAAAAATGTGTTCAATTGCGTGATCTAGGTAAAAATAGTAATTTTTGAGGTTAATGTATGGTTGGGGTTCATTAATGGCCGCCTCCTGGACCCAGTATTAGTTACCAGAATTAATAAATTCAAAATAAATTTGTATTTTATTTATTTACTGTTTTAGGATTTTTTTTATATTCGTGGAAGTAATTTTTTTTATTGTTTTAAGTAAATATTTACTTAATATTTATGAGGAGGCCCGGTGGCCGTGAGTGTTAAGGCGTGAGCACTTAACACTTGGTGCCAAAGGGCCCCTAGTGGGTTCGATTCCCACTAGGGGTGGTGGCTTTTCTTTAGAAAAAAGAAAAGGCATCAGCCCTATCCTGGCTAGAAAAGGGTGGTAACCTATAGGATAACCCGTCCTAAAATTCTCTGTCAATAATAAATGGGCGTTAAAATTTAATAATAATAATAATATTTATGTAAACATTTATAAAAATAAATATTTCTCTTCAGCTTTTTGAATAAACTGAAGAAAAAAATATAATTTTCTTTTCACAGATCCATGTTTTTTTTTAAACTTTTGTTCTTAAACCGTTCAAATACTTAAATAACACACGGTTGTGATACATGAATGGAAAGCTTATTAAATGAGGAAGTTTTTCTGAAACCCGGAAATCTCTGATCCTGCCCATTGAGGAGTAACGCTGGAAAGAAATATCAATAAAATGTCAGGAAATTTAGAATAGCTTTCTTTTGGTAAGATAGACATACTTACATTCATTCATTTTTACGTTTACTCCCAACTAGTTTTATAGTAAATTTACTCAGCTTTCGATTGGTTTCACTCCCTTTCTAGTAGAACCACCTGGGACGGAGCTACAACGATTATTCTTCTAATAACCACGTTTGTCTCGAAAAAACAATAAAACTACGTTTTCTCCCTTATGGGCGAGAATTCGGGAAATCGTCATAGAACATTTTTTGTTCCCCTAAGGGTCCTTTATCACCCCTCACAATATGACTAAACATTTACGGGACACCCTGTATATATATATGCCTGTCCGCTCTCTAGATGGCTCAAAAATGGTTTCATGTTGATGAAATTTGGTACAAAAATGGTTCGTCTAATTTGAATAGTCGCGTGCGTTAACCAACAGAATCTGTCTACCAGAATAAAGTATTTGGTGCAAAAACCAGCCGGAACACTTATCTTTTCCAGTTACATATGCATGATAGTACTCGTTTTATAAGTTTCTTACCATAGAAGAACGAGTGAAACCATTTTCAAAGCGATATCTGTAACTGTTTTTGAGAAACATTGAAATACCTAATTTTCCAAACTAATTTTCAGTTTGGATATTCAGAAACCATTAATTGTCCCTGGCGATTGATATTCATATAATCTAAGATTTTGGTTCCATTTTGAGTTAATGAAGTACTAGAAATAAAATATTTTATTAACAGGCGTGAAAAGTTTTCGGATTTTCGTATATTTTCTGAAATATCTCCAAAACGGTTGGTAAATTGTGGCAAGTAGAAGGTAACCATTTTAAAGCTTACTACATTTTCTACAAAAAAGGTTGTAATGTAATTTCCGATGGGGCGATGTCAATCCAAGAAATAAGTGGCTAAAACTTTAAAATTGTTTGCCTAGGATGCTATCAGTTTCCTGTTTGGAGTTGCGATAAGCGAGAGAGGCAAAACTCTCCCGTACAGGGGACCCGAGGCTGGGTGTGAACATCTCCTACAGCAGAAACCTTTAACGTGCGCATGTCTTGGTACGGAAAGGGTTAATAAACATACTTACAGTTGTAGAAAAGTTTAGGAGAATATGCCTAATTATATATATATATATATATATTTAAATGTAGGATAAAGAAAATAATATTTGCCATGGTAGCTCAGATAAAAGCGGAAAACATAAAATAATGGACTATGGTTACTATCCATGGTAGCTCAGATAAAAGCGGAAAACATAAAATAATGGACTATGGTTACTATCCATGGTAGCTCAGATAAAAGCGGAAAACATAAAATAATGGACTATGGTTACTATCCATGTACTTGGTAAATGGAATAATCAGGTTTACTTTTAGGATATTCACCTCCATTGAGGCATTCAAGGGTGAGAAGAAAGGAAATGGGTTAAGGAGAGAATTTTAGGAAAACTTCACCATTCGCCGAGAGGAGGGCCTGCAGAATAAAAGCTGGAACCGGGTATAGAATATGCTCCGAAAAAGACAACTTGATAACGCCAAGGACAGTGGATTACCATAGACCGTGAGAGAAGCTACTTCTTATGCTAATCACCGAATATACTGTACCGGGAGCAGTAAGCACATGGACACGAGGTGGTAAGCCTGATAGAACCTTTCTCATTGAAGTCAGTCTTAGGAATGGCACGGGCTAGGAAGTCTATCATAGATCAGAGGACCGTGAGAGAAGCTACTGGCATAAGAAACACCGAATATACTCTACCGGAAGCAGTAAGCACATGGACACGAGGTGGCAAGCCTGATAGAACCTTTCTCATTGAAGTCAGTCTTAGGAATGGCACGGGCTAGAAAGTCTATCATAGATTAGAGGACCGTGAGAGAAGCTACTGGCATAAGAATCACCGAATATACTGTACCGGGAGCAGTAAGCACATGGACACGAGGTGGCAAGCCTGATAGAACCTTTCTCATTGAAGTCAGTCTTAGGAATGGCACGGGCTAGAAAGTCTATCATAGATTAGAGGACCGTGAGAGAAGCTACTGGCATAAGAATCACCGAATATACTGTACCGGGAGCAGTAAGCACATGGACACGAGGTGGTAAGCCTGATAGAACCTTTCTCATTGAAGTCAGTCTTAGGAATGGCACGGGCTAGGAAGTCTATCATAGATCAGAGGACCGTGAGAGAAGCTACTGGCATAAGAATCACCGAATATACTGTACCGGGAGCAGTAAGCACATGGACACGAGGTGGTAAGCCTGATAGAACCTTTCTCATTGAAGTCAGTCTTAGGAATGGCACGGGCTAGGAAGTCTATCATAGATCAGAGGACCGTGAGAGAAGCTACTGGCATAAGAATCACCGAATATACTGTACCGGGAGCAGTAAGCACATGGACACGAGGTGGTAAGCCTGATAGAACCTTTCTCATTGAAGTCAGTCTAAGGAATGGCACGGGCTAGGAAGTCTCTCTTAGATTAGAGGACCGTGAGAGAAGCTACTGGCATAAGAATCACCGAATATACTCTACCGGGAGCAGTAAGCACATGGACACGAGGGGGTAAGCCTGATATAACCTTCCTCATTGAAGTCAGTCTTAGGAATGGCAGACACTAGGACGTCTCTCATAGATTCCTAGATAAAAATCCCTGCGACTCGTATGTTGAGTGTTGGAAAAAATTAAAATATTTGAATGCCTCTCACAAATTAATATTATTTCTAATAATAATTACTTTTAATGACCTATACTTAGTATATAGGCCTGATGCAAATTGGAAGCAAATTTTCAAAATATTATTCTAGGCTGGAAGCTGAATATTAAAGTTCTCCAAATTTCAAAATAGCATTGGTATTTCTGAATTACCTGTAAGTACCATAAGAAGGCAGGAATTGAAGAATTCCAAAGCTGCTGAGCATTGTGACGTCTGGACCCCCCCCCCCCCCCATCGTCCCCTAATTTCATCGGACTCCTGAATAAACACTAATTTCAAGCTGAAATCGAATTTCTAACCCCCCCCCCCCACTTCAACCTTCCTTCCTTCCTTCCTAGGTTCTTTGCTCTAATTCCATCTTGCCCTTAGGCTCCTCGACAAATTTGCCTTTATAATCTACAGACTCCTATAAATATTTGGCTACGGATAAATGAGTTATTCCTATTTAATCTCCCTCATTTTATCCTCCGTCCTAATTAGCAACGGCAATCGCTTTATGTGCAACATTCCATCGTGTAATTATCCAAGTAATTCTTGGTAGGTTGTAGTACAATAGTCTGTCAAAATATGGGGGAACCCCCAGGATAGAAGAAGTTGTTTTAAGCGGACTCAGGATTGGCCATTCTCTACTTACTCACGGACACCAATATGGTGTAAACAAGGCCACCAATATGGAGTCGGTGCAACGCATTTAAGAGAATAAGATAAATTTTGCATATCGCACTCCTATTTCTGAAGTGACACAGCTAAAAAAAAAAAAACAACAAAAAATGAGTCACTCGTGCTGATGTAGGGGCCTTAGAATTAAGACAAGAAGAATGACATAAGTACCCTCTGGTGTACAAACTCTGAAGCTAGGTACATACAGTTTTGATGGTTGATAAAGAGATATTTACTATGTCTTTCATAGTCATAACTATGACGGTGTCACTTTAGAAATGCTAGTGGGATACGTTCGTAATATATGAAGAATGATTTAATTAACCCATTTGCTGAGATAACCCGTTCAAAATTAGAAAATTAACACTTTCGAAGTTTTAATAATATTTTAATAATTTCTCCATCATCAAAAACTGCTATAGAACCTTTTTTTCGAGAGAATGTAGTAAGCTTTCCACTTACCACGATTATCCTTCCGGCTTCGAGATCCAAAAATATTCCCTGTTCCCAAAAAATTGCTATTAATATCATTTTTTTATTTTAAATACTTCCTTAACTCCAAATGTAACCAACATTAAAACATCTTACAATTAGTTTAGATGAATTTTAAACACAAAAAAAATATTTCAATTCAATCCCAGCAAAGTCCTAAGTATCCAAACTGAAAATGAGTATATATATATATATATATATATATATATATATATATATATATATATATATATATATATATATATAGATATATTCAACCTTGAACCACTGTTATTTTCGAAATCTATGGGCTCTGAAAAGTAAAATGTTGTGTTCGGCACTTTCGGATTGCGTCAGGAAAATTCGGAAATGTCAGGACAAATGCGGGATTCATCCCTATGGAAGGAGGGAGGAACGGCGCCATAAAACTAGAAAGAAAAACCACGAACTTAAGCAAAAAACTCCAAAGAATCTAGAGAAACTATAATTCTGTAAACAAAAGGCAGGTGGGCGCGCAGGTAATCCAGGTGTTTTGACAGACAGAAAACGTACCCTGAGGTACTCTATATACTATCTTACTACTCGAAGGACACGCATATGAAGGGTTCATTAAAAAGAAACCAGACCAGTCCAAAAATTAATATTTTGAGATAAATACATGTTCTTCCTCTCGGAAGTCAGCTCTAAATACAGTGAAACCTCTCTATAGCGAACACCTCTGGGAGAACCAAAGTTGTCCACTATAGAGAGGTGTCCGCTATACAGAGGGGTTGGTCCAGATGGATACGTACCGAATTTGTACATTTAATTCATGTTTTAATTAACCATTTAATAATTACCCATCACAAGTTTTTTTAAGTATATAGAATGATGTTCAATAAGTATAAATTTATTAAAAAAAAATAATTAAAAATATTTTCAGGCGTATATCCAAAGAGTAATGATGGAAGCTTGGATTCCTACTGAGTAACTGTTTCCGCATTCACCGATGCCGATTCTCCACAAATAGCTCTAAATGAAATTTTATGCCTGCCACGAAATTTTTCCAGCCACTCCCGTTGGAAGATTTAAATTCAGAATAGCCCAAATGTCCAGCTATCTCTAGTGCTTTTGCCTGTTTTCCCTAAAGCTCGGCAACTTTACGCACACCACATTTTTCGTGATTAGAAAATGTTATCACGTCAATTTGTTCTTTAAGTGTCAGAGATTTCCGATTAAAGATATTGAAGAGAAAGCACGATATTTACTCATCAAGAGCTAAAACCCAACTGAAAATTGAAGAGAGGGAATGTGAACGGAATGAGAGTTTTGGAATATTCCCGGAACCGCGTAGGCAAAACAATAGTAATCTGCCAGCGGGAAAATCATATGCTTCTGCTGAAAAGGAAGAGGTTCCTGTTGTGAAATTCCTAGGAAGATATTACTAGTCACTATTCTGTATATATATATATCTTATTCTTACAAAGAGTTTGTTATTGTTAATGCATTTTACTGGAAACCTACACCGATAGGAAGGCTTCGATAACTTACATTAGCTGTACTTGTCCGTAGTAAGGAGGTAAAAAATCAGGTTTCTCTGTCCGTGTCCGTTGTACAGAGGTGTCCGCAATATAGAGGTTTATTTTACCTATAGAAAAATTCTGGACTTTAAGAAAATGTCCGTTAATAGAGGTGTCCGCTGTAGGGAAGTGTCCGTTAAGGGAGGTTTCACTGTAGTTATATTATTTCTGTCCTCAAAAAGCTTGTAAAATTATATACAGAAAAATAATTCAATGTACGTACAGAACGTCCGACTCGCAGGAACTGCGTCATCTTAGTGCAGTTACGTACATCTTGAAGAAATGGAATAGATTAGCATCACAAATCACAGGAAACTGACAGCCACTGCCATCATGATTACCACAACCACTCCAAACTTATTACCAATCCCTTGCACCGTTTGTTAGCTTATTTTACTACAATACTAATTTTACTGATAAATGCAATTTAAAACTAGAAGCAACCAATTAAAAAGTGAGATAAAGAAAGAGAAAAACCATTTCAAAACAAACACTTTTTAAGTTTTAAGCGCTTATATCTCTCATTGACGTTGTCCCATCGAATATTGCTTCAGAACATTTTTGTAGAGAATTTAGTAAGCATTCGAATGGTCACTTTCCACTTACCACAATTTCCCAACCGTTATCGAGATATTTACGAAAAATGTATGGAGATCCGAAAACTTTATACGTCTATTAATAAAATATTTTTTTTCGCATACTTTCTTAACTTCAAATATAACCAAAATTTAATCATCTTAGTTGGGTGTAATTTTCAAGATGTAGAAAATATTTCAATTGAATCCCGCGATTCTAAGTACTTACAAAAAAATAACGACTTACAAAAACATTGATTCCACTTTTCTCAGAAACGGTTACAGATATCGCCTTAAAAATGGTTTCATTCGTATTCTTATGTTAAGAAACCTATAAAACAAGTACCTGCAAGCATATAAACTCAAAAAAGTAAGCGTTACGATTTTTTTTGCGCGAATTTCGTCCCAAACACTATTTTTTAGTGGGCGGATTCTGCTGGTTAACGAACTTGACCTTTCAAATTAGAAGACAGATTTTTGTGCGAAATTTCATCAAAATCGGACCATTTTTGAGCCGTCAGGAGCGCGAACAGACAAGCATATATATAAATATATACATATTATATATATATATATATATATATATATATATATATATATATATACAAATTTTAGCCACCTATATTTTCGTGATCTATAGGGTCTGAAACGTGAAAGTTTCTAGTCGGCACTTCCGGATTTCGTCATGAGGTCAACCTCATAAGCGGGTTCTCCCTATGGAGATAGGGAGTAACCGCGCTAAAATGGATTTATATTTCGTTTAAAAAATCGTAAATTCTGGAGAATATTTTATACGAAAAGAGATCCGGTGAATCTTCTGCAAATTGCCAGGGAGTTAGCGAGGGTTAGCCCTGAAGGAATTCTATACCCTAGCGGCTAGTTTCCAATATAGGCAAAGGAAATATAGGCTATCTAGGACTAGCCAATATGTATGATTTTATAGGAGTTTCCTTACTTTAACAAGGCAGGAAAACATGCTTATTATTTTTACCCGATGATGATATTCGAACGTTGAGGAATGTTGCTTCATAATTTACTGATCACAGAAAAAAACTATCATTTGCAAAAAAAAAAAGTGGATAAATGGGACAACATTTCGGCATTCATAACATAAAGCAGCAAAGTCGATCCATTTAAATTAAATAATCTGGTTGCTTGACCAATTTACAAAAAAAAATTATATTTTTACCATCAATTACGGATGGAATCAGTAATTCGAAATAATTTTTTGAATTTTTTTAAAGTTAATCGTTGGTAAATGGCGGCCATCTTTGCATGCTTATTTTTGAGTTTAAAAGCTCTTACGGAATACTCATATTCTCAGGACTGGTAAGTCTTAAACTACCGCTACTATATCAACTGCTGTTGTTTTTCTCACAGTCTGTTTTATCTTTTACTAGCTGTTTCCCGGCGTGCCATGCTACACCTACTTTCTGCTTATAGAAAAGCCTAAATAAATTAGAATCCAAATAAGTATTATTAAAATCAAATATTGGGGTCTCCCGTGGTCTAATGGTCAGCGCATTGGATTCATAAGCGGGAGATGGTGGGTTCGATCCCCACCTCCGGCAGGAATTTTCTCATCTCATGGCTCGTTGGGAAAACTCCTCGCGGCACCCTGTATGTCGGCGCTAATGGAAGTAGATGCGCCGTTAAAAAAAAAAAAAATTAAAATTAAAATCAAATAACACGAATCTTGTCCGAGTTTGGTCAAAATCGGACGAACGGTGTGGATTTGTATAAGGGACGAACATACAGACAGACAGCTTGTAGATTTTTTGACCTAGCCTAGGAGATTTCTCGTACCAAGACCTACCATTATTCCAAGTTTGGTCAAAATCGGTCAACCGGTGTGGATTTGTATAAGGGACAAACATACAGACAGACAGCTGGTAGACGTTTTTGACTTGGCCTACGACACTCCTCAGATTAAGATCCACATGTGTACCGAGTTTAGTCAAAATCGGACGAACGGTGTGGATTTGTATAAGGGACAAACATACAGACAGACAGCTTGTAGATTTTTTGACCTAGCCTAGGAGATTTCTCGTATCAAGACCTTCCATTATTCCAAGTTTGGTCAAAATCGGTCAAAAGGTGTGGATTTGTATAAGGAACAAACAAACAGACTAACAGACAGACACGTGATTTTTATATATATAGATGTCTTCTTCACTATTTGAATATTTTGAAGTCCAGTACCTGAAAACTACCATTGAAAACACTATTTTTATTATTGAAAAGCCCGCTTTTGAGGGTAATTTTTTAGCATTAGGTGATTTTATCAAAGTTGATTTTTGGCAGGAAACTAAACCTAACCAAGTAGCTTGTAACTAAAGTACTCTTAACCCTGATAATTTTTAAACTTAAAATTTTTGCAATTTTTGATAACTTTAGGCTTTAATATCTCTGTTGGGGGTCTTGATAAAAATCGATTTTAGCACTTTCCTCCGAAGGAAAGTAGCTATTGAGGTTGGACTCATGACGGAATTTTTGAAAAATGTCTTCAAATCTTTATCGATCCTACCTAGTAGACACCGAAAATGACCCCCGTTAAAATATATATATATATATATATATATATATGCATATATATATATATATATATATATATATGCATATATATATATATATATATATGTGTCTGTTAACACGATAGCGGCCAGAGTTTTTGTTTTTTCGTCACGAAACTTGAGATATAGCATTCAATTAGCAAACGATTGAACGAGTTCGTTAACCACCAAAGTCGGTCCACCGGAAGGGGGGGTTTACCCTGAATCCAAAACACTAATTTGACTATGTCAGCCGTAATATTTGTTATATTTCAACGAAACTTGGTATTCGTAGTGGTAATATAGACAGAAAAGTGAGATATAAAAATGAACTAAATCGGTTCATTAGAAGGGGGGGTTTACTCCGGACCCACAATACCAATTCGCCACTACCAGCCGTGATTTTTGGTATATTTCGACGAAACTCGGTATTCGTAGTGGTAATCCACAGGTGAATATGTGTTGTAAAAATAAACTAAGTCGGTTCATTAGGAGGGGGGGTTTACTCCGGACCCACAATACCTTATTCGCCACTACCAGCCGTGATTTTTGGTATATTTCGACGAAACTCGGTATTCGTAGTGGTAATCTACAGTTAAATATGTGTTGTAAAAATAAACTAAATCGGTTCATTAGAAGGGGGGGTTTACTCCGGACCCAAATTCCTAATATACTCATACCGGTCGTAATTTCTGCTGTATTGTAACGAAACGCGGTATACGTCGTGGGTAACGCATGAGAAAGAAGTGTTGCAAAAATGAGCTGAATCGGTCAATCGTAAAGCGGGGGCTTAATTTGTAATATATTTCAATAGAAAAGCCCGCCAAACGTAGGTTCACAAAGCCGCCGCAAGGAGCGCTTTCTACCACTAGAGTGACTGTATCCTGTTCCTGCGTTAGATCAAAATACGATAATATGAGTTTTTTTGTATTTATTACGTAGTGTAGTAGGTACCATGTACCCAAATTCTGAGGAAAGTGCTTAGTTATGCAGCTCCTGCGTGACGGACTTTTTTTATACTTAGTTGTAAGATAAAACTACAGTAAAAATTTCAACTTGTATATTCGAGTACTTTCGTAGCTATGAAATATTGAAAATGGTCCTTTTTGCGCCTATTTAGCAATGCGTAAAATTGAATAATTCATTACAATTTTATTATTTGTGAATTTTTTACATTTAATAACCCTTTTTAATTTGTTTTAAAACAATTTAAAAAGGAAGGCCAATCCTACCTAAGGAGACAAAGGTTCGATTCCCGAGGTTTAGGAAGCGCTGTAACCTATAGATATGTTTTGCAGTTATCCAAAACGAATCATACAAGAAGTACGAACTACCTCCATTCTCCTCAATCTATACTGCGGAGCTACAAACCATTGCAGCTGTGTTATTCATAGCATTTGCAACAGCAAACCAAGAAATATTAAGCTTCTCCGAGTCCTGTCAGCTGTAACAAACAGCATTAAAAAGTGTAAAACGTCGGTCCAATCATTAAATGAAATCCAATATTACTTACACATAGTGTACAGTATGAAGAAAATGACGACATTACTTTGGACACCAGGCCATTCGGGAATTGAGGGAAACGAAGCAGTCGTTAATAAAGATTCGAAAGAGGCAATAGAAACTTGGGGCACCCCTTTGTGGGACGTCTATGAAGAACTCGACATAAATACGTGTTTGAATTACAAAATCCGAAACGACTGGGAAGAATGTGGAAAGAGTATCCTCAGAGAAACAAGCTTAAGAGAGACAAAAGTGCAGGAAGAGGAAATCGAAGAGATGAAGTGGTAATAAGACGACTTCGAATAGGCCATATTCATATGACACATAGCCAACCGAAACCACCTCTGTTTCAACCATGCTCTCAATTTTTAACGATAAGCCATTTAATAGAGGAATGCCCGGAACATGAAACAAGATTCAGACAGCTAAATATACCTCGGAATGTATCAGAGGCTTGTATTGTCAGCAATCTATAGACAAATTGAAAGACAAAGTCATATCATCATTATGAATAAATAAGAAATACAATAAAGACAAAAAAAAAAGTTTCGCTGCAAGTGGAATGGTATTTTACATGCGCACAACCGAACAAATACATGAAACAGACATAAATAGATATTAGGGCGTAATAACCTGGCAGTTTGTGTCCCAAATAAATTCACATCCTACCCTACCCTTCCTGTAGTTAGCCCGGTGCTCATGGCCAAAATGTTGTTAAGTCATAAAAAAAATACTTATTTATTTATTTATATTGAATTGTTAGCGGTAGAAACCACTGACAAACCAATTATAGTCATAAAAAGATACAAAACAATATATATATATATATATATATATATATACATATATTAGACAAATTTTCCTGGAAGTTTTTTTGCAAATTTAAGGTTTTAAAATACTGTGTCCATTATTACTTTACTTCAAGTTGTCATATATGTTCTTACAATTTCCACATTGTGTGTATTCTAAATCTAATAGTAAATGTTAGTATGTTTGAGGTCGTGATTATTGTGTTTATGTGTGGACTGTCATCCGTCAAGGTTTTGTTCATGATTGGTAGGTTTAATGTGTCTCGTTCTTTGCAGTCAGATAGTATGTGATTAATAGTCAAGTTAGTGTTAATAATACTTATTACAATGTAAAACTTAATATTGTACGATCTAGAAAATTTAGTATGAGGACTCTGCTCTATTTTCTGAATTAAGTCCTACGCACAAGCGCAAACTAACTCCCTTACATAAAAAAAACATACTATAAATTAAATACTAATATGTAGAATTAATTTAATTAATTTCTCATAACTATTACCTATAGAAATACCTAGATTATAGTAAAAGACACTTGTATCTGCGCCATCCTTTAGTTTCTGCCTAACAAGAAGATAAATATAATTACAGAGGTATATTGTAAGCTACTCGGTGGCTTTGGTTTTCTGAGTTAGCTCTGAATAAAGTAATTGAAGTAGCCTTGCTGAATAGAGTAACTTTTCTTCATTTATTATCTAGAGAATAATGAATGAGGAAAACTTTTTGGATCCTAATAACTCCTGCAAGTGGAGAACTTGTCGACATTCAGAACATAAAGCAGCAAGTAGAAATGTTATGCTTATTCGGGGATGATGTATTTTTTAAGTCGGCTGAATATATTCCTGTTTTTCGTGTTCTATATTTGGCTTTAGCCTTGTTTATGCATTCCAACATCCACCGAATCCAAACATTCCAATCCAAAATCTTACGTACCATAGTTAATGCTCCTTATTATGTTTTGAATCGCACCCTCCATAATGACCTAAATATTCCTTTTGTCCAAGATATAATCCCTATCCGCTTCTCATCTTTCCATATTAAATTGATTAATCCTAATCCTATAGCCCAATCCTTATCCAGCACCAATCATCCTTCCTCTCCACCCAGACGTCTTCATAGGAAGTGGCCCTGGGATCTACTAAGGCAGTGAAGTGTCGTGAAGTGCTCAAAAGTAACTGTGATTGTAATAAAGATAATTGAGAGTGATATCGATGGATATCTTCTCTCCTCGTGATATCACAGGCCACGCCTCATTCGCCTCCAATCCTCCCTGCTAGTCGCAGGGTGTGGTTGGATGGCGTAGGGTAACTCCAGGTCATCCTAGAATTCTTCCTAAAGGAAGGTATTCGGTTGACAACTGGTGGCACCTGAGGCGTGGTCAAGCTATACCTATACCTATGTCAAATTACATAATACATATACTGTAGATTGTAATATTTCTGTAAATAAAAAACAAAGAAGAAAAAAAAAAAAGCCTTGTTTCTTGCTAGGATCATGATTTTTTTTTTAACTTACTCAACAAGATTTGCAGTATCGGTCAAATTTATAATGTGATGCAAAAAGTGATAAGAAATCCTGAAGCAATTCGATTTCGGATAAAAAAATCAGTCATATTTTCAAAAAGTCCGACTTGGAAATAGAATTTCATCCTCATTATAAATAAAAAGACAAAGCTTTTCATACCGGGACTTTGGGTTATGGGTCAACGCCATGTGCGGAAATCTAAGGACATAAACTATACATTGGGGCGAAGAAATTAAAACAATCTGAATAGAAATTAAAGTTACCAACAGTCAGAGTATGTTATGGTAGCGTAAGAATGATTTTTCATGAAGAAGTATAGACAATTAGTATATTCAAGAACTTCAATTGTGAATCTCATTCAATAAGAGTGTTAAAATTATATTTTCTTTAGATTCACTTACCAGAGTATTAATATAACTTGTATTAAAAGGTGTTTCGACTGCTAAGGTAATTAGCAACATTTTCTTAGGTTATTTTTAGCACTTTTCGAGGAAATGAGGAATGCAAACTCTATAAAGTTTTTGGCTTTATGTATTTGTTTAAAATCTGTTTTTTTTTTTGTTTTATCAAAATAGAATAGAACAATCATAGGGCAAAAATCCATTAAACTAAGCACTTTCCTCAGAATTTGGGTAGTATCGGCACTCATTAATAATTTGTTTCAAATAACCAACATAAATAAAATAAAAATATGAATAGTTCTGCTCTGAAACTGCTTCAATTATTAATTTTGTAACTAATTTCCTTTAAAGGTTTTGTGTAATATATCATAATACTACAAAAATACTAATGTGAATAGCAATGCCAGGCTACATATATGTTGCTGTGATTTAAGAGTGTAGCTTCCGAATCTCAAGACACCATTATCCGACAATGCCTGGGGGATCTTGCGCGCCAATCGGATCGGTATATCACAATCTAAATAGGATTCTAAGGCTGAAGGGTGAAAAAGCGGTGTTTCTGGATTCAGGGGTCGCTCAAGGAGATGGTCTCGGCCCGCTATTCTTCATCCTCGCTATTGCTCCGACGAAACCTTCTTTATGTATGGGGGTGTTTGCAAGGTTAAGGCTAAACAACGAACCTTCCCATGCGGCAGGGGATGGATAAAACCAGAACACTCCGAAGGAAAAAAAATAAAAAATAGAAAAATGGCACTTTTAATTTTATTATAATATACCTACCGCCGCACAGTGAGGCCAAACAATATTTCGTGTTTCAGAAAAGTATACCGCCTCCAAATCAAAACCGATTTTAATGAGTTTTTTTAAATGAAAGCTAATTATATTTAAAACAACTTTGTTTATCCAGATTTTTGCTTTTTGTTTCTCTTGTTTATTAAATTACGTTTAAATAATTCACGAACTTTTACATTGAACAGATAATAATATTTTATTTTCATTATACTGCATCAAAAAACATGTGTTTTCAATACTCGGTTTGAGTCCGTAAAACAGTACTTTTCGGGCCGAGGCCCGATAAATCTTTTTGGTGCGCTAACCTTACCTGCTACTAATAAACATGTGTCCTTAAGAAGTAATTTTCTTCTATTATAGGTTAATAAACAGATTTTATTTTTTAATTTTTTTAAGTGTCAATTTAATTTCTTTTACTGTATCTTTAAGTTGTTAATGAAATATAAAAGGGTTTTAATGAAAAGTATTGTTCATAACACGTACCAAAAGTGTGTTTTCGGTGCTTGGTCTAATTTCCACGCTCGGCTACGCCTCGCGCGTTAAACTCGACCGCGCACCGAAAACAACCACTTTTGGTACTAGTGATGAAAATAACTATTTTCATCTAACTTAATATCAACACGGATATCGTTCAAGTTAAACATTCAAATCCTGATTAGACTTGGAAAAATCTAAATCTATTATCAAATCATTCAAAATCATATTATTAAAATTAATCTAATTGTTGAATTAAGATAAATTTACTTTTTGAAGATGTCAGTTTGATTTTTCCCAAGTCTAATCAGGATTAGAATGTTTAACTTGAACGATATCAGTGTTGATATTAAGTTAGATGAAAAATAATACATTATTTTTTATTAAATTGTATAAGTTCGTGAATTATTTACATATAATTTAATAAACAGGGGGAAAGAAAAAACAAAAATCTGGCTACACAAAGTTCTAAATTTCGTGCACTGATTTTAGTGCATTGTTTTCATTAAAAAAAGCAATGCACTAAAATCGTTTAAGATTTATTTATTTATTGTGTTTGGCATTTTGTAGGATAAACACACTGAGTTAAGTCTCCTAAGGGTACGTTCATGGTGAGGATTGATTCTACGATGCTACGATAGCTACTCCGATGAGCGCTGCCCCCATGTATTCTACATCGACGGAGGGTGTTCATGCTGACTCACCATTGCATTGGTTCTTGCTGGGAGTAAAGTAACCTTCAACAGTGAATTAGCTTTTGTTTATGAAAAAGCTCTGCTTATGTTAGTGAGCAAAAATGAGCCTTTACAATTAGTTCGCGATATTCCTGACAAAGAAAAAGGGATTGGTTTCTTACTCGGAAAAATTAATGGAATCCTATTCATTTTAGCGAGTTGGATAGACTAGAGTCGCTTAAATTAATATAATTCTATTATAATTGGCTAGAGTTTTCTTATATCTTCTTGAGCGAGTGGAGCGTAGCGTAGCGAGCGGAAACGCATATCATGTAATGCTTAATAAATGTAAAAAATCCAAAAAAGAGAGAGAGAGAGAAAAGGAATAAAATATGTTTGTTTACAAATATCGTTGTTTGTTATCCTTCATAACCTGCAAAACAGTCAACTTTAATGATTAATAACTTTTTTCATAGTTGAGAGAATTGATTTTGATCATATTAACCTTTTTATTAATAAATATTACTTGCCATTATCTAATATGAATTATGACCGTAGATAACGAGTCAAGTAGTAAAAGATAACCAGCAAAGAACCTGTAAGCTAATCAGTAAGCTTATCAGCGAGTACGAGTAACTGTTATAAATCACTTAACTAAATAAATACTTCAAAAGTAACTGGATGTAGTCTTCGCAAAAAGATCCAATTTTCTTTCATCTCGACAACGAAATAACCAAAAAATAATAATCACACAAGATGAAGTAATGAGAGAGGGTAAGTGATCTGCGCACTAGAGTCCTTTTGAAGGAACCAATCACAGTCAGGCCCACAACGCGGCTTCCCTCCTCACTGCGAGGAGAAAACAAAATATTTGTTCTTCCCCGCGGTCACTGCGCGAGTGCGAGAATAGCATCGGAAGTAAGGATCCTCACTATGAACACTCCCACCTTAATACAAGTGTTTGTTTTACATCGGGGCAGCGCTCATCGGAGTAGCTATCGTAGCATCGCAGAATCAATCCTCACCATGAACGTACCCTAAGAGATCAGGAATTGATTATAAGTTTATATATTGTTATGAATCCAGGATGTATCGATTTAAATTAAATATATTGAAGGCTTAAAAATGATTAGAGCTTTAACTTTAAGCCATAATGAAAATGCACTTATCCATGGGATAAAAATGTGATTTCATTAACGAATCTTCTTGTTCTTCATAAGAGATCCTATAATCCTGTATTTGGTAGATATGTTATGATACTGTCTATGTACTGGCTACCTTCAGCGAGAAGTTCACACATGTTATAATGGATGTTTAAGTCATGTCATCTTATGCAGTCTGTAAGTATATGTTTTATTGTCAATTCAGTATTACATATTTCACAGAGTGGTTTATCTTGTTTTGTCATTAAGTACTGGTGAGTAAGTCTTGAATGGCCAATCCTGAGTCGAGCCAGGTTAAGATTTAGAGGCTGTAGTCTTTTTTGAAACAGGATATGCCGTTTGGCGCCACTGTTTGCGTATACGGTTATATATATTGGTGATATAGGGAAGGCCCGGTAGCCGTGAGTATAGAGGCGTGAGCATTCCGTGGAAAAGCCGGCTCTAGCTGAATCCTGCCTAGGGAAGGGTGGTAGTCTATAGAACTTTAAAATTTAAATATTAATAATCGGGTGCTAATGGACCAGATGTCGATGCGCCGTAGAAAAAAAAAATTAACAATGGATATAATTCAAACCAGCCGAATCAATTATTTAAATAAATCATTCGGTAAAATTACTACTTTAACAGGTCCACATCTTCAAAATATACCATTCCATTTGCTTTTGAATATTACATAGCAATAACACTGACCAACAATGAATTTGTTTCGGGCTTAAAAATACCCAATTATTACCCCCTGAGTTCAAAAATCACCTCGAAAATGACCAATTAGCTCTTGTTTTCAAGATACAGTAACATGTCACTTTTTAAATGCTCAACTTTCACTTTGTTGAGAAATTTAGTTTTTGGATGTTGGTACACCTGTTAACTGACAAAACCAAACGTTGTACAGCTATTTTGAGGTTATATACATGAAAGAGACTCATGAAAACATGAAAGCCCTCCTCCACTCAATCAAATATGCTGTGATGATCTAAAGGTCATCGCTAAACTCTTAGGAATGCAACTGGGGTATACTAAATACTGCTGCTTTTTATGTGGGCCAGTAGGGGTAGGAAATCACATTACATTCAAACAGAGTGGCCTGCAAGAAATCTTGGCCCTAGTGAAAAAAATGTTGTTGCCCTGCCTCTCGTCGACCAGAAAGATATATTTCTTCCACCACTACATATAAAACTCGGTTTGATGAATAACTTTGTCAAAGGCATGAACAAAGAAAAAGAGGCTTTTAGATATTTGTGGGAAAGAATTGCTTTCTTAAGAGATGCAAAAGTTAAGGAAGGTGTTTTTGTTGGGCCACAAATTCGGGAGCTTGTGAAGGATCCTGCGTTTAACAGAGTTTTAGGTGGGAAAGAAAAGGAAGCTTGGAATGCGTTCAAGGGAGTTATTAAAGGTTTTTTGGGGAACAAAAGAGAAGATAACTATGTTCAGTTGGTGAGGATACTTCTACAAAATATCATGAACTTGGATGCAACATGTCTCTCAAAATTCATTTTCTCCGCTCTCATCAAGACTTTTTCCCTCCTAGTTGTGGTGCGGTGAGTGATGAACACGGCGAGAGATTACATCAGGATATTTCTGTGATGGAACAAAGATTACTGCAGATTACTGTTGGTGAGTGTGTAGGGATGATCCACAACTTACCTACAAGAGGCAGGCATGAAATCCACATGATGGTAATAATATCCAACCTCCCAAGTATTCTCACATTAATTTTCAACTCTTAAAAAAATTTGACTACTATTTAATAAATCCAAATTAATTTATAATGTTGATAAACTTATGGTTTAAAATTTACAGATTTGCCTCTATTTGTTAACGCTATATATTTTGACCCATGGTGTATCACAGAAACTAGAGCTAATACAATTTTTTCATTGTCATTTTCGTTTTTTTCAACCCAAAATTAGTAAGATTTGACTCATGAAGTGAAGGAAACATTACAAAAATATTTTTTTGTTGGCCAGTGTAATGTATACTACCTTGGGGAGGTTATAAAAACAAAGCTATTTTGTACTAGTTTTAATCTCTAAAATCTGTCGTATATTCTGAATTTTACACTCCGTGTTTCATTGGCAGGTAACAAAAACTACGGCCGTTAAGATCATATTGATAATTCAATTGCAAGACAAGCACCATTCTCTGTATCATTTGTTGTGATTGTTAGGTAGATAGTTTCTTCACAAGAAATCAAAGATTACGATCAATAGAAGCATATTAATAATTTAGCCTTGAGGAAGATATCTCCCTAGTATAACTCGTTTGCTGAATAACGAGGTCGTCTGTCCTTTTGTTATATGAATTCTGTATATTGAGATTCGTGGCAAAAATAAGATTTATACACACTATCTTGCTAACAGTTATGATAATAATTTGACAAATATTTCAAGTTTTTTACACTCTTTGGAAAATATATACAACTACCATCCCATAATCATACAAATATACATGAGATTACACAGATTAAAACAACAGAAGATTACAATGCTTTGGATACCGGGACATAAAGACAACCTACCACATCTAAAGTAGCTAAAGAGGCTACCTTTAAAGAAAACATTGACATCAGACAACTAACTACACAGGACTTATGTAACATAGCACATACACACATATCACAAGATTGGCTAAATCACTGGTTACGGACAGACAACTAACTACACAGGACTTATGTAACATAGCACATACACACATATCACAAGATTGGCTAAATCACTGGTTACGGACAGACAACAAATTAAGGGAAATTAAAAACTCAATCGAAGTCTGGCATGATAATCAGTTGTCTATAAGCAGAAGAGGCCAAGTAGTCCTGACCAAGCTAAGAATTGGACACTCACTAATAACACATTGGTGCTTAATGGAAAGACCCGTGTGCTCACTGTGTAATGTTACCCTGACGATAAAACACATACTGACAGACTGCAGAAGACAAGACAATTTACTCATGCCACAAATTACTCGCAGAAGGTAGCCCTCACATCAACACTATATTTCTTTATTTAAATAACACTAATTTATACAAAAAAAATTTGTATAAATTACAAACAAAAAAAATAAAAAAAAATATCAGTGATAGATCCAAATGGATAGAATTAGGAGAGGCCTTGGTTCAGTGATGGACCTTTCAAAAGATGGGAAGACAACATTAGCAAACATGCTGGTCCCTGTTGGTACAAGCTGCTGGCCAAGGATAGATCCAAATGGATAGAATTAGGAGAGGCCTTGGTTCAGTGATAGATCCAAATGGATAGAATTAGGAGAGGCCTTGGTTCAGTGATGGACCTTTCAAAAGATGGGAAGACAACATTAGCAAACATGCTGGTCCCTGTTGGTACAAGCTGCTGGCCAAGGATAGATCCAAATGGATAGAATTAGGAGAGGCCTTGGTTCAGTGATGGACCTTTCAAAAGATGGGAAGACAACATTAGCAAACATGCTGGTCCCTGTTGGTACAAGCTGCTGGCCAAGGATAGATCCAAATGGATAGAATTAGGAGAGGCCTTGGTTCAGTGATAGATCCAAATGGATAGAATTAGGAGAGGCCTTGGTTCAGTGATGGACCTTTCAAATGATGGGAAGACAACATTAGCAAACATGCTGGTCCCTGTTGGTACAAGCTGATGGCCAAGGATAGATCCAAATGGATTGAATTAGGAGAGGCCTTAGTTCAGTGATGGATCCAAATGGATAGAATTAGGAGAGGCCTTGGTTCAGTGATAGATCCAAATGGATAGAATTAGGAGAGGCCTTGGTTCAGTGATAGATCCAAATGGATAGAATTAGGAGAGGCCTTGGTTCAGTAATAGATCCAAATGGATAGAATTAGGAGAGGCCTTGGTTCAGTGATAGATCCAAATGGATAGAATTAGGAGAGGCCTTGGTTCAGTGATAGATCCAAATGGATAGAATTAGGAGAGGCCTTGGTTCAGTGATGGGCCTTTCTTCCTTAAAAGAAACTGAAAGTATTTTATTCATTTACTTTCTTATTTATTATTATGGAAGTAATAAAATTTAACGAAAAAGTTTTTTTTAATAGTGTTATATTTTGTTTTGCTTAATATTTTTTGTTATAATGGAACAAATAAAGGCTTTATTATTATTATACAAGTGCTCACTGCTCTATGTGCAAACTTCAAGAGGAAGAAGACACTCTGCACTTCATTGGTAGATCTCCTGTAATGAAGGAGTTCAGAAGATTACATTACAGCAAGGATCCCCTCACGCCGGAAGACGTTAAGTTAATCCTAGACGGAAGGAACTGGGACACACTTTATAAATATTTAAATAATGAGGTCAAATACAGGCAATTTCTTATTAGTCAGTTTAATTATTAATTTAAAGTTTTATAATTTTGTCTCCACGTATTAGTGCTCTTTTCGCTATTTAATCATTTTTTTTTTTTTTTTTTTTTATAAATTTGTTTTGTTTATTGTTATTTTCTTTTCTCTGTTTGAATATCTTTTTTTTTTCTTTTTGTAAGTTTTTGTTAAAAAGGAGTATATAAGTTTTTATTTTTTTTTTATTTTTAACGTTTAATTAATTAATGCTTACATGCACTCAGGCTGATGGACACTGTCCAAGCCAATGTAAATTGTTTAGTTATTATTTTGTTTAATATTTGTGTAAGGGTATGAAATAAAATTTACTTTCATTCATTCATTATTATACAAAAAAAATTAAATAATCTTCCTTCTACTCCTTGTGTTTTCAATTTAAAGGTTTATTTTAATAACCTATAAATCCGATTTAATTACGCTAACTTATTTTTTGTTTGTTTATTTAATGATTTAGGCAGAGAAAATATAGTTTATCTAGACCTAACCAATATGTATGATTTCCTAGGCATTTCCTTACTTTAATAAGGCAGGAAAACACAGTTATTACTTTCACCCGATGATGATGTTCGAATGATGAGGAATGTTCACTCCTAATTTACAGATCAGAGAAAAAAAGTACCGTTTCCAAAAATGTATATATGTATTTTAAATGAATTGTAAATTTATAAATGTTTTGAATTATTTATTTATAAATGTGTTTCATATTTGTATATTCTTTTTATTTACTTCCAAGAGCATCCTGTTTTATATCTATGTATATATATTTTATTTAAGTTTAAAGGTAAATTGGAACAATGTTAACATAATGTAACTGAAGTGTATATATTTTATAATCTGTATTAGGCTCATCGCCATAGATGCGGTGCCCTTCAAATAAAATAAACAAATTTAATAGCAATATATATATATATATATATATATATATATATATATATATATATATATATATATATATATATATATATATATATATTGGAAGAAGCTAAAACTCATGAATATTGTATAAATAATTCTCAAGAAAACGCAAATTTCTTAATTTAATTCTTTTAACGTCCTTTTGCTAATTACATAGATAATTTGGAACGATTTATCTTTATGTTCCAATCCTTTAATGACATTAATAGAGATGATGCCGTTCCGTTTCTCAGATGAAAAGCCACCGTTACTAGTGGAAATCAACCATTCGCTTTCTGGAGCTAAAGGTTGAAATCAAATGTTAGCAGAAGGAAAAAGGAATAAAAATCCGGAAGAGAGACATTTTGCCGGGTGATTGGTAATATTTGGCTGGAAGCTGAAAGCCCATTACCGATACACGCTCCAGGCAGGTAGAACGGTAAAGCCGACCCCCCCCCCCCTTCTTCCTGAAATTTCTGGTCCATTTCCAAACTGGTTCAAACAGATTTTCTTTACGAGCTTTATTCAGATAGATTTTACTTTTTGGTTCTCAAATTTTACAGAAATCAACTTGAAAATTAATCAACTTTTTTTGTACCAATTGAACATTTATGTGATGGTTAATTTTTGTCGATAGTTGGTCATACATCTACAACTTTATTTTTCGAAATATGGCCTTTTCAAAAATGGCGTCCCGGATGGTAGTGATATGTTATTGGATGGCAATGCTCTTCAAATAATTATTGTGTCTTTTAACTCTTGTATTTAATAAAAATGGAACTAAATGTATGTTTTTCTATTCTACATTTCATTAGCATAATATGTTTTAGTTGAATAACTGAATAGGTTAGACTAGAACCCAGGTTTTAGTTGAATAACTGAATAGGTTAGACTAGAACCCAGGTTTTAGTTGAATAACTGAATAGGTTAGACTAGAACCCAGGTTTTAGTTGAATAACTGAATAGGTTAGACTAGAACCCAGGCTTTAGTTGAATAACTGAATAGGTTAGACTAGAACCCAGGTTTTAGTTGAATAACTGAATAGGTTAGACTAGAACCCAGGTTTGAACCACGATTTATCTCTTGCATTGTTTTACTTTGAAGTTGGTATTTTCTTTACATACGATTACTTGAGGTACATACAAATTGTAAATCATTAGTTTTCCGTAAAATCAACCAAACAAACAAACAGGAAAAAAGAAAAACAATAGTTTACTTGGTGTAAATATTTAACTTTTTTTTTAAATTTATTTATTTAAATTAATCGTATGAAGAATATCAAATATTTATATCCTAATACCACCTTCTATATCCTTCCTAATACCACCTTCAATATCATTCCTAATACCACCTTCAATATCCTTCCTAATACCACCTTCAATATCATTCCTAATACCACCTTCAATATCCTTCCTAATACCACCTTCTATATCCTTCCTAATACCACCTTCAATATCATTCCTAATACCACCTTCAATATCCTTCCTAATACCACCTTCAATATCATTCCTAATACCACCTTCAATATCCTTCCTAATACCACCTTCAATATCATTCCTAATACCACCTTCAATATCCTTCCTAATACCACCTTCAATATCATTCCTAATACCACCTTCAATATCCTTCCTAATACCACCTTCAATATCATTCCTAATACCACCTTCAATATCCTTCCTAATACCACCTTCAATATCATTCCTAATACCACCTTCAATATCCTTCCTAATACCACCTTCAATATCATTCCTAATACCACCTTCAATATCATTCCTAATACCACCTTCAATATCATTCCTAATACCACCTTCAATATCATTCCTAATACCACCTTCAATATCCTTCCTAATACCACCTTCAATATCATTCCTAATACCACCTTCAATATCATTCCTAATACCACCTTCAATATCATTCCTAATACCACCTTCAATATCATTCCTAATACCACCTTCAATATCCTTCCTAATACCACCTTCAATATCATTCCTAATACCACCTTCAATATCCTTCCTAATACCACTTTCAATATCATTCCTAATACCACCTTCAATATCCTTCCTAATACCACCTTCAATATCATTCCTAATACCACCTTCAATATCCTTCCTAATACCACCTTCAATATCATTCCTAATACCACCTTCTATATCCTTCCTAATACCACCTTCAATATCATTCCTAATACCACCTTCAATATCCTTCCTAATACCACCTTCAATATCCTTCCTAATACCACCTTCAATATCATTCCTAATACCACCTTCAATATCCTTCCTAATACCACCTTCAATATCATTCCTAATACCACCTTCTATATCCTTCCTAATACCACCTTCAATATCATTCCTAATACCACCTTCAATATCCTTCCTAATACCACCTTCAATATCATTCCTAATACCACCTTCAATATCATTCCTAATACCACCTTCAATATCCTTCCTAATACCACCTTCAATATCATTCCTAATACCACCTTCAATATCATTCCTAATACCACCTTCAATATCATTCCTAATACCACCTTCAATATCCTTCCTAATACCACCTTCAATATCATTCCTAATACCTCTTGAATATTCTTCCTTATACTATCTTCGATATCCTACAATACGCACAAATACATAATTTATTTTCTGATTATTTTTGTAAATAAATTTTTATTCACAAATACTACCTTCTGGACAACAAAAATCAGTTTGAGAGAGCTGCTCCAACATCTATTTGGAAACACCTTGCTCCATCCTGATAGGTTTTCTCGTTAATTCAAAAAGGCGGACGGTAATGATGTCAACACTGAGGGACAACTTGCCCCATCCTGATAGGTTTTCTCGTTAATTCAAAAAGGCGGACGGTAATGATGTCAACACTGAGGGACAACTTGCTCCATCCTGATAGGTTTTCTCGTTAATTCAAAAAGGCGGACGGTAATGATGTCAACACTGAGGGACAACTTGCTCCATCCTGATAGGTTTTCTCGTTAATTCAAAAAGGCGGACGGTAATGATGTCAACACTGAGGGACAACTTGCTCCATCCTGATAGGTTTTCTCGTTAATTCAAAAAGGCGGACGGTAATGATGTCAACACTGAGGGACAACTTGCTCCATCCTGATGGGTTTTCTCGTTAATTCAAAAAAGGCGGACGGTAATGATGTCAAAACTGAGGGACAACTTTAAAAGCACTATTACGAAGTTAGATTTTTTTTTATTTATTTATTTAAATTTACATGAATTCACCTTAAATATTATTATTTTAAAATGAAACAACACGTGAGAAAAAAATATAATAGCCTTCCCCCCCCCCCCACCAAAAAAAAAATAGTAAAGTGTCAAAAATGTGTTGAGGGACAGCGGACGGTAATGATTTTGTGTCTATAAAATTAATAATTTTGACATTAAATTTTGAAATTCAGAATTTAATTTTGGTAGCATTAATTTCCTCTTTATTCCATTAGTCATTCCAAGAAGAAAACAATTTAAAAAATTTGGCGGCCTCAATTATATCGCCAAGGGGCAATAAGGTTAAAACTATTTGAATAATGCTCATATGCTCCCTTATCGTATCGAACTATTTGAATAATGCTCATATGCTCCCTTCTCGTATCGAACTATTTGAATAATGCTCATATGCTCCCTTATCGTATCGAACTATTTGAATAATGCTCATATGCTCCCTATTCGTATCGAACTATTTGAATAATGCTCATATGCTCCCTTCTCGTATCGAACTATTTTAATAATGCTCATATGCTCCCTATTCGTATCGATCTATTTGAATAATGCTCATATGCTCCCTATTCGTATCGATCTATTTGAATAATGCTCATATGCTCCCTATTCGTATCGAACTATTTGAATAATGCTCATATGCTCCCTTCTCGTATCGAACTATTTTAATAATGCTCATATGCTCCCTATTCGTATCGATCTATTTGAATAATGCTCATATGCTCCCTATTCGTATCGATCTATTTGAATAATGCTCATATGCTCCCTATTCGTATCGAACTATTTGAATAATGCTCATATGCTCCCTTATCGTATCGAACTATTTGAATAATGCTCATATGCTCCCTTATCGTATCGAACTATTTGAATAATGTTCATATGCTCCCTATTCGTATCGAACTATTTGAATAATGCTCATATGCTCCCTATTCGTATCGAACTATTTGAATAATGCTCATATGCTCCCTATTCGTATCGAACTATTTGAATAATGCTCATATGCTCCCTTATCGTATCGAACTATTTGAATAATGCTCATATGCTCCCTATTCGTATCGAACTATTTGAATAATGCTCATATGCTCCCTATTCGTATCGAACTATTTGAATAATGCTCATATGCTCCCTTATCGTATCGAACTATTTGATTAATGCTCATATGCTCCCTATTCGTATCGAACTATTTGAATAATGCTCATATGCTCCCTTATCGTATCGAACTATTTGAATAATGCTCATATGCGCCCTTATCGTATCGAACTATTTGAATAATGCTCATATGCTCCCTATTCGTATCGAACTATTTGAATAATGCTCATATGCTCCCTATTCGTATAGAACTATTTGAATAATGCTCATATGCTCCCTATTCGTATCGAACTATTTGAATAATGCTCATATACTCCCTATTCTTATCGAACTATTTGAATAATGCTCATATACTCCCTTATTCTCATTTTTCATATTTTCTAGCGAGTTCGGTTGTTAGGAAACAAAACTCGTTCGTTTAGAAAACATTTATACTTTAGCCTGAAAAACGGTTCCCGAAAAACCAACACAGATGTATTTAACTAGTTTTTCATTTCGTTTTACTAGTTTGTTGCCAATTAACAAAAACTAGACTTACTAGCGCAACTTCCAATCCCGTAGACCTTCTTATATTTTTCAACTTCTTAAATTTAAATCCTCTGTTCACTCCCGTAACACCCGATCTCGTCCTTCCGATCTTTATATTCCCTCCCACCGAACAGCAATATTCGAAAAATCATTCGTCACCCGTGCCACCTCGCTATGGAATTCCTTACCTCTGTCTGTCCGCCATTCTACCAACCTAGAACCTTTAAATCCCGACTCTTCCACCACCTTCTATCCCTGCAAGTTTTACCCAACCCCTAGTCTATATTGAAGCTGTACATTATACACTGATAGCATTTATAAGTTTTTAAGTTTATATATAAAATTCACAATTATTTTGTAATTTAAAAATTATTCCTATGGGACTTGTGTCCCGGAATAAGAATAAAACTTTTCATTTCAAATGTTTGGTCCTGAAGTGACTGTTTTAGGTCAACACCTAATATAGCCATTTTTCGACTTAAAGAATTCCTTTTGTAATGGAAATTATTTTTATTAAGTTCTGTGGAAGAAACTCTGTTTCCGGTGTCGTGTTGGGATATACATTTTAATGAGGGGACCTTCTACGAAGGAGCAGGCAGGTGCATCGATCCACATTTGAATAATTCCTTTTACAAAGTAAAACTTCTTTAGTTGAACTTTTTTTAAATAAAAAAAAAAAATTATTCCTCGGAATAATTTCGGAATTATAGAAGTAGGTGCATGGAAAATCCACTAAACTTTTTAAATATATTTATTTTCTCTATTAGAGGAAGAATTTTCACTGCAAGTTGGGGTTGTAATAATAATAAATATTGGCGTTTAATAACCGCTTTGTGGTCGACACCACCAAAAATTTACAACATATTTCCCTTAGTCCGAGAGCCAGCAACACACTTTTCATGAAGTGTTTTATGCATCTTGAAATTTTGCTATAATGTACCTCTTAGGTAGATAAGAAGGTATGTATGTGTTTCCTGGACATACCTTGGAACACCAGGTACTGCGCATAGGGGAAAGATACAAAAAAATATTTCCCAAAAATAGAGTTTTATTTAGAAGCCAACTATCTTTAATGTAAAATTACGACAATTTTACAATGAATAATAAATATGGCAGACACAAAAAAAAAAAATAAAAAAAATTGTTTTTATTCTAATATTAAATGAGAGTTTTATTCGCGCTGCTATTAAAACCGGAACAGCTGTACAAGATCATGTGAGCAAGAACCAATGAGAGAACAGAAAACAACCAACACTGCGCGGTCGACTCATCCACTCTTACGGTTACACGCAGTGTATTGCAGTCTATCATGTTTTTCAAGTTTCCTGATAATTAAACCCCACAAAAGTGTCTGCCCTTTTGGAATTATTTTCAATTATATTTATTGAAGACGCTGCTTAAATCGCAGCGTGAATAAAGAACTTCATTTAATATTAAAAATAAAAACTTGGTACTTAGTTTTTTATTATTATTTCATTTTAACCCCCTTAAAAGTGCCTGCCTTATTTATTATTAATTTGAAAATTGCCTTAATTTGCCATTTTTTTCATTAATAATAGTTGGCTTCTGTATAAAACTCTACTTTTAGGCAATATTGTTTTGCACCTTTCCCCTATGCGCAGTAGCTGGTGTTCCAAGTTTTGTCCAGGAAACACATATTTACCTTCTTATCTACCTAAGACGTACATTATAGCAAAATTTCAGGGTGCATAAAACACTTCATGAAAAGTGCGTTGCTGGCTCTCGGTCTACCTAATGAGGAGCAAAAAGTATGTAGGGAACAAAGGCAATAAACATATCGTACTTAAAGATTTATGTCAACTTATATTTTATTTTATTTATGGCACTGAATACGTCCGACTAATGCTTCCGAATACGTTAGATTTATGACGCTTAATACGACCGACTTATGACGCTTCATACATCCGCCTCATGACAACGAATACCTCCGAATTATGACGCTTCATACGTCAGACATGTGAAGCTTAATACTTCTGAATTTTAACGCATAATACGTCCAACTTATTACACTAAACAGGCCTGAAATATGACGCTTAAAATGTCCGACATATGACACTTAATACGTCCGACGTATGACGACGAATACGCCCGATTTATGACACCTTATAAGTCCGACTTATGTGGCTGAATACGTCCACCTTGTGGCGTTCAATACGTGTGACTTTTGACGCTTAATACATCCAACTTATGATGCTGAATACGTCCGATTTATGACGCTTAATACGTCTGACTTATGGCGCGTAACAGATATATGACGCTTCATACTCCTCATTTATGACCCTTAATACGTCTGACTTGTGACGCTTCATACTTCCGACTAATGATTCCTAATAAGCCCGCAACTTATGACGCTAAATACGTCCACTTATGACATTGAATACGTCCGACTAATGACGCTTAAATTGACTGACTTATGACGCTTAATATGTCTGACTGACGAAGTTGAATGTAAATCTAACTTAAGACGCGTAATAAGTCCGACGTATGAAGCCGAATAGGTCTGATTTATGACGCTTAATATGTCCAACTTATGACGCTGATTACGTCCAACTTATGACGCTGAATTCGTCCGACATATGAATCTTAATTCGTCCGACTTACGACGCGTAATAAGTCCGACGTATGAAACCGAATAGGTCTGACTTATGACGCTTAATATGTCCAACTTATGACGCTTCATACGTCAGACTTATGACGCTGAGTACGTCCGATTTATGACGCTGAATATGTGCGAGCTATGACGCTGAATACTTCCAACTTATGACGCTGAATACTTCCAACTTATGACGCTTCAGAAATCAGACGTATGACGCTGAATACCCCCGACGTATGACGCTGAATACGCCTTACGTATGACGCTAAATACGTCCGACGTATGACGCCCATAGCTGGTTTGCATCGGAGTTGCAATGCCTTTGAACGTCCAGAACCCCCCCCCCCCCTCCAGGAGTTAGTGTTCAGGTAGGGCCTACCGTTCCGTGCTCCATCTAGATACCTCGTGCGTGACTCACGGCAACCCCAATCCTTAATATCCATGGAATATTCATGGCTGTGTGTGTTCTTTACCTGTTGGTTCCCCGCCAGAACTGCTGGATTCGCCCAATCAGATCACTGGTTCGCCAAATTACCCGGGAACGACATCGATAAATCGATTCACGCCAAAATGGGCTATTTGCTCATCACCTCGTTCATCACTGGCGCAATTTCAAAAGTGATACTTACTTTCAGCCTTCACCTTATATAGGAAATGGATTATTTATTTATATTTTAACGTAGCTACATTTATACATTTATTTATACAAAAAGTAAGTAATATACACTTATACATTACTTATTTTTTAAGGGGTAATACTTTGTAACTCACAAAATAAAATTTATCGTCATAAAACTGTATTTACAGGGTTTCTGGTAAGTCAACCCAATTGTTACGCGCTTCCAACATATTTAATATTTTAGGCTTTTTTTTAAAATGAAGTCACTGTTGCTTAGGTTTTGGGCATTTGTTTTTTATTTCTAGCATTTGATCTGAAATTGTTTATTTTTTTTTTGTATTTAATACATTCAGAATAAACTATTATTTAGATAAGACTATCAGATCTTTACGGGGCAACGGATGGTACACCCCAATAAGTAAAATTTACATTATTTTTTTCCTGAAACTTGAAACCTCAACTCTATCTCTAAAAAAATAAAATATCAGTAGCTATTCCTGCAAATTATACTACTAAAAACATCTCTGTTTATTAAGCTACACAAAAAGGTAACGTAGGAAAAACTTATGAAAACTGAGAAATGGTTTATTAACATTTTACCTGCCTATTGTAATGTTTTTAGTATAACTTTCAGAAATAGCTACTAATATTTTTTTTTTAAGATAAATAGTGTTGAAGTTATAGGTTTTAGGAAAACAATAATGTAATTTTTAGTTATTGGGTCGTACCATCCGTTGTCCCTTAAATATTTGATAGTTTTATTTAATTAATAGTTTATTCTGAATGACTTAAATACAAAAACAGTAAAAGCTTTCAGGCCAAAATTTAGGACCATTTTTTTATCTTTATTACAAGATAAAAAAAATGAATATTTCAGCACATCAAATTTTAACGAGCTGAATCAAACGAGAAAGACAAATTTTTGGGCTTATTCACTAAATAGGTGTTAACCTGTACATCCCTCGATACAAAGAGGCAAGAAATAGATTTAATTAACATGGCACATTGCTTAGATTTCTGTAAAATGTAGTTTTAGCTTGCTAAGAAATGTGAAATACAGTGGAACATGGATAATTCGAACTTCGATAATTCGAAATCGTGGTTAATTCGAATATTTCTCTCGGTCCCTAGAATTTAGGGCACAAACAATGTTAAAAAATCGTGGTTAATTCGAATAAAATTTTGGATAATTCGAATTTTTTACGAGTCTTTACCTCCAATGGGAGATGTTCGATCTTAAATCTCGTGAAAATATTCTCCACTCGGGTAAACAGGATAGTAAGATACGGATGTCGCAAAGATACGGATGATGCAAAGTGGTGGGCCGCGCTTCCTCCCTTCCAGGGGTTGTAGTTACATACACCATCCTGTAGTTTTATCCTAGAATTCCCTCCCACCATCCCTCCCATCTCATTTCTTATTTACTTATAAGTCAGTCAGTACCTAGATCTGTTGTATTGTTAGTTCCTTGAATTTCTTGTGTACATTGCAGTTCTGTGAGTTTTTTATTTAGGATGTCGAAGCCTAGAAGTTATAAAACTTTAACGTTGTCAGAGAAAATAGCTGCGATTAAAGAAGTTGAAAAAGAAAAAAATCTGAAATTGCCAAGGCATTCCTCCTAATACTTTACAAACTTACCTGAAAAATAAAGAAAAAATTCTTGGCCATGAAAATGTCTTTTTTTCAAAACAATATACTTTTATTTTTACTTTTTTGATAAATTATTTATTACTTATGTACGTAATCATCAATTTATGAAATGTTTGTTATTGTTTAAATAAAATGTATGTATTTTTTTAATTTAAAAAATGTGAAAATATGAAAATCTATGTTTTACCCCTTTATATTCAAAAACTTTTTTAATTCGAATTTTGGATGATTCGAACTTTTTTATCGGTCCCTAGAGGTTCGAATTATCCAAGTTCTACTGTATACCTTTATCTTTCATTCATAACATTTTCCAGGTGGCATAACGTTTAAAACGAACTATGGAGAAAAGATAAGATAAGTTTTAATAGGACTTTATTTTACGATAATGAAAAAAATATGTAATCAAACCGTATTCACTGAAATTATATTGAGCAATTAGAAGCTCTTGTTGATTCGAAAAATTTCTTTTCTTGATTTTATTCAACAGATCATCGGTGGGGAAAATGTCTCAGCTGTCTCTGTTAAGGTTCAATATTGCACAAACTCAAATTTATTTGTTTTACCTGAACCTATTTGATTTTAAATTAATTTTATACCAAATTTCTTCATTGTTATTTTGTAAAATTAGATTAATTTGCAGGTTAGCTTCATCAGGATTACAGAAATATAGACTACTCAGTGGAGAAAGATTTACTGCAGTAGACTTCATGTGAATTACAAAAAATATAGAATGAAACTAAATTCATTAAGATGTGATTCATTGTTATTTTGTAAAATTAGATTAATTTGCAGTTAGCTTCATCAGGATTATAGAAATATAGACTACTCAGTGGAGAAAGATTTACTCCAGTAGACTTCATATGAATTACAAAAAATATAGAATGAAACTAAATTCATTAAGATGTGATTCATTGTTATTTTGTAAAATTAGATTAATTTGCAGTTAGCTTCATCAGGATTATAGAAATATAGACTACTCAGTGGAGAAAGATTTACTCCAGTAGACTTCATATGAATTACAAAAAATATAGAATGAAACTAAATTCATTAAGATGTGATTCATTGTTATTTTGTAAAATTAGATTAATTTGCAGTTAGCTTCATCAGGATTATAGAAATATAGACTACTCAGTGGAGAAAGATTTACTCCAGTAGACTTCATATGAATTACAAAAAATATAGAATGAAACTAAATTCATTAAAATGTGATTCAGAACAATTTACCTCAACAGATTAAAAAAATATATAAATACTCAGATATTGTAAAATTATATTGTATACAGTTTGCCTTGTAAGTATTACAAAAATATATAAATACTCAGATATTGTAAAATTATATTGTATACAGTTTGCCTTGTAAGTATTACAAAAATATTTAAATTCAGTAAAGTTTGCTTGATCAGAATTTGACAAAACTGTGGGTGACGGACATTTAAATATATATACAGTATTGTTTCGATACTCCCAACTAATTCGGACCAAATTCTGTCCGGATTAACAAAAATTATGATTCGGCAGAGTTTATTCTTATTGATGTTTAATTTTTTGAGATGTGTTAAGAATTATGGTTTAATTAATTACGTAATCTTGTAAACTGCACCGCGATGTGACTGTGATCGGAGATAAAATCTATATGATGGACATTACTGGAAATATTCGAGACATTACTTCTTTAAGCAGATTTAGTTCACCGCTTCAGGAGGAAGTCACTGACTTTATCTCTTATGGGTTATTTTTTGTTTTTTAAATATTTTTCTTACTGATCATCTCTTCTATATATGTTAGTAAATTTCAACTTTTTCAATTTTAGGTAAGCCTGTATTTTAGAATTATAGTTTGACGGCAAAATTGAAAAAAAAAAATACAAGTTTCTTAAATGTCCATTAAACACATAAAAAAATTCAGTTTTCAGAAAGCGTATAACTTATTTTTTCCCTAGTCCTAGTAGGCGGATTTTCAGATTAGCCGGATTCCACGATATATATATATATATATATATATATATATATATATATATATATATATATATATATATATATACATTTGGTTTGTAATGTGAAGGTCCTAGATGCATTTTAAGCTGCCAAAAAGAATGTAATTGTTTTACCTTTTCTTTCATACTTATTGCTGTTTTGCGAAGCAGCTATTCATTTTTTTTTTTTTTTTTAATTTTAATAATGGGACATTATAAGAAATTCCATTACAAATCTTTTGATGCATCGGAAAAAATCTTTTGCGTGAATATCTTTGGAATTATGAGCAAAAGAAGTACAAAAAAAACCATATATATATATTAGAACAAAATATGTTCCAGGAATTTTTCGATTTGTGTATATATCGGTTTTTCTTATCCCAGTTTCTCCGAAGATATTCCTGCAAAAATTAGCTTCCTTCGTCGCAAGATCCAACTCTAAACAGTCGCCACCCTGGACTAATAGTCGACCGAAAAAGTCGACAATCGAGCCGTGTAGAATTCCTTAAATAGTATTTTTCATTCTTTGCCATTTCCTTATTTTCGCCAAACTAATTAATATTCTATAAATTATGTTTTACTTTTAACTGCAGGTTTTTTAAGGTTTTTTTTTAAAAAGTTTGTTGTGGAGAATAGAAATATTCAGCTATATTATTGATATAGTATATTAACAAATTTAAGGCAATTAAATAAAAAAGGACGTATTTATTTATTCAGTTTTAGGCACCGCTAGGAGACGGCGATTTATTCATCTTTATAAGAAAAATACAAATCAAATTCAAAGTTTTGAAAAGAGGTGGAAAAGAACTAAAATTATTCTATTAGCAAAAGTATTATAGTAATTCAAATAAACAACAACAAAAAATATATAAAATGATTAAAATACAAAATGATAAATAACAAAAACAAATAATAAAAAATAAAATAATAAGAAAAAAATTAATAAAATAAAATTAATTAATTAATACTGTCTAAAGAATTTATAAGTATATGAATGTTACCTGCACATAACGAAGCAATAATGATTACTTTTAATATTTAATTTTAATAAAATATATTTTTAGAAGTATGTAGATGTATGGACTACGTGTAAAGATACATACCACATATATTCTATAAGAGGAAATTCCTTTTTAGTGGAGTCATGGTGGTTACAGAGACATTATTTACATTGAATGCATGCAGATATATTTGTATATATATATATATATATATATATATATATATATATATATATATATATATATGTATAGTATGTTAGTGAAGTAATGTATATATATGAGTGTACTTACTGTTCCTCTTGGCAGATATATGGCCATAGAGCCTAGACAGGTCTATAGCCATGACAGTATGAGGGAAGGCTAAAGACACCACGCCGAGTGTGAAGCCGAGGACTAGAGCTGTTTGTGCTGGCGACATTCTCCTTGCTAAGCAGCAGCCTCAATGAGCAAAGCACCTTGTTAGCAACGCGCAAGTCCTCAATCCCCCCACCACGCCTACTTCATCCCCACTCTTCCTCCTTCATTCTGCTTTCTATCTCTCTATTCCTCCATTCCTCCCTCCCACCTACACTCTCCCACTCTCTCTCCCACCCACACAACCTCACTCCCGCCCTCTCTCATTCCTCCCTCTCCCTATTTCTTTCCCACTCAACTCACTCCCTCCCGCCTCTCTCACTTCTCCCTCAACCTCTTTCTCTCCCACCCTGTCGCCCTCCCTCTCACTCTCTCTTACTCCCTTCTCTCTCCACATTCATTCTCAAATACCCCCCCCCCCCCTTTCTCTCAACAAACCTCTTTTACCTCTCCATTCACTCATTCCTCTACTACTTCCATTGCCACATATTCCCCTCCAACATCCTTTCCCCTCCGATGCCCCTCCAAAATCCTCCCCCCTCCGATGCCCCTCCAACATCCCTTCCACCTCCTCCAAAGCCCCTCCGACATCCTTTCCCCTCCGTTGCCCCTCCAACATTCCTTCCCCCTCCGATGCCCCTCCAACTTCCCTTCCACCTTTTCCAATGCCCCTGCTACATCCTTTCCCCCTCCAACATCCTTCCCCCTCCGATGCCCCTCCAACATCTCTTCCACCTCCTCCAATGCCCCTCCAACATCCTTTCTTCCTCCTCCAATACCCCTCCAACCTCTTTTACCCCTCCTTTGCCTCTCCAACGTCCTTTCCCCCTCCAATCCCCCTCCAACTTACTTTAGCCCTCCAATATCCTTCCGATGCAGCTACAACATCCTTTCCCACTCCATCATCCTTCCCCCCTCCAATGCCTTTTTCTACTTCCTCTCCCTCTTCCGATGAATCTTCTTAGTTTCTCTTCCGTCTGATGATCCTCCTACTTCCTTTAGAGAAGTAAGATTTCTCTGATCTTTTTCACAGAAGGTGCTTCGACCGAAACAGGCTGTATCCTTAGCGGAAATTAGTCTCTCTAGCGTTTTACGAATTACACATAAATAACCAATGTAATTGTTCACCATGTAAGTGTTTTTTTATATAATCGTTTTTAAAAACTGGACTACGTAGTAGTTGTATGTACATAATACTTTTCTGTACTTCTTTTTATTTATTTTAAAACGTTTATTACCTGGTTGAAATAAATACTAAAAAATGATATGTATTTTAATTATTTGGACTCATACTCTATACGTTGTGATGTATTTTGAAGGAGTTAGAATTGAGTCTCTTGATGCGTGAAGGTCCTGTGCTATATGGCTGTCAATCAGCGAAGTGTATATTTTCCATACTGTCGTAATAAGAATGACTAATTCCCGGCTAGCCTTTTGAATCATTTACGTCAATCAAACGTCACTTGACGTATCATTTATGCAAGTTACATTTAACAAATATTACATTCGACGGTGCTAATGACCATAGCAGTAGATGCGCCGTAAAAAAAAAAAAAAAAAAAAAAAAAAAAAAAAAAAAAAAAAAAAAAAAAAAAAAAAATATATATTACAAAGCGTTAAAAACCACGATTTTCATTTTGAAAATCGCCGGTATTTCAATTACAGAATCCATTAAAAATGAATTCAATTTAAATCTGTCAGGTACAACAACAGAGCCTTTATGTAGATTTCATTTTAGTAATTACAATCTGGAAAATAAATAGATTCTGGTTTGAACGGTTGTTGGAGGTTGAACGGAAGTGTAATTGCTACATGCTGTTCTGATTGGAGGATATTATTCCACGGGGACACGGAATGGATTTTCTAGGGGGGGAGGCTTTTACAGGCCCGATGTACTTAGAGTAACCCCCATTTTTCAATAACAGAATCTAACAAATAGTTTTTTTTTTGTTTTTTTTTTCTTTTTGGCTATTAGATAATTTCACGTTTCAGAACCCATAGATCTAAAAAATAACGATGGTTCAAATTTGTATATATATATATATATATATATATATATATATATATATATATATATATATATATATAGTATGTATATACAGGGTGGTCCCAAAATAAACGGCAAAACTTCGGAAATCGACGCAGGATGAAAAAAGAAAAAAAAAAGTCCTTTGACATTATTCTAATTTTTGTATCGTTTCCGAAAAAAACTCACAATCGTAAATAGGCATTCTTTCATTAGGCCTATATACGAATTGGGTCCAACCAGGTTGGGACACCCTATATATATACACAGCTTTCTTGTCAGCTCAAAAATGTTCCGATTTTTTTGAAAGTACAAAAATCTTTTGTCTGATTTAAAAGGTCAAGTTCGTTAACCAGCAGAATCGGTTAACCAGCAGAAACCACCGGAACATTGTTTTTGGGGCGAAATTCGTGCGAAAAAAAATCGTAACGCTCACGTTACTCGTTTTATTGGTCTCTTAACGTAAAAAACGAATGAAACCATTCTAAAGTGATATCTGTAATCGTTTTTGAGAAAAGTGGAAAAAAATGTTTTTGTAACTCATTTTCGGTTTGGATACTTAGAATAGTGCGGTTCAATTATTATTATTATTATTATTTTTTTTTTTTTTTTATTTTTTTTTTTTTTTTTACGGCGTATCGACATAAATCTTGGCCATTAGCGCCGACGCCCAGGGTGCAGCCAGGAATTTTCTCAGCGAGCCCTGAGATGAGAAAATTTCTAGCGCCGGCGGGGATCGAACCCACCATCTCTCGCTTATGAATCCAGCGCGCTAGCCACTAGACCACGGGAGACCCCAAATTTTCGCTATATTTGCAGTTATGGAAGTATTTTATTGAAACACTTAAAAATGTTTTAAATCTTGGTGAACATCTCGAAAACGGCTGGGAAATGTCTCAAGTGAGAAGTAACTATTCGAAAACTTAGTAAATTACATACAAAATTGTTCGGTAATTTTGTATGTAATTTTCGATGGGGCGATGGCAATCAGAGAGATTGCTTAAAACTTCCAAATTGTTTTTTGTTCCTTTCAACAAGGTTTTGTCACTGTTTAGGTAAAGTTTTAATTGGTTATGATTTTTTTTTTAATTGCATTTAATAGTAAAATTAGTATTTAGTATAACACAAGAAAATGAGGAACTTATAGGTAATAGAGCGAACGTTGAGAAGTCGGGGGAGTCATTCATGCTATCAGTTTCCTGTTGTTGCACCTTAAACTTCCTTCTCTTTGATATTTTATGTTATGTTATTCACGAAAGATCAAACCCTATCCATAATTGCTTCAATTCCTTTACTAATGTCAATAGGGATATAAACGGAACCGCTCGTTCCTGCGAGTCGGACTTTTTTTTAAGAATGAACCCTCAATTAACAGGAAAGTCCGTCACGCAGGAGCTGCATAACTAAGCACTTTCCTCAGAATTTTGGGTAGTGTAGACTGCTTTCCAGAACAATTTGCTTAAAATATCCAACATAAATAAAAAAAAAACATGAATAGTTCTCTTTTAAATTTGTAATGAGTAACTGATCAATTATTAATTTGCTTCCAGAGTTATGTTTACACATGGTACCTATTACACTACGTTATAAATACAAAAAAACCTCATATTATCCTATTTTGATCTAACGCAGGAACAGGAGACAGTCACTATAGTGGTAGAAAGCGCTCCTTGCGGCGGCTTTGAGAACCTACGTCTGTCGGGCTTTTCTATTGAAATATATTACAAATTAAACCCCCGCTTTCCGATTGACCGATTCAGCTCATTTTTACAACACTTCTTTCTCATGAGTTACCCAAGACGTATACCGCGTTTCGTTACAATACAGCAGAAATTACGACCGGTATGAGTATATTAGGAATTTGGGTCCGGAGTAAACCCCCCTTCTAATGAACCGATTTAGTTTATTTTTACAACACATATTTACCTGTAGATTACCACTACGAATACCGAGTTTCGTCGAAATATGCCAAAAATCACGGCTGGTAGTGGTGAATTGGTATTGTGGGTCCGGGTCACCCCCCCCCCTCCTAATGAACCGATTTAGTTTATTTTTACAACACATATTTACCTGTGGATTACCACTACGAATACCGAGTTTCGTCGAAATATACCAAAAATCACGGCTGATAGTGGCGAATTGGTATTGTGGATCCGGAGTAACCCCCCCCCCCTTTTAATGAACCGATTTAGTTCATTTTTATATATAACTTTTCTCTCTACATTACCACTACGAATACCAAGTTTCGTTGAAATATAACAAATATTACGGCTGACATAGTCAAATTAGTGTTTTGGGTTCTGGGTAAACCCCCCCTTCCGGTGGACCGACTTTGGTGGTTTACGAACTCGTTCAATCGTTTGCTAATTGAATGCTATATACCAAGTTTCGTGACGAAAAAACAAAAACTCTGGCCGCTATCGTGTTAACAGACATATATATATGTATATATATATATATATATATATATATATATATATATATATATATATATATATATAGAGAGAGAGAGAGAGAGAGAGAGAGAGAGAGAGAGAGAGAGAGAGGGATCTATATAAATTTTAATGGGGGTCATTTTCGGTGTCTACTAGGTAGGATCGATTAAGATTTGAAGAAATGTTTCAAAAATTCCGTCATGAGTCCAACCTCAATAGCTACTTCCCTTCGGAGGAAAGTACTAATAAACCAGATCATTGAAAGCATCCCTTTTTTTTTTTACTTTATGTTTTTAATTGTAATATAAATCCAATACATTTCATTGAGTTTGTTTTATCAAAACAAATAATTATATTAAATATTATAAAAAAAAATACAAGAATTGAAAATGAAAATTTTGAAAAATTAGTGTAGCCAGTACAATACATTGCTTGGTTAGCCCTCCAGTAGTCGCACTGGTGCACAGAGTGCGCCATATCCAGCATTTCGTCTTGTAAGTAATTGCCGGGAACCCCTACGGCCCACACACTTCAGGTATGCCAAGGAAAACTAGTACGCCTATTTTGACGAGTGGTGTTCTACCCTTTAACGCATTCCTCAGTTACAGCTTGTCAACCGTTGCTGGCGCACGCAGTGCTCCGCGCGACCAATGCAAGAATCTTGTATTTTAGCTCATGAATGGGCATTGGCAGTCCAAAAAAAGCATTCCATCACCTTCTTCCGATACAGACAATTGTTGTTATGAAAATTCCCAAGGAGTCAAGAAGCAACAATGAAAAAAAAAAAGAAAGGGCAACATCAGAAGAAAAAGAAAGGGCGATGTCATGTTTGTGGATGACAAAAAAATATATAAACACTAAAATAACGTATAATACATGTAATAAATTTACACATAAAAGTTGAACCAATTTTCATTAAAATCCAGTGAAAGTGAACAGGACACTGATTTGTCTGAATCGATCGTAAGAATTATATTCTTGGCATTTAATTATCATTTAAATATTTCTACTTTTATTTAAATATATTTTAATGTTAAAAATAATTTAATGTGTTTTATAGACATTAACATTTATACACATTAGAATTTTCAGTCTTATTTTAAAGTAAATATTTTTTTTTTTAATTAAAAAATGTTTTATGAAATAAATTTGTTTTATTAGATAAAATGAGCTAATTTAAATTACTATTTATATATCAGTCTACAATTATTACATACATAAAATAAATATTATATAAGTAAAGAAAAATATGAATAAATAGACGTTTAAAACACAATAATACGAAAATAAACACGAACTAAGTGTGCCGCGCGATGGACGTGTTCCAACACCGGCTGCCTCTACTGGAATCAATAACTTTTGTTACATTTTTAATGCTAGTTTAAATAAATGAAAACTATTGGGGATATAATGCAGAAAGCTGTATATTACAAAAAAAAAAATACAAAAAAGATAATAATAATAATAATATTGTCAAGGAGTGACTGAATAGCGCAGTTGCTTGGGGCTTTACGAACCCCCCCCCCCTTCCCGAGTACAGTACACCGGACACTTAACACACACAGTACACTAAACACCTCCTTGTGATACATTTGTTACCTCTTAACTCATTTCTGTGATATTTTGTGTTACCTTAGGTTTCTTTTTTTTTAGCTATTAAGACTTAGTTAGTGTATATTTTTATATTTTTAATTTTAGATTAATTTATTTCCTGTTAACTTAGTTTTAGATTAATAAAGCAATAATATGAATGTTCAGGTAAAGAGACTAAAAGTGCCGGGAGAAAGGTGGAAAAAAAAAAAAAAAAATAGAAAAGACAAATGGCTGAAAAAATAGAATAAAGGGGAAAAAATAGGAAATAAAAGAGTACCAGTTGTAAAAAAAAAAAAAAAAAAAAAAAAAAAAAAAAAAAAAAAAAAAAAAAAAAAAAAAAAAGAAAAGGAAAAAAATAAAACCCGTGAGCCCGAAAATGCCACAAACAAACAAACACTAAACACTTACACTGACATAAGGTCACCTACAGTACACACCCCAGGGTTACCTTCCCTGGGTGCTATACCTGGCAGTAGGTATAAAATGCACAACCCATTAGCAATGGTGAAAAGGAAACAAAAAGCCTCGGACGAATCTGGAGTGAGGGCTGCTCCGAAGGGAATTGATTGGGCGGTGCCCCGATGCCGTATCGGCCCGTAAGACCAAGGCCAACGAAAACGGTTATGTTGAGCACACAACAAGGTTCTGACTTGAGCTTGGAGGAGAGTGATTCTTCTCCCGCTCCTGTTAGACAAAGGCCAAGATGTACGCAGAAACGCATAAAATGGACAAAAGACATGCATATTGCAGTCATGTGAGCATACTATCTGGCCACCAAATGCGAAACTGAGAAAACGGGCTACACTAGACGATTAGAGCAGTATTGGAACGAGTTTTATCGTGATGTACGGCTAACGTCTTAAAACCTTGCAGACCGGATCAGACGTATTTTACGCACCGGTAAAGTTCTGAAAGGATTTGAGCTAGATAAGATAAAACACAAACTCCAAAGTAGTACAGAAGGCATTCCTGCTGAAGTTGAGACGGTTGAAATCGAACAGGAACCAACTTCAGTACCTGAGGATATAGACAATTCAGCAGATGGCGACACTGACAAGAATGAAGAGGTATTGTCCAAGCTTAATGACCTACTAATGTCCCAGTATATCCAATATCATGGTATCCCGTTTCATAACCGACCACTGATCCCGCGTGTTCCATATAACAAGAAGGCTTTCAATGCTGTAAGAATGGTGAACACAATCCTGGAATCGCACGCTGAATCAATACAGGATATTGATGACATTCGTCATCTTATTTATTCAGCTGCAAAAGCTGTTACTTGCTTCTTGGGCATTGGATGTGATAAAACACCAAATCAAGACGATAGAGGTGGTAAGAAAACGCAAACCATACCTCCCTGGAGGAGAAGATTGGAGAACAAGATAGCGGAACTCCGTCGAAGGATTGGTGTTTTAACAAACTACATCCAGAGCCCAGGAACACCAAGTAACAAGCTCAAAGCTAAAGTAGATGAGATAATTGTACTACACATCGGCATGATTGAGGAAAAGGTTTTACCAGAAACACTGTCTACGTACTTGGACAAGCAAAAGCAGAGATTGGCAGTATACGCCAACCGAGTACGTCGATACAGTAAAGCGTTCCTCCGCCGAAAACCAAACTCACTCTTTAGTACACAAGAAAGGGATTTTTACAGAATGTTAAGCAAACGCAGCGATGAGCCAAACCGGGATCCTCGAAATGTGAAAATTGATGAAACGGTAAATTTCTGGGCCAATATATGGGAAGTTCCTGATGCTCATAGTAATATTGAAACATGGATGCCTGACATATCGGGAACTCTGCAGAACATCAGTCAAAAGGGAGCATTGCAGCATAACTATTAATGACATAGCAAAATCCGTTAAAAAACTTCATTATTGGAAGGCTCCTGGTCGCGATGGTATTCACAATTATTGGCTAAAATATTTAGACAATTTACATGAACCATTCGCTCGCTGTTACCAAGAATTTCTTGCAGGTACTAAGCCAATACCAAGTGACTTTGCTGAGGGTGTGACACACATGATTCTAAAGAAAGAAGGTCAACCCCTCGAACCCAATGACTACAGACCTATAACATGCTTAAATGGAGTCTACAAGCTCTTTACATCAATTATCTCTAACAAGATCCAAGATCACATCACACAAAATGAATTACTAGCTCCCGAGCAGCTAGGCTGTAGAAGTGGTTCTAAAGGATGTAAAGAGCTGTTAGTTGTGTGGCCTCAGCCAAACAGCGAAGTCTATCGATGGCATGGATTGACTACAAGAAAGCTTTCGATTCGGTTCCTCACTCCTGGTTAATCGAGGTGTTAAGAATTTATAAAGTCGCTAATAATGTAACTGACCTTTTATCACGTATGATGGCCACGTGGAAAACCAAGCTTACTTTTGGAAAGGGCCGAAATACAGTGGAAAGCGAAACGATAAAAATACAAAGGGGAATATATCAAGGCGATAGCCTGAGTCCTTTGTGGTTTTGCTTGTCCCTGAACCCCTTGAGCCAGTTGCTGCGTGATAGTGGGTACGGTTACCGGATGGCTATAAATGACCAAGAAGCCAGTGTACTGTACTCGGGAAGGGGGGTTCGTAAAGCCCCAAGAAACTGCGCTATTCAGTCACTCCCTGCCATTTGTTATTATTCACAAGCATAATAAGACTGCTGATATAATTGATATCTTAGTGCCGAGTGATGAGAATATCCGGAAAGCATATGCCGAAAAGCTGCGAAAATATCAAGACTTGGCCATTGAGTTAAAAGATCTCTATAAATTAGATTCCGCTAGAGTTACTGCAGTTATCATTTCGACCAATGGTTTGATACCGAATATAACAGATAGTGCCACCAAATATCTGAAATTGTCAGAGGAACACCTAATACTATCCCAGCAAGCAGTTCTACTCGACACAGCTAGAATCGTCAGAAAATTTCTTAATGCCCATAATTAAAAAAAAAAATATTTAAAAAAAATAAATATAATTCTTTTTACTGGTTGGAACTATCCCCCAGTAAAAATATTCTCCAGTAATCTGAGAGACCCCACCCCCATAATATTGACAAATAACCAGTAAGCGTTATTTCGGTTAGTTCATTGAATCTCAAGCAAGAGTTGGACAAAACTAAGGTTAGTTTACTAAACTAACTTTACTTCAATCTAGCTAAAAACAAACTCACGTTAAATTACTAGTTTCAGTTAAGTTTTAGATTTGTAAAATTATTAATCATATGTTGGAGTATTTTCTTAATAAGTTGTTTTTTTAGTTTTTGGTATGGTAATTAGTTTAATATAAGCAAAAGAGACCTGAATTTATGATTTTAGTTTAGTTACAGTTTTTAATTTACTAATTAGTTTATTGCATACATTGACTAAGAACAAGAGTATAAAAATAGGTATGTGTGTATATTTTTTTTTAATAAAGAGTAATATTACTTCAGTCTTTTCAAAAAAAAAAGAAGACAAGTTCTATTAGTTTTAATAATTTACTTAAATATCGAAATATAATTTACAGCAATTCACGTTATTTTTGCAAAACTAAACTAAAATAAAGATTTAATACAGTTTTTAATTAATTCCCAATGATTTAGATTTAGTTTTACTTCAACTACCTAATATCCATTAGTAAATGGAATTTTAGTTTTAGTTTTTTTTTTTAAGGTTGCAATTTTTAGTTTATTCTAAAAAGTGAATGTAGTCTTAATTTTCGATTTGCCCAACATTAATCTCAAGCTTCTGACAGATTTTATTTACTGCAGAATATAGATATTCTCCTTTGATAATCTCTTCCCTTTTCTGAAGTTTCTGTCTGACATTGTTCCACAAGTCTTCCGGAAGTTGAGACTCTCGAATAGGAGAGACCGTGATCTTGTTGTCGACTTTCCTGTACTTCCTGATGAATGTCGACACGGCCGAAGGTAGCTTGTCGAGCCAATCGTCCAGATAGCACAACTTCTCAAAGGTCACCAGAAACCTCGCTTCCTTCGCCAGCTTCTTGGATTTTCCCTGCGCTTCGAGAAGAGCTACGTCAGATACGGACATTCCTACTATGAGGTTGTTGAGTACCATTACTACGAGAAGCATGAAGACCACGAAGAAGATCCTGCCTACTATAGCGGTGCTGGAGTCCAGCTGTTGGTCGAAGGTGTCTTCGTACTCCATTTCTGTCATCATCATCAAAACCTTGCACCAGCATATCCAGATATTCGAGAAGGGTTCTGCTCCGTTGAAGAGGATCAAGAAGAAAAACGAGAATCCAATCAATAGAAAAATAAATGTCGAGAGTACCTGAAAATAATAAAAAAGTTAATTTAATTAAATTCGAGATGCTGGTATAACCGAGCATTAATCATCCACTCTCTCCTCCAAGGCGACACAGAAGACAGTGGCCTAGAGATCTGCTGTAATGACAAATGTCTTTCTCTTCCTTCAAGTGCGTCATATCTCACCAATCTTTGCTCGATCCTAGTCATCAGTTGGAGAAAAAGAAGCTTGGCTAGGCCCCTTTCAAAGCCTCCTTCCCGCAGATATCATGCCCACGATGTTAAACTATTCAATATGCATATCGGGCTAAGGAATGAACATATTCTATCCATTGACGAAGTAATATATTGAAAAATGGTCTTATTCGATACTTTATTTAAGGCATTAAAGGCTAAAGGGGTTAGAGTTTTGACAATTTGCGGCAAACCGTATCGTACACAACCCAAGATCTAAGTCTCGAATCTGAAAAACGAGATTTAGCATATTCGATAGTTTGACATGGTAGGGACGATATTAGCAATGTTTTCTTGCTCAGAATGTAGTAACTAATAATGAATTTATGCATAAATTAATAAATAAGGGTCTTGGTTACCTGTAAGACATTCTTGGCCACTTCAAAGAACATGAGAATCCTCAACCCTTCCCTAGGACTGCTAGCTCTGAGATGAAGGAGTTCTATCCAAGCCAGGAGTGCTGCGATGGCCCCTAGAGGCCTCATAGATGGCGCTTCGACTAGACTCAGGACCACGCTGCACAGAACCACACCTAGTCTTAGCCAGTTCTCGGAGTCAATCAGGTAGTCAAGATCTAGTCTCACCAACACCATCTCCTAATCAACAAGCAGAGTTATTATCAAAATAATCTTGTTACAGGCCTCGAGGGACTCCTATACTCGTGAGAACTACTATGGGGAACCCAGAGAGGGCACACCCGATGTGTTGCTGACGGGTATTCTTCAAGCCTGCCTGGCGGAGAAGGTCCATCGAAATAAGCTACGGAAAGAGGAACGCGACGAGGATATCAAACCTTATTCAAACGAGGCCCAAAAGCACGACACAATGGTTTTGACCCCATCTAACTGTAATGCTCTTTTAGATAATCCCGAATTCTACTAGCAAAAATGCATGCCACCTTCAGAATCAAAGATTATGTCGAGCTGCCAGTATGCCAAAACTGACAGAGACTTTGCCGTATAATAAGCAATTCCCCCGAACCCAGTCCAACGACCAACCGAATAAGTGGTGGACTCAAAAATTTAAGGAATCACATGAAAAGGAGTCTCTAATCAACTGAAAGATGGAATTAAGTACGCAGCTTATAAAATTCCTAATAAATAGTAATGGTTCGTCGTACCAAGTGCTATACAATAAAAAAAGTAATACTATAAATAGAGATTTCTTACCAGCAGGATGATTGGTGCTGTGGTGCACCACACAAGGACTCGCGTTAGCCACACCAAGTTTGGAACGTAAGGAGTGTACAGTGCTAGGCTGAGGCTGGTAACACTAATTATTTGTGAAATGTAGAGTATCATTATAATATTATATAATATAGAAATCAATTTCCACTTGATGCAAAGAAAGCCCTCTACTATCGGATGCAGAAAGAATCTCTGAATGACTGGTTTTTGCGTAGACTCGATGACAGCTTCTACGACTCCAAGCTGTCTACCGTCACCCTTGACATCAGCAAGGAGTCCACGAAAATCCAAGGTAACAGCAGGCCCATTATCCTTTTCATCCGATCTTACCATAAAGCTATCGAAGACTTCATCTATCATCCAATCCAGCTGGGGCCCGTTGCTGAATATAACATCGACTGCAGACCTGCCGGAACCATCCTTAGCTGCTAGGTTTGCACCATTCTTCAGTAGGAGAATCACGATGTCGATGCTTCTTGAGATTGCTGCATCGAATATCGCCTGTCTTCCATTGCTGTCTTCAATTGGTACCAACTCGCGTCCTTCCGGACGTGCCAATATCAATTCAACTGCTCTGGTGTTGCCTCTTGCTGCGGCCTGGTGCAGGATAGTTTGTCCACCTTCTGATGTTGCCGCTATATCAATTCCTTTAAGGCCGAGCAGGTACTCCAGACATCCGGACTTGGCTGTTTGCAACAGAAGAGCCAAATCCATATCTTCTGGCTTCACGGAGAGAATTTCAATAAGAGACTTCAGATTTTCAGCAGGATCTCCTACGTCAGACGACACTGCCAGCACGAGTAAGTTATTTTTCTTTCCTATTTCCTCAGGGTAGACACCCATGACCATCTTTACGAACTGCATATTCCCCGATACTACTGCTCTTTCTACGCCCATACATCCCTTTCCGTCTCTCATAAGCCGCACCTAAAATAACACAATAATTTATTTGTAAAGAACGGTTGACTCATTATTTATTTATTTTTTTTAGTGTCTTCACTTCAGGGCATTAAGCCATCGCTTCTTGCCGTATCTAGCTATAACTTTTGTAGGCTCAAATAACTCTTTTATGAGCTAGAGTTCATAAAAATGCAGTTTGAGCTTATTGAATGAGGTTTTACCAGTCCTACCCGGTCCCTTTCCATAGTCGGGTAACTCTAAAGGGCCTTTATTTCTGTGACTGGTTAGAAATATGCTCAAGTACCTTCGTACCGGCTAGACACCCTCCTCTGGCTAACCCCAAGTACCTTCGTACCTACTAAAAACCTCCACAAGCTACGCCCAAGTACTTTCGTATCGGCTAGCCAACCTCCACAGGCTACCCCCAAGTATCTTCGTACCGGCTAGCCAACCTCTACAGGCTACCCCCAAGTATCTTCGTACCGGCTAGCCAACCTCTACAGGCTACCCCAAGTATTTTCGTACCGGCTAGCCAACCTCTACAGGCTACCCCCAAGTATCTTCGTACCGGCTAGCCAACCTCTACAGGCTACCCCCAAGTATCTTCGTACCGGCTAGCCAACCTCTACAGGCTACCCCCAAGTATCTTCGTACCGGCTAGCCAACCTCTACAGGCTAACCCCAAGTATCTTCGTACCGGTTAGACAACCTCCATAGGCTACCTCCAAGTACTTTCGTATCAGCTAAACACCCTCCACAAGCTACACCCGAGTACCTTCGTACCGGCTAGCCAACCTCCAAAAGCTACACCCGAGTACCTTCGTACCGGCTAGCCAACCTCCACAAGCTACACCCGAGTACATTCGTACCGGCTAGCCAACCTCCAAAGGCTACCCCCAAGTACTTTCGTACCGGCTAGATACCCTCCACAAGCTAAACCCGAGTACCTTCGTACCGGCTAGCCAACCTCCACAAGCTACACCCGAGTACTTTCGTACCGGCTAGCCAACCTCCACAGGCTACCCCCAAGTACTTTCGTACCAGCTAGATACCCTCCACAAGCTACACCCGAGTACCTTCGTACCGGCTAGCCAACCTACACAAGCTACGCCCGAGTACCTTCGTACTGGCTAGCCAACCTCCACAGGCTACACCCAAGTACCTTCGTACCAGCTAGATACCCTCCACAGGCTCCAGGATGCCAGTGAACTGCGCTAGAAACAAACCACAAGTGCAAAACGTTTGATGTTACCTTGTGATTCATTGGACTATTTTGAGAGAAACCAGGCTGTATTTTGTATTAAATAGTGTAAATAGGGATGATAACGTTAACAAATATATTTTCAACTTCTTCAGTGAATGTACAAAGTCCTTATGGAAAAATAGGATTGGAAATACATTTGAAAAAGTTATTAATCTGACTGTGAGCAGGGCCAAAAGGCGAAATGAAAGTGCACGTAATATCATCCTACTTGGGTTCGCCAAGTACAGGAGAGAGACCAACGTTGGCCAGCCGCACGGGGCAGAACGCCGCTATGTTTTAATGATGCCTATGAAATACTTTCTATTCCATTAAGCGAAAGCCAATTCAATTAAAAATTAGACACTTACATGTTTGTTTGAATGGAAGAATAAGGCTCTGAGGAAGTCCAATTCATCAGGAGCCACGAGGATGCGAGCAGCAAGATGGAGGACCGTTTCCTCGACTTCGGTACAATTCACTGCCAAGTCCGGAGAATATGGAAGGATTTCGTTCACGCCTGCAGACCACACTAATTCAGTGGCCAAGTAGAGTGGAGTCCGTCGGCTGTCGTCGAGCCAGTCCAACACTGACGAGTCTTCTTTGAGGAGAAGTCTCAGTGACTCGAGGCGTCGCAAGCTGACGGCCAGATGCAGCGGAGTCCGACCTTCCGTGTCCTTCATCCTGGTGTAGAGGAGGAGCAAGTCTGGTGATTTCTCCTTACACTTTGTGATGAATGCTTCAATTTTCTGGTCGGTTGACTTCTCTATGTGCTTATGAAGGATGCTGCTCACGCGAGCGGTGTCCGTCCCGAGACTTCGTTGACTGTTCAATATGTCCAATGCCACATCAAATGCTTCACGTTCGGTTGATTTATTCGCCTCGTTTTGACCTATCCTGAACAGCCTAGACATGGGTTTCACAATCAGTGGACTGGTACTAGACGTCGAACTAGGAGTCAAGTGACCTTCAAAGTGACGAGGTGAAGTAGACACACTGACTCCAGGTCGGGCAGTACCTGCTACTCCAGCTGGATTCAGTCCTGCGCCATCTACAATACTCACATCCACATTTTCGTTAATCAGAAACTGGACAACGTTGTACCTATCATATCTGAACGCTGCGTGTAGCGCTGTGCTCCCTTCTGGTATCTCAACATCCTGGAAACATAAATTAAATTTTTCCTTTATTACAACTCAATTAATAGATTTTATCGCAATACATTTTAATAGAATATAAATAATCAACAAAATATTTTAATGCTTTCAAATAACTCTTTTACTGTCTGCGTGGGTAGGTTGGGGAGATGTGGATTACAAACTTACTCAACTTCTTACTGGCCGTAGGTATTTTCGGAGATTCCTCTGAGAGCTGAGAAAAACAGATAGTCCGCAATGCCAAGAAGGGGACTCGGATTATGGTGATGTTTACCACACCTTCTTTCAGTGCAAGTGGTGGGAGAGAGAGCGAAAAGAGTTGAGTGTGGATATCGGCCCTCTCTACCAGGAAACAATAATACAGATGATGCTGTCGGTCCCGGAATGGGGGAGCGCTCCTGCCAGATTCACAAAATATGTTATGCTCAAAAAGACGTGGAAGGGGGACAGAGCTAGTCCAGCCTAAATATGATAATGAAAATATAGTAGGTTGCGTTCAGGGGAAAATACGGTACTCTCTTAAAGATTTGCCAAAATAGATGTCCCAAGAGGGAATCATACCAGAAATGTGGGTGAGAGTCCCACACACTGGGAGATGGCATGAGACAATCCTCCAGAAATGTGGGTGAGAGTCCCACACACTGGGAGATGGCATGAGACAATCCTCCAGAAATGTGGGTGAGAGTCCCACACACTGGGAGATGGCATGAGACAATCCTTGTGGGTGAGAGTCCCACACACTGGGAGATGGCATGAGACAATCCTCCAGAAGGCCTTTTAGGTTTTTCCTCATTGGGGGACAAAAAAAAAAAGAAACTCTTACAACTATTCATTTTCGTTCAGTATTTCCTTTTAATTTTTTTCATACTTTCTTGTAATAAGGATTAAAAAAAAAATGGGTGTTTTAATTTTGAAATGTATTGAAGGGGGACCAAAAAGAAAACTTTACAATTAAAAAGGGACCAATCGAAGCTCGCTCAAAAAAGCATGTTGAAATCAGCATCTTGTTCACTTTGCATCGGGACTTTACTCGGAAAATCTTATTGTTTGCCCACTTAGAAAACTTTTTATTCACATAAAAATCTTGGATACCATTTTTGATTAGTTAAAAAAAGAATAAAAAAAAAGAATGTTACAAGGTAGTATTCAGTCCAGTCAACGAACAGTTATAGATGGAAATTTTTGGAACACAATTTTTGACTTCGTAACTTTGTTTCGGCTAGTTAGGGGGTCAACATATCCAAAAGTCCTCGTCCGTAGCCTTTCTAGCAGGGGGGGTTTAGAAGGTCCCATTTTTCGGGTTTTCACTAATATCTCGGAAACCCTGCGTCCTAGCGACATGACTATTCTATAACAAATGAAAGCTGATTAAATGGTAAAGTTATATATATTATTGAAGCGAATGGAATGCTCTACAACCCCATAACCGACATTTAGTTTTTGGGTGCATCGTTGAAGAGATATCCGGTCGAGAATAGAAAAAAAGTGTGTTTTTTCCCAAAACGACAGACTTTCAAGAGCGGATATTTTGAAAACTAAAGATATCTCGAAAAACGTCATTGCATAGAACTGGTAGGAAATTCAATAAGCTTTCATTTGTTATAGAATGGTCATGCCGCTTGGACGGAGGGTTTCCGAGATATTAGTGAAAACCCGAAAAATGGGACCTTCTAAACCCCACCTGCGCCCGGCAGAAAGGCTACGGACGAGGACTTTTGGATATGTTGACCCCCTAATTAGCCGAAACAAAGTTATAAAGTCAAAAATTGTGTTCCAAACACTTCCACCGACAACTCTTAGTTTCCTGGGCTGTTAGTCGCTAAATTTCTGATTTCACGATGAACACTGAAATTATTTTCATGTTTGAAGGAAAATACATAAAATAGCAAAGTAATATATATTATTGAAGGGAATGCAATACTCTACAACCCTATAACCGTTATATATTTTTTGGGTTCATCGTTGAAGAGTTATCCCGTCAAAACGGGGAAAAAATATGCGGCAAAAGTGGTTTTCCCCAAAATGACAGACTTTCAAGAGCGGATATTTCGAAAACTAAAGATATCTCGAAAACCTTTATAGATTAGAACTTGTAGGAAATTTAATAAGCTTTTATTTGTTATAGAATAGTCATGTCGCTAGGTCACAGGGTTTCCGAGATATAAGTGAAAACCCGAAAAATGGGACCTTCTAAACCCCCCCTCCCCCCCGGCTTAATGGCTAGGGGCGAGGGATTTTGATATGTTCACCTCCTATCCATCCCAAAAAAAGTTACGAAGTTAAAAATTGTGTTCCAAAAATTTCCACCTGTAGCTGTTTTCAAGCATTCGGTGCCTGGACTGTTACCCCTAAAGTGATTAACAATTCACTTACGTAAATAGAAATCTCGGAATGGTTATGAAGTATGGTATCCATATCTGCTTCTGGTACCTCGTCCTGACAACCAGCTAGGACTTGCGAATCCACTACTCCCGGATCCTCCTTGAGTAGTATCTGTAACGTGCCGATACTTCCCGCAGCTGCCGCTAGATGGTGCGGCTGTCTCCCCTTCCTATCCCTTCCCCTGACTCCTGTACTTCCCAGACCTCGCTGTCTGCATTCATCCAGCAGTGTTGTCAGTATCTGCTCTTCTCCCCGCAGGGCTGCTAGGTGACAGACGGACACCATGCTCTGTTGGCAGCGGCACATTGGACTAGCTCCCTCAGACAACAATCTGAGAAAGGAAAATCACGCATCAAGAAAAATCGGATAATGTATATATATATATATATATATATATATATATATATATATATATATATATATATATATAGATGGAACGGCATACTTCTCCAGCGGTGGTACTCCTCCGCACTTCTTCCTGGGATATTTCCATGGGTTCATCTCCATCTTCGTCAGCCAGGTACTTGTTGTTTCTTCCTCGGAAGCCAGGAAGCTTCAACCAGGAAGCCTTACCAACAACACCATTGGTCCGCCGCCACTGGGGCTAGTGAATAGAAAGGGCGCCCAGATCGAGAAAAATTTCATTCTCTTGGCAACCACCGAGGAAGAAACAACAAATACCTGGCTGACGAAGATGGAGATGAACCCATCGAAATATCCCAGGAAGAAGTGAGGAGGAGTACCACCGCTGGAGAAAAATGCCGTTCCATCTAATATATATATATATATATATATATATATATATATATATATATATATATATATATATATATATATATATATCACGTGTCTGTCTGTTTGTCCGTTCATATGTTTGTCTGATTGTTCCTTATACAAATCTACACCGTTTGACCGATTTTGACCAAACTTGGAACACAGGTAGGCCTGGATACGGGAAATCTCCTAGGCTAGGTCAAAATAGTCAAATTTCAAAATTTGGTCAAAAGGTCAAAAGTTTTGTTCAAGAAAAATTGGCTACACTGAACCATTCAGATTCTGATGGCCATATTGAATTGACAGCTATTTTGAATAATGTCTCAAATTTATTTGTTGATGTTCTTGGTAATTAGAATAACTCGAACTCATTGACTTTAAATACATTATATAATCATGTAATGCAGTTTATCTCAATTTTATATCAACAGTCACTGTCTAACTAAGGAGCGCTGGCCTTTCTTTGATAAGAGCTGTCTACTCGCAGGCTATGGCGCTGGCCTCTGTCGGCTGTTCTTTGAATTGCTGTGGTGATGGCCTCTGTTGGCTGTCTCACGAATTACTAGACAGATATAAACAAATTCACACCGTTTGACCGATTTTGACGTAACTTGGTATACAGGTAGATCTTGATACGGGGAGAGTCATATGGTAGGCAGAAAGTAGGTGTAGCATGGCACACTGGGTAACAGCTAGTACTATTTGTCAAATACCACTCACTCACTCACTCACTGACCTATCATCGCCCAGCCCAAACCACTTGACAGAAAAATTTGAAATTTTGCATCGACACTCTCTGTAGTGTAAACACTCGCTAAGAAAGGATTTTAAGATATTCAAATTTTAAGTATTTTTTGAGGGGTTTGAAATTTTAGTTGGTGGGAGCAGGCAAGCCTAGGCAGCATGCGTTGCTAGGACGATAACAGAACAGCCGTTATTGTACTGTATCTATTTCATAGTATTATTTTGAATTGCGGTCAATTTCCACTATGATGGCAGACCTTGAATTACTAGAAATAAACTGTGATTGTGTCCCTCTTGGAGTGTACGCTATACCTGGTGATAGTCCATCCGAGGTAATAATATCCCGAACCCTTGTACAGCCTCCTCACTCATCAGCATCCCCAGTCAGAACACTTCTTGATAATGCTCTCAAATATAATGTGTGTTTCCAAATGACATATTGGAAACATAATTTTTTTAATTTTACCGTCCATTTATAATTCACAACTTCTAGCGGTACGGGTTAACTTCTATTGCTGGTAACCTATAGATAACGGGGTATCTCTAGGTTATCTTTGTTGATACTGGTCCGGAGCGCCCCAGTGTCAAGAAACATTATACTGGGATATATACTTGCAAGGTTTTAAGCATGTGTGTCTATCCGTCCACACTCTATGGAGCCAAGACACAGATGGCTATGCTCAGGAGTATGCTAGGAGTGAAAAAGAGAGAGAGGAAGAGGAATTTGGACATTCTAAGAGGAGTACAAGTAAAGAACCTCCGAGCTGAAGCACACCAATTGAAGTGGGGCTGGCCAGGTTGCACTGAATGGAATCCAAGGGACTTGGTGAGGAACAGAGGAAGACAGTGCTTGAGATGGAGGGATGAGCTAACCGCAGCTGTTGGGAACAATTGGTGGAGATTGGCGAGGGATCGTGAATGGTGCAAGAAGACAACGGAAGAACAGTAATTAATTAAGCTAATAGTTTTAAGTAAACAAGATGGACTCCTTTTTAACTCCCAAGCAATGTTGGGCAAAACTAAAAACTAAAACTAAATTCACTTTTTGGAATAAACTAAAACTAAACTAAAAATTGCAACCTAAAAAAAAACTAAAACTAAAATGTTACTAATTAATGGGTTTTAACTAAACTAAAACTAAAACTAAATCTTTGGGAATGGACTAAAAACTAAACTAAAACTTTAGTTTTACTAAAATATCATGAATTAATATAAATCATATGTTATTTCGACGATTAAGTAAATTATTAAAACTAACAGAACTTGTTTAAGAATAAAGGCCCATTCACGCTGTACGTTGCCCGGGTAGAGCCCGGCCTTCACCGGGACTCTGTAACCGAGTGGAGACTGGGCCCTGGTCGGGCCTCCGTCCATGCTATTCAGACAGTTCATCCGGGCCGTGGCCATGTTGTCTATTTGTGCCTCAAAAATGTACTTTTCCGAAGAAGATTTAGCAGCGATTGCAACTGCTCTTCATGAAGAGCAAAGAGAGAAACTAGAAGAAGATTGGGCGTGCATCGGACTTGACATAAGCGTAAGCTGGAAGGAGAATTTGCCAATCTGCATAAAAAACGATTGGACAATTAACCTAAATTCTTTGGTTATTAGCAGTGTGTCTCAGGCAAGTCATTAATAACCAAATGAACAATTTATTATTAATGATAATTGTAATTATGTAATTAAACAGTGCTGCACAACTGAGAGAGGGAGCCAGGCCGGGAAAGAATATCCGTGTCCCGGCACGGGCTCCACACGGTGTAGCGTGAACGAGTGCATTGAAAATGCTGGTGTGATTGTTTCACCGTGTCCCAACGGGGCACGACCGGAACACGGTTAGAATACGGTCCCGGCACGGGCTCCACACGGTGTAGCGTGAACGAGTGAATTGAAAATGCCGGTGTGATTGTTTCACCGTGTTCCACCGGGGCACGGCGGGACACGGTTAGAATACGGTCCCGGCACGGGCTCCACACGGTGTAGCTTGAACGAGTGCATTGAAAATGCCGGTGTGATTGTTTCACCGTGTCCCAACGGGGCACGACCGGAACACGGTTTGAACACGGTCCCGACACGGGCTCCACACGGTGTAGCGTGAACGAGTGAATTGAAAATGCCGGTGTGATTGTTTCACCGTGTCCCACCGGGGCACAGCCGGGACACGGTTAGAATACGGTCCCGCCACGGGCTCCACACGATGTAGCCCGTGTATAATCTATATATTACTAATTCATTCATTGTATATCTATTTTGTACTGTCAACATTCTATTCATATTTTTGTTTGCCAAGAGTTTTTGTCATCCAAGTGTCATACTTCGTAGAGGTTCTACTCGAAATGTGCTTCATCCACATCCCATATTTCTACCTTTAAAAACTTCCATGTCTTTTTATATTGATGAATCGCTAAGAAAATATAATATGGACGAGTGCAATCCTGTGTCGACCCCAATGATACCTAGTCTCAAACTCGAGCGAAATTCAGAAAAAGTTCTTCCAGCGTACCCTTATCAAAATCTTATAGGGTCACTCTTTTACCTATCAATTGGCACAAGATCAGATATTTCTTATCCAGTAAGTTTTTTAATCCAGCACAGCACGTGTTATGGACATGGTCACAGGATGGTAGCAAAACAAATCCTCCGTTACCTCAAAGGGACCAGAAATCTGAGTCTTACCGATCTAAGTCCGAAGGAAAGCGAGTACGTTTCAGTACATAATTGTATTGACTTACACAGCCTTCCTCAAGACAGAGGATTAAGAATTATCCGCTTCAGTGTAATTTGGCTACTGTCAGTTTCCTGTGCTTTGTGATGCTAATCTATCCCATTTCTTCGAAATGTTGTTAACATTTTTTAATACTAAAAACAGCTGTTCATTTCTATTCAAAGCTTTCCAAATATCACTAGGAACCACGCTAAGATGACGCAGTTCCTGCGAGTCGGACTTTTTAACTATTGATGCACTATTTTGATCAATACAGGTCAGGATATCACCAATTCTTTGGAGAATAAGAAGCTGTAATTTGCATACATATGTTCTTTGATAAACTAAAAACTAAAACTAAACTGAAATCACAAATTTAGGTCTCATTTACTAAACTAAAATAATTACCATACTAAAAAGGGAGTCCACATGATTAATAATTATACAAATCTAAAACTAAAGTAAAACTAATACTAAAAATACAACACTAGTTTAGTTTTAGTTAGAGAAAAATAACGTTAGTTTAGTTTAGAAAACTAACGTTAGTTTCCAGAACCCCCCCCTCACCAATTCCTTTCTTCCTATGTTTCCCTGTATTAACTGTCAGAAATGATCCCGCATTTGTGAGGAATAGTTCTCTATCTTCCCATCCCTTCATAGTGACCTCAACATCCCTTTCGTTCAAGAACTGGCAAAATCCCGCTTCCTAACGTTTCATTCCAAACTGTCCTTCCATCCCAATCCTAGAGCACAAACACTTTCCTCCCAAACTCACCCCAAAAATCCGCCTAGAAGGCTCAAGAGACATTGGCCTCGTGATCAATTAACTGAATAGGGACAAAACATTATTCTAAGTAGGAAGTGCCAGTATTGATTGGCTCCTTCCAAAAGTGTTATTATTTTTATTATTATTTCCTATTCATTGTTTTTGTTTGTTTTGTTTTTTATGTACTTTTTCTTTCTTTTTTTTTCTTTTTTTTTTATTTTTTTATTTTATTTTTGCTTATTTGTTTTTTATTTATTTTGTATTTCAACTCAATTCTGTATATAATTATTATTTTTATCTGAGAGCAAACTTAACTAATGTACTCTCCAAATGTACAGATGTTTATTTATTTATTTATTTATTTATTTACGGAGCTTCACAACAGCAAGGCGATTTGCTCACATAAATGGTTAGTAAAAAAAAAAAAGGAATAAAAACAATTTAAAATTTATACAAAGACAAAAAAAAATGAGAAAATAAAGAAATAGATGAAAATAAAATATACAAGAAAAATTACACAGTTAATTAATAAAAATTGAAAAAATTATGATAATAATAAGTAAAATAATTTTTTATTGCAAGATAAAAATCATTATTATGTCTGTGTCTGTATTCGTAGAGATTTAATAAGAGGACTTTATTTTCTCTTCTTAAGCCACATCTACGTGTGCGGACACACACACCACACACACACACACACACGCACACACACACACATACACACACACACACACACTTACAGTGACTCACACACATACATCCATACCTGCATATATCCATACGTCATATTTTGTTATAAAGTTTTAGTTTATGTAAGTGTCGTAGGTTGGTAACAATGTGTGGGCTGCTTTCGGAAAATAATTCAGACATGTGATATGGTATAGTTAAGTAGTCTCGTGTTTTGCATTCTGTTAGTAAGTGTTTAATGGTCAGTGGCCTGTTGCATGTCTGGCATATAGGTCTGTCTTGTTTTGTCATGAGATAGGAATGTGTTAAGTGTGTATGTCCAATGCGTAGTCTTGTAATTACAACTTCATCACGTCTTGTTAATTGCGTATTAGCTTGCCATTCATGAGTACTGCTTTTTATCTCCCTTAGGAGGTTATCTCTTGTGCTGTACCATGAGGCTTCCCATTCAAGACGGATATTTTCTGTAATTAGTAAATGTAAGTCTTCAGTCGTTAGTAAGTTAGAGTCCACTGATTCCCGTCTGCTGGCGTGTTTTGCTTGTTCGTCCGCAGTCGTTGTTTGTCCAATATTTTCGTGTCCTGGTACCCACAACATTGTTACCAGTATGTTGTGCGTCTGAAGTCTGATGATATGTTCTAAAATGTCAATGATGACAGGATTAGTGTTATATATGTGTAAGGAGAGTAAACAACTTAACGAATCCGAGCATAGTGTTATGTTCTGTGTTGTAGTCTGTACGTTAGTTAGACCTAAGAGAATGCCATGCAGCTCAGCGGTGTATATGCTCGTGCTCTTTGGTAAGGTGACGAGATATTTTTCTTCATTTATAATAGCAGCTGCACCGACGCCGTCATTCATCTTAGATCCATCAGTAAATATGTACACTGTGTCTGTAGTCGTTTCAGTTAAATGCTTGTACGTTGTCTTGTAAAAGTCTTTAGAAAGTGCGATTTTCTTTTTAAATTTAGTTAACGTAAGGTCAATTTTTAAGTTGCTTACTCTCCAGGGAGGAATTGAAAGATGTCTGTGTGCGTGAGTTGGTTGTGTAAGAACATGTCCATTCTCTCTATCAAGCATACAGCGCACTATGAGCGGCTTACGTTTTGTTCCTCTTTCAGTGTAGAGATCTTTATATGGATTATTTAAAAACGAATTTACACACTGTGAATTTAATGATTTTGATTTTGTAATAAATTTAAGACAAATCATCTGACGTCTATTATCCAGCGGAAGCTCTCCCGACTCTGCATTTAGACTCTTCACAGGACTGGATCTAAAAGCTCCTAAACCTCTCCGGATTCCAGTATTGTGCACTGTGTCTAACGCTTTTAGAGTATTTGAACTGGCAGATGAATATACTATAGAACCATAATCCAGTAGCGACCTGGTAAAGGCTCGATAAAATCTAAGCATGGTACATCTGTCAGCTCACCACTTAGTGTTACTAAGAATCCTCAATAAATTCAACGATTTGTTGCATTTGTTAAGGAGTTCTTGTATATGGAGTGCCCATGTCAAGCGTTGATCAAATACCACTCCAAGAAATGTCAGTGTTCGTGTTTGTGTTATGTGATTATTGTTTAAAATTAAATTTGAATTGGGTAGGTTGTGTTTTTTTGTAAATACGATGTACTTGGATTTATCGTATGAAAATTTGAATCCAGTTCTTGAACACCAGTATTCTAAAGAGTGTATTGTGTCTTGAATTTTTTCTATGGCAGTGTGGGAATTAGCTGATGTGATATACAATAATAGATCGTCAGCATATTGACAGTATGTTACTCCTTGCGGAATAAAGCGTCCAACGGAATTAATAGCTATATTGAAGAGTGTGGTACTCAAGACGCCACCTTGAGGCACTCCATTTTCCTGAAGAAATTCATCAGAATGTACTGAGCCTATCCTCACCCTGAAACGTCGATTAGACAAGTATTGAGAAGTATACTGTGGAATACTTCCCTGCATACCCCAGTCGCTCATTTGTGCTAGTATTAATCTAGTCCAGAGGCGATCGTATGCTTTCTCCAGATCTAGTGAGAGAGCAACTGTAGATTTTTTAAATAAAAATCCATTTAAAACATCGTTCTCCAGCCGTGCAATGTGGTGCATAGTACTGTGGTTAGGTCTAAAGCCACATTGAAACTGCGACAGGCAATTTTCTTCTCGATAAACCATACCAGCCTCTTGTTCATCATCCTCTCCATGACTTTGGACAGGCAGCTGGTCAATGAAATCGGCCTGAAACTGGAAGGGTTGCTCTTGTCTTTTCCAGGCTTCAGTACTGGAATGACTACAGATACGTTCCAGGTCTGAGGATAGGTACCAGACTTAAATATCTCATTATAAAGTTTAAGAAGCATCACTAGGCCAGTCTTGGGTAATTTATTTATCATCTCATAAGAAATGTTGTCAGATCCTGGCGTAGTATTTTTGATGTTGGAAAGTGTCAAGTTTAATTCTTGTAATGTAAACGGGTCGTTCAAAGGGTGGTCGAAGTTAGTTAGTATAGGTATTGGAGTCTGTTCGACATATGTTTTGTGGTCAATAAAGTCGTCCAAGTAGTGCATGGAGCTGGATATTTTACTGAAATGGTTTCCTAATATATTGCTCATAATGTATGGGTCAGTCAAGACAGTGTCATTGTGTACTAGTCCTGTTATCGGTGGTATGTACTTTTTATGTTGTATTTGGTTGATCTTTTGCCAAACGTCTTTTGATGAAGTGTTTCTGTTTATGTTAGTTAGGAAGTCTATCATACATTTCTTTTTGCTAGTTTTAATTACCCACTTGGCCTTAGCTTTCTTCCGTTTATAGTCAATGAGATAACTCTCTGATGGATTCCTGCAGAAGAGACGAAGAGCTTTCTTTCGGTCTTTTACAGCTGTTTTGCATTCTTCATTCCACCAGGGTACTGGTAGTTTTCTGTAACTGTGCGAGGTTTTAGGTAAACTTTGCTCAGCTGCTTCAATAATTAAATCTTTATACTGTTCAAGTGAAGGTTGATTTGAACTATTTAGTTTATTTTCAATGTAATTTTGATATTTATCCCAATCAGCTTTAAGATAATTAAATTTTGAAATAGATTCGAAACGTGGTATAAAGGAATTTAGTTTAATTTTAATGGGAAAATGATCGCTACCGTGACTGTCTTCGCAGACTTCCCACGAGAAGCGTGGGATGTTAAATAGACGTATTACTAAAAAAAAAAAAAAAAAAAAATCTTCCCATCGGTAAGCCCATATTGTTATTCTTATATCTAATCTAATATGTAATCTGTTATTCTTATATCTGTTCTCCTAATAATCCAAACACTTCTAGAGCACATTGTTCTTATTGTCGGCACAATAAAACCATTTTTATGATAAAATGTAGTTTTATTAAATAGCAGTGACCGAACCCCGACAATCCCTACCTTGCATCATCTACGGTCAACCATCTCCTCTCAATAACGTTAGTTTTGCCCAACACTGCTCCCAAGGAAGAGACTTTTATTTATTCTTCAAGAGCCCATCAATAGTGTAAGGCCATCCAATAATTAATGTCGGGTTTAGCACTTTCCTCCGAAGGAAAGTAGCTATTGAGGTTGCACTCATGACGGAATTTCCTCCGAAGGAAAGTAGCTATTGAGGTTGCACTCATGACGGAATTTCCTCCGAAGGAAAGTAGCTATTGAGGTTGCACTCATGACGGAATTTCCTCCGAAGGAAAGTAGCTATTGAGGTTCCACTCATGACGGAATTTCCTCCGAAGGAAAGTAGCTATTGAGGTTGCACTCATGACGGAATTTCCTCCGAAGGAAAGTAGCTATTGAGGTTGCACTCATGACGGAATTTCCTCCGAAGGAAAGTAGCTATTGAGGTTGCACTCATGACGGAATTTCCTCCGAAGGAAAGTAGCTATTGAGGTTGCACTCATGACGGAATTTCCTCCGAAGGAAAGTAGCTATTGAGGTTCCACTCATGACGGAATTTCCTCCGAAGGAAAGTAGCTATTGAGGTTCCACTCATGACGGAATTTCCTCCGAAGGAAAGTAGCTATTGAGGTTCCACTCATGACGGAATTTCCTCCGAAGGAAAGTAGCTATTGAGGTTCCACTCATGACGGAATTTCCTCCGAAGGAAAGTAGCTATTGAGGTTGCACTCATGACGGAATTTCCTCCGAAGGAAAGTAGCTATTGAGGTTGCACTCATGACGGAATTTCCTCCGAAGGAAAGTAGCTATTGAGGTAGCACTCATGACGGAATTTCCTCCGAAGGAAAGTAGCTATTGAGGTTGCACTCATGACGGAATTTCCTCCGAAGGAAAGTAGCTATTGAGGTAGCACTCATGACGGAATTTCCTCCGAAGGAAAGTAGCTATTGAGGTTGCACTCATGACGGAATTTTTGAAAAATTTCTTCGAATCTTTATCGATCCTATCTAGTAGACACCGAAAATGACCCTCGTTAAAATGTATATATATCTATGTATATATATATATATATATATATATATATATATATATATATATATATATATATATATGTGTGTGTCTGTTAACAAGATAGCGGCCAGAGTTTTTGTTTTTTCTTCACGAAACGTGATATATAGCGTTCAATTAGCAAACGATTGAACGAGTTCGTTAACCACTAAAATCGGTCCGCCGGGAGGGGGCGGGGGGTTACCACGGACCCAAAACACTAATTTCACCATGCCAGCCGTAGTTTTTGTTGTATTTCAACGAAACTATGTATTTGTTATGTTGGTCTAAAGAGAGACATACGTTGTAAAAATAAACTAAATCTTTTTATTAGGAGGGGGGTTTACTCCTGACCCACATTACCAATTTCCCAATCCCAGCCGTAATTTTTGTTACATTTCAACGAAACTCGGTATTCGTGCCGGTAATCAACAGAGAAAAATGGGTTGTAAAAATAAACTAAATCGGGTTGTTTGGGGGGGGGGGGGGTTACTCCGAACCTAAAGTACTAATATACTCTTACCGGTCGTAATTTCTGCTGTATTGTAACGAAACGCGGTATACGTCGTGGGTATCTCACAAGAAAGAAGTGTTGTAAAAATGAAGTAAATCGGTCTATTGGAAAGGAGGGTTTACTTTAAACTCTGTTTAAAGTCGGCCAGACGTAGGTTCCCAAAGGCGACGCGAGGAGCGCTATCTCCCACTAGGGGGACTGTATCCTGTTCCTGCGTCAGATCGAAAGACGCAAAATGAAGTTTTTGTGTATTTATTAAGTAGTACAGAATCATGTATTAACATAACTCTGGAAGCAAATTATTTACAAAATTAATAATTTAACAGTTCTCATAAGAAATGTAAATGAGCAGAACTATTTACGTTTTTATTTTATTTATATAGGTTATTTACAGCAAATTATTCAGTAATGTAGTCTACACTACAAAAATTCTGAGGAAAGTTCTTAGTTATGCAGCTCCTGCGTGATGGACTTTTTAATATTCTGACTGATTATCTTCTCTCCTTTTCAATTTATTTATGTTTATTATAGCTTTAAATAAACTTCTATTTATGATGTTTTCGTTGGTGAATCTTATTTATTCTGTGATGAGGATGTGGGTTTAAATCTGAGGTTGGAAAAATACTGTTTCTAAGAAAAAAAAATCGAAAACAAATTTAAAAATAGGGAGGGGGTGCTGATCTAAGCATACGTTGTATGTAGAAAAGAAAAACAAATTGAGGCCCCAATCAGAGTTATGTGCCCACATATAAAAATAAATATATTTAAATGTTTAGGGGGTAATTGTCGGTATTTAGCACGAAAGGTCGATGAAGATTAGAAGTAAGGTTTAGAAATTCATTAGTGATACCTTAATGGCTAATCATCTTCGAAAAGTGCTAATGCAATGCCTCAAAGGAGAACCTTTTCAATCTTTCTGCAACAGAATTTGAAAAACCCAAAAATTTTCTGCAGCCCCATGCGGTTCAAGTTGCGTGTAATATGAACCGCGAGCGAGACAATCTTGAAGAATAATCCGAAATAAATAAGTGCTTGAAACATAATTAACAATAATTTTATTGACTTTTTCTGCAGCCATTGTTTAAGAAACTACCGGTCGGTCAGGCTGATCCTTCTGCACCCCTTGTCGTCTTTCTGCGACAATGTCGCACTGTCGCCCGTAGTTCTGAAATGTGTTTATCTTAATATAAATAAGGTATAATATATAACAAACCTTTTTACTTGTTGAAGATCGGATTTGAGAACCGCTTGTAAAAGCATCGTATTCCTGTACCATTTCTTCCAAATCCCGGTATCTACTTCTTCATCCCGAGTATTGGTACCTTCTGGATCCTCCACCACTTCTTCCTGAGATCTCTCCTGGATCTCGTCTTCATCTTCTTCTCTTTCATCTTCCGGTATTGGTTCAAGAAGGAGATCGTCCTCCATGTCCAGGGTGTGATAACCAATCCTGTCCATCCTGACAGACTTTCACGGAGTCACTGAAGGGTCTTTCAAGTGCCTGTCAGCAAAATCTTATCTAATCAGTAAGTTAAATATAAACCTCGCCACTCGAAGATTTCCTTAACTCTCCAATATTTCAATAAAAATAATATATTTATTTAGATGAAAATCCGGAGATTAGGCTATTCCTTCAGACAGTAGTTTCCTAGGAATTGTGGCTTCTGAGGTATCACTCATGAAGGAATTGTTCAAATCTTCAGCCATCCAACCTACTAGACACCCAAAATGTATTATAACGGTCACATTTATTTTAGCATAAATATGCTTTAGCGGTGACTAAACTGGGAAAAAAGTGTCCACTGGTGTTCTCGCAAGCGCAGTGGCGTTCACGTATGCGCAGTGGCCATGTACGAAAAAGAAAACTATGTGTCACAAAAAAGTTTGTGCTGGCGTCCGCGCATGCGCAGTAGCGTGGCCATGTGCGACAAAGAAAACTATGTGTCACAAAAAAGTGTCTGCAGTAGCGTGGCCATGTACGAAAAAGAAGACAGAATTTTATAGAGTACATTACATAGGTTTATAGGGTGGACCTAGCGTTACAAAAAAGTGTTACAAGGCGGTGTCCGCTGGCTTTCGCGCATGCGCTGTGGCCATGTAAAAAGAAGACTATGTTATACAGTACATTACATAGTCGGGTGGACCTAAAGCATATTTATGTTCCTGAATTCGAGCAGCAGGCTCTAAACGATTTATTTCGAATTTTGGTATTTAGCATTCACATAACACAGGATAATTGAACCTGGAAATGCCTCCCCCTGCCTTCTCAACGTTCGCTCTAGGAAAACACTATTGCCAATACCTTTCTCATTTTCTGACCTTGTTTTATTGAAATCCTCATTTTAATGTTAATTGCGTTTAAAAATAAAGAACAACCAATAAGAATGTTAGGTAATTAGAGAAAATAAACCTGTTCGAAAGGACAAAACTAACAATTTCTAATTATCGAGGAGTCCATTTCTCGGTTGAAATTGACCCATCAAAAATAACATCACAGCCTTCTTTTATAGAGGATTTAATAAGCTTCCGAATGGCCAACCTTCCAATTATCACGATTTTCCAACCCTAAGATATTTAAGAAAATATAAAAATATCTCAAAACTTATCGTGTCTCTTCATGAAATATTTGTTTTCGAATACTTTTTTCTTTCTAAATATAACCAAAATTTGAATACCGTCTAGATATATTCCAAACATGTCGAAAATAACTCAATTGAATCCTACGATTCTAACTGCACAAACCGAATTAGTTTGAAAAACTATTTTTCTCAAACATGGTTGCAGATATAATCTTGAAAATTGTTTCTTTCGTTTCCCTAAGTTAGAAAACCTATAGAAAGAGTTCTTGAATGGATATTAACGCGCAAAATTAGAAGCTAGGACTTTTACACCACAAAAACCACGTTTCGGTAAACGGATTCTACTGGTGAACAAACATGATACTTCCTAATCAGACGATAGATTTTTGTACCAAGTTTCATTAAATTGGACAACTTTTGACGCTGTGATTGAGTAAACAGTCATTGGGTGAACGTTTCATTAGTAAACATTACATCGTAAATGCTGCTGTGTTCCTATTTAGCTTTAGCAACATTGTGAATATAGTATTAGTCCGAGAGCTGGTAACGCACATTTCATGAAGTGTTTTATGCACCTTGAAATTTTGCTAGAATGCACCTCTTGGGTAGATAAGAAGGTAAGTATGTGTTGGATAGACTTACTGTGGAAAGGTGCAACAAAATATTCCCCAAAAATATAGTTTTATTCAGAAGCCAACTATCTTTAATGTAAAATAAAGACAATTTTACAATGAACAATAAATAAGGCAGACATTTTTAAGGGGTGTAACATGTAAAAAAAAAAAATAATTGTTTTTATTCTAATATTAAATGAGAGTTTTATTCAGACAGCTGTACAAGATCATGTGAGCAAGAACCAATGAGAGCGCAGGGAACAACCACAACTGCGCGGTGCTCTCATTCCCTCTTACGGTCACACGCAGTTTATTGCACTCTATCATATGCAACAATTATTTTTATTTTTCCTGATAATTAAACCCCACAAAAGTGTCTGCCCTTTTGGAATTATTTTCAAATATGTTTATTGAAGACGCTGTTTAAATCGCAGCGTGAATAAAGCACTTCATTTAATATTAAAAATAAAAACTTGGTACTTTGATCTATTTTCTTCATTTTAACCTCCTTAAAAGTGTCCCTTAAAGTCCACCTTATTTATTATTCATTGTAAAACTGCCTTAATTTGCAATTAGTTTACATTAATGATAGTTGGCTTCTGAATAAAACACTATTTTTGGGCAATATTGTTTTGAACATTTCCCCTATGCGCAGTACCTGGTGTTCCAAGGTATATCCAGGAAACACATACTTACCTTCTTATCTACCCAAGAGGTATATTACAGCAAAATTCCTAGGTGCATAAAACACTTCATGAAAAGTACGTTACCAGCTCTCGACGGACTATAGCTACAACATGACAGACGGCTTCTAGACATTGTCTTTAGATGAGTTTGTTTTTACATCAGGTAAACATGTTAACCTTCCGTCACTCGCGGTCACCCGTGAGGTAAACCCGCCTCCTAATGTTTCTGTGGTTCCCAGAAAAAAGGCGCCAGTAGTCTCCCCCCCCCTTCTACAATCCTCCTGTCTTCCGAAGCGTCTGACGTCAGTATAATTTTAATCTTCCAGAGAGTAAATAAAGCAGTAGTTTACGTACAAATCGACCGCGAGCACTCTTGTAACTTATTGCAATTCAATATTCATTCATTAAATTATTTTCATATCCTAAATCAGTGAAATGTATTAATCAAAATAATTTAATTTATTTAATATTTTCAAATAAATGTTGAGAAAACTAGGGACTTATGAGCAGAATTCAGAAAGTAATGACTCCAGATCCGCCATATACCTGGTATGTATGTATGAATGGGGTTAAAGGACGAAGGACGTCAAAGGTTACCATCGTCCTGTAAAGTGTTTTTTCAATGAAAATTATTTTGTACTATAAAGATATTACAGGAGTCAATTGCACTACATATATTGTCGAGAATGCTCTTAAATTGTAATGTTATATAATGATCAAAAAGGGTTTTTAAAAATGGTTCTGAAACTGCTATGGCTAATATAATTGTTTTACATGGATACTGCTAAAATAATAATTATGTTGATATGAGCTTGGTCCGTTACGGCATATTATTTAAATCTATATGTAATCAATGCATCTGAGTTCAAGGTATAGAATATATACAGAAATTATTTATTTTTATTAATATATTTATTTTATTTTTATTATTTTTTTAAATTTTTTATTTATTTATTTTTTATTTATTTATTTTATTTATTTTTTTATTATTTTTTTTTTTATTTATTTTTTTTTTTGCTATATTTCTGTATATAATTTTGATTTTTTAAGAAAATTTAATACTTCGTCCACCATAGGCTCAGCTCCCCTCTTGAAATCACTCCCTCCTATCCTCCCTTCCTTCACCATTGACTCCAGTCCTATTCAATATGTTTCCACTGCCAAGAACCTGGGCCTTGTTTTCGATCAAAACCTATCCTGGAAAAATCACTTATCCCTAATCACTCGTCGCTCCATAGCCACCCTTAAACTATTTAACCGTTCCCGTCACCTCCTCCCTACTCCTACACGTCAGCTTCTTGTATCTTCTCTAGTGTTCCCCCACTTCGACTATGGTTGCCTGGTGTATGGAGGGCTCACTGGGGAGCTTGAGGTTCGTCTTAAGCGATTAATGAACAGTTTTCTCAGATTTATCCTCGATACCCCCAGGGATGCCCATATTTCACACCGGTATTCCGAGTGGAAGTGGCTATTTCCATCAATTCGACGACAATATTTCCTAGGTTCCTTCCTTTACCAAACCACATCTTCCAAATCTCCTTCCTATATTTACAATCTCCTGCAGTTTAAATCTGCTGTCCATTCCCGTGGTACCCGCTCCCCTCCCTCCGATCTCTATCCTCCCACTCATAAAACAGCCTTCTTCGACCGTTCCTTCATCTCCCGAGCCTCCTCCTTCTGGAACTCTATCCCTCTTTCCATTCGACACTCTCCTTCCCTACCTGTCTTTAAATCCCGCCTCTTTGCTTTTCTCCTATCCTCCCAGGAAAACGCTTCTTAAAATTTCACCACCAGGAAGACCTGATTACCTTTGTAAATTATATTGCTGTTTTTTTCTCGTGTTTATGCATTTTCCTAGTTTATATCTTTTTATAGCCCCCATTCCTTTAATATTTATTCAACTTTTTAATATTTATTTGTTTATTTAAACTCTTTAATTTTATTCCCATCCCCCTCTGAACATTGTATCATCATTGCCCCATTCCAATGAATGTACATATTTACTTATATTTCATTTTATTATTTAAGGCTTCACATATAATATTTGTGTTAGTTGCTTTTTTTGTTTTGTTCTTTTATACTTTTGTTTTTCTCTATTAATATTTATATTTTTAGGTTATATTTCTTTATTGTTTATTTTGTACTTATTTTTATTCTTATGGGACGAAGTCCCAGAATAAAGTTTTTTTTTCATTCATTCATTCATTCATTCACCATGGAGGGGTTGTCTGCAAGTGCTTCAGATATATCTTTTGGAATTTCATTCTTTTCTAGGGCTTCTTCGTATAACCTGCAAGACTCGAAGATATGCCGCACAGAAATCGGTTCATTACATGACACACATATAGGCTTTTACCTGGTGGCAGAACACCATATACCTGGTGGCAGAACACCATATACCTGGTGGCAGAACACCATATACCTGGTGGCAGAACACCATATACCTGGTGTTCTGCCTTCCAATCTTGTATCAGGTAGGATTAGAAAATTTGCGAGGCCTGTAAATATTCTACTGATACAAGGAGAAGCTCTAAATACTTCTGTGATTCCTCCAGGAAATATTTATGTTTAGAACATATAATACCATTGTCTAATAATTGTTATACATCGACCATTCGTGTATCATAATATTAAGTGACAAGTTATTTTATTCTAATATGAAGTTTGACTAATAGTAACCTTCAATTACTTATATTTTTTCCGTGTACTAGTAATTTTCATTTGTAAAATATACATTTTATTATTTTTAATTATTAAATAATAATTTTTAGATTTTTAAGCGCAACTTTACAGGCGTTGTCACTTCATTTTACCGATGTCCAGGTCCAAGAGGAGCTTTCTTGAAATACAATTTTTATGATTATTTTTTTTGGGGGGTTGAATTTAAGGCGTGTCAACCGTTGGGGTCATTAACGCCAGTTATTGTTATATATTATCTTAATTATGGATTTTGTTCTTTATTTCCTACACAAATATATAAAAATTACAAAAAAAAAAAAATATCTTCATTAATATTTTTAGCGCGGTTCCTCCCTCCCCCATAGGGAGGAACCCCGCTTATAAGGTTGATACAATGAAACAATCCGGAAGTGCCGACTAGAAAATTTTGCGTTTCAGAACCCCTAGAAACCGAAAATAACGGTGGTTCAAATTTGTATATATATATATGTATATATTTATTTATATATATATATATATATATATATATATATATATATATATATATATATATATATATATATATATGTCTGTTCACTCTCTAAATAGAAGACGAATGGTCCGATTTTGATGAAATTTGGTACAAAAATCTGTCGTCCAATTTGAAAGGTCAAGTTCGTTAACCAGCAAAATCCGCCCACTGGAAGATGGCGTTTGGAGCGAAATTCTCGCAGAAAAAATCGTAACGCTTACATTTTTGAGTTCATAAGCTTGTAAGTACTCGTTTTATAGGCTTCTTGAGCTAGAAAAACGAATGAAACCATTTTAAAGGCGATAGCTTTAACTGTTGTCGAGAAAATTGGAAAAATAGTTTTTGAATACCGTTTTTGGTTTGGGTACTTAGAATAACGGGATTCAGTTGAAACATTATCTGCATGTTCTACTTTCATTAAAACTAATATGTTGAATGTTATGTTACGTTTGGAGTTAAGGAAGGGTTAGAATAAAATATTTTATGAACAGATATGAAAAGTTTTGGAAACTTCGTATACTTTCATTAATATCTCGAACACGGTTGGGAAATCGTGGTAAGTGGATTGAAACTATTTGAAAGCTTACTAAATTCTCTACAAAAATGATTCTAAAACTATTTTGATTAGGTTATGTCAATCGGAGAAATAAATGCTTAAAACTTCAAATACGTCTGTTTTGTTCTTATGAACGGGTTTTTGTCGTAATTTTTGTCTCTTTCCCTTGGTTTTTTATTGCTTTTTATTTTTTTAATTTCTGATGTTGTATTTGTAAGGAAAATGTATGTGTGTGTAAAACAGGATAGGTAAAATGAGACCAATTTTCTGTTGTCAGAAATAATGAAAAGTTTTGGTAACTTTGTATACTTTCCTTAATATCTCGAAAAAGGTTGAGAATTTGGGAAACGGAAGAATACCATTAGAAAGCTTACTAAATGCTCTACAAAAAAGGTTCTAATAAAAGTTTTGATTAGGCGATGTCAATCGGAGAAATAAGTGCATAAAACTTTAAAGTAATTGATTTCGCTTATTCGAACTGTTCTTTTTGTCTTTGATTTTGATACTTAAAATTATGGGATTCAGTTGAAACATTTTCTGCATGTTTGAATTTCATCAACACTAATATGTTAAAATTTTGGTTGCGTTTGGAGCTAAGGAAGGATTAGAATAAAATATTTTATTAACAGACATGAAATGTTTTGGGAACTTCCTATACATTCCCTAATATCTCGAAGACGGTTAGGAATATTGGTAAACGGAGGGTTACCATGCGAAAGCTTACTAAATGTTCTACAAAAAAGATTCTGAAACAATTTTTGATTAGGCTATGTCAATCGGAGAAATAAGTGCTTAAACTTTGAAGTAATTGATTTCGTTAATTCGAACGGTTCTTTTTGTTTGTTTTTATTCCTTGTTACTTTTTAATTGCTTAAAGGTGGATAATGTATTTGACAATAAAACAGATTAATTAAAATAAGAAAAACAATTCATTGTTAAAAATATATCAGGCTGTACCGTATGAAATGTCAGTTTTGGATTTGTCGATTTCCTTCAAATGTCTTGAAACTGTCGAGGCTCCTACTCCGAGTTCTTTGGCATATTCCCTAGTGTTTTTAATTGCTTATAGTAGTCTAATGTATTTGTCAATAACACAGGGTACGTATAATTAGAATCAATATTTTGTTTGTTAGAATTCGAAGATGCCGTATGAATATCTAGATTACATTACTGGTGTTGATTTCATTCTTTAGAATTATTCTTGGTATTCCCTATTTTCATCTGTTACCCATAGTTTTTTATTGTTAGTAGGGTTTTCTTATTGATTATAGAATATTAATCTATTTGGCTATAAAACAGGATATGTAAAATTAGTGACCATATTTCGGAGATTTCTGAGCGAAATACTTTTAAGATTTTCTACCACCACGAACGGCTTTTTTCCTCTATTTTTATCCACTAGATAGGCTTTATTTTGCATATTATTCTATATAAGTTTTATTCAGCAGGGGATTCTGATGAAATGTTGTGTTTTTGCTGTGGATTTTAAATACGATGTATCTAAGATTGGATAACATTAGCGTGTGTACATAGTTAAGAACCGACGACGGAGGATTACTTCTTGCTATGATTTAGTCTACATATGTATATTAAGTCCTAAATCCAAAAAATAAACTTCACAACGGTCAGATACTATGAGCGAATATGGCAGTTCAATGCCCGTACAAGGGGGCCGCAGGAAATTTACCTGCTAAGAGTTAATCCTCAAGAGCTGTAAATATACCCCAGGTATCTGCCGAGACAAATACAAAGCCTAGGCGGAGAGCACCCCAAAAACTCAGATCCAAACATAAGGTTATATACTAAATATTCATAAAGACTACTTAGTTGTAAACCGATTCATCAATTAGCAATCAATAGTTTTCAACAAAGGTTATATACTAAATATTGATAAAAAGTATTTAATTAGAAAAAAAAACAATATTCCACAAGACTTGTTTTTGGTCCATTTGTGTGTACTCCATAGACTTAATTAGGTATATTATTCTATTGTAGTTGGGCAACTAAACTTTGTTTTATTTTGTTAAATAAAGTTTTTTTTTCTTGACTTGTTATTCGTCAAGACTTTTATTTATCCTTGTGTATTTACTAGATAGGTTTTATTCGGCATATTATTCTATATAGGCTATATTAGGCAGGGTATTCTACTCAATCTTGTGTACTTCTTCTTGATCCTTCTGTACATGGGCGTATATAAAAACAATTTCGGGGGGGGGGCTGAGACCATTTCCAGGGTATGGAATACTAAATATTTAGAGCTTGGAATAGTTTTAGGCAACTAAAACGCTATTACACGTAAAATAAAATATGTTTTATGAACTAAATGATCATATTTAATTTATTTTTAAGGGTTTTACGAGAAGTTTTTGTCATCAATTCAAAATTTCGCGAGGGGCTGCAGCCCCCTCAGCCCCCCCTCATATACGCCCATGCTTCTGTATCCTCTAGAAAGGCTTTATTAGGCATATTTTGTATTGATTTATAGAGCATTGCTTTAGAATGAGAGCCAGATTCTGTAATTTCCGCTTCTGTGTATAAGTTAGCTACTGTCGGTGTCCCTGACGGCTTAATATCACTTTTATTCGAGATGTTCGAGAGGATTTTGACAATTTTCACGAGATATATAAAAAACAAAAAAAAGTTTATTTATTTTCTAAGCTTATCAAATGGCACTAGGGACATGACCGGAACCGCGCTAAGATGCTGCAGTTCCTGCGAGTCGGACTTTTTTTTTTTCTAACGCATCACCTCACAGGTGACCCGCAAGTACAAATGTACCTATAGACACCGCGAGTAACGGAAGGTTAAACTGTAAATAAATGCTTTTAATCATTCATTGTAAGATAGGGGAGGGCAAAAATCTTACTCTGAAATTTAAAAAAAAAAATTCTCCGCAGAGAACCAAAGGAGGATTACAGCTGATGGTTGCCATTAAAAAGCCGTATCCATATTCGGAAAATTGCCTGTATTATCCACTTGTTGGATGAATGGAATAGGAAGAAAAGGGGGAGAAGAGGAAATCCATTTTGTCAGTTGCTAAGCAACAGGCAGAAAAGCAACTGGTTGCCGAGCAACAAGTTTGCCTTTCAACAACTATTTGCCACCCTATACTTCTCCACAGATTTGCCATCCTCTCCCCCTTCTCCACAACAAAGATAATTAAAAAAAAAACAAATAAAACTCAAATTTCATTATAAATATTTATTTTAAAATAAATTAATTTAATGTCTATTAATTTTATAACATTATTTATTTATTTAAATTTTAACGTCCCTTTATTATGAACTACGAATTTTAGGACGGGATATCTATAGGTTACCACCCTTTTCTAGCCAGGATAGGGGGTAATGCCTTCTCTTTTTTCGAGAGAAAAGCCACCACCCCTAGTGGGAACCGAACCCACGACCTTTTTTTGGGAAAGTCCGGTGCACCCAAGTGTCATGAAACTTACTATACAGTACTCAGATAAAAATTAAAGTTTATAAAATTAATTTAAATAATTATAATTCCAACGCCAAACTTTCCACTTATCAAAATTCTAAAGTCCTCTCCCTATCTAGCGTCTCCCATCCAATCCCTCCACCAAGGCGACTCGGAAGACATTGGCCCAGAGATCTGCTGCAGTGACCAAGTGAAGTGTTAGCAATGGCTTTCTTTTCCTTCAAGTGAGTCAATATCTGTGTCTCACCGATCTCTCTTAGACTCCAGCCACTGGTAGGAGCAGAAGGGAGCTGGTGTAGGCACCTCTCAACGTCATCTGAGCGTACTTCTGGTGTTAATCGAGGATGAAGTTGGGTGGCCAGAATCCTCAAATGGTATCGGTCGGTAAAACAGTAAAGTCATGTTTGAGTACCACTTTACCACATGTTTCATACCTTCTTCTCACCTCTCCAGGGATAATTCTTGGCCACTGTAAAGCTACTCCTGCCTCCAGATAGAGTACATCCTGACATAAACTTACACAATGTTAGCCCAAATCTTGGCATAAATTATTTCTTTAACAAACGAATGGACGACTTCATTAATCAGCTATATCCACCCATTGTATTAATATCTACCTAGCTGGAGTGATGTAGACTCATGCACTAAAAATGCACTCGAAACTATTGGTTGGTCTTTGAGTCCTTCCTAGTTAAAATCTTTGATGGCTAATCGTCTTTTAAGGAAGCCGCATAGGTTCTTACCGCAGGCCGCAGATAGCGCCACAGGACTCCGTGTACCACATTTGTGATAGCACCAACATGATTACAGGCTAATAAATATACACATCTACAATACAAAATTTATGTGCAAAAAACGTGTTTTTTTTTTGTTTTTTTTTTTTTTTTTGTATAAACTGCAGAGGTCGATCCATCTTATGTTCCGGGCCCTGTCCGACCTTGCTTTCAAGAGGATATCCCTAAGTGTCTGGAGCCGATTTTGATGAAACTTTGTGTATCGACTGTTTTTTAAATACGTGAAAACAGTCGATACGTATTTTTTTTTACATCGGCCCACTCGCAGGTTTCAGGGGTGATATCACCCTTCTAAAGTACACTTCAAGTATCCTAACAAGGGGAGTATACAGCGGTAGGGTCACCGATTTTGTCCATTTAATTTCTGGTGATTCTACATAGAAAAGTCCGACTCGCAGGAACTGCGTCATCTTAGCGCGGTTCCAGTTCATTTTTTTTTTTTTTTTTTTTTTTTTTTTTTTTTTTTTTTTTTTTTACGGCGCATCTACATCTAGGTCATTAGCGCCGACATCCAGGGTGTAGCGAGGAATTTTACCAGCGAGCCGTGGGATGATAAAATTCCTGCCGGAGGTTGGGAATCGAACCCATCTCCCGCTTATGAATCCAAGGCGCTAGCCATTAGACCACGGGAGACCCCGGTTCCTGTTCATATCCCTATTCTCATTTGAAAAGCATAGAGTAGAAACAGATACAAGACCCTAGAAACCTCTTCTACCGATACTTCATTTCATACGTTTCAACGAATTGGAAAATATCAAAAATTTTCACATATTCCTGTGTTCTTTTACTATAGTAATAATTCTACAAATAAAATAAATTAAAAAATAAAATAAAAAAACCAACAGCATAAAGGCAATTGAAAATATTCAAAAGACGTCATCGAATCTTTTTCTCTTGGCAAGCTATATTTCTAACAATGAATTGTTTTTCTTACTTTGCCTAATCTGTTTTATTGTAAAATACATCATCCAACTATAAGCAATTAAAAAATAACAAGGAATAAAAACAGACGAAAAGAACAGTTCGAATAAGCAAAATCAATTACTTTAATGTTTTAAGCACTTATTTCTCCGATTGACATCGCCTAATCAAAACTTTCATCAGAACCTTTTTTGTAGAACATTTAGTAAGCTTTCTAATGGTACTCTTTTGTTTAACAAGATTCTGAACCTTTTTCGAGATATTAAGGAAAATATACAAAGTTACCAAAACTTTTTATGTCTGTTAATAAAATGTTTTATTCTAACCCTTCCTTAACTCCAAACGTAACCAAAATTTCAACATATTAGTTTTAATGATAGTAAAACATGCAGAAAATGTTTCAACTGAATCCCAAGATTCTAAGCACCCAAACCAAAAACGGTATTCAAAAACTATTTTTCCAATTTTCTCAAAAACGGTTAAAGCTATCGCCTTGAAAATGGTTTCATTCGTTTTCCTAGCCAAAGAAGCCTATAAAACGAGTACTTACAAGCTTATGAACTCAAAAACGTAAGCGTTACGATTTTTTTGCGCGAATTTCGCCCAAAACGCCATCTTCCAGTGGGCGGATTTTGCTGGTTAACGAACTTGACCTTTCAAATCGGGCGACAGATTTTTTTACCAAATATCATCAAAATCGGACCATTAGGGAGGCCAGAAATCCGCGAACAGACAAATATATATATATATATATATATATATATATATACATATATATATATATATATATATATATATATATATATATACATATATATATATATATATATATATATATAAATAAATGTATACATACATATATATATATATATATATATATATATATATATATATATATATATACAAATTTGAACCACCGTTATTTTCGGCCTCTAGGGGTTCTGAAACGCGAAATTTTCTAGTCGGCACTTCCGGATTGTTTCATTGTATTAACCTTATAAGCGGGGTTTCTCCCTATCGGGGAGGGAAGAACCGCGCTAAAAAACAGTCGACACGTGTCCGAGCGTTCCGTCCAATGCGCCTTAGGCCCAGCGCACACGGTAAGACTGTTTTGCAACTCCAGTTGCAAACTAGTTGCACGCGCAAGTGTTTTGTGATTTCGGCAATGTATTTCAATGGACAGGCGCACACGACGCAACTTCTTTTTGACGATTTCAAACTAGCCTGAAACCAATCACATGTTAAGGCTCATCACACACGATGCAACTCGTTTGCAACTCCAGTTGCAAGCGCAACTGTTTTGAGACCTCGGCAATGTATTTCAATGGACAGGCGCACACGACGCAACTTGTTTTTGTCGATTTCAAACCAGTTTGAGACCAGTCACATGCAAGCGCGGTTGCAGTTGTGTTGCATTTGAGTTGCACGAGACTTTCGTCGGACAGCCGTGCATTCTATCGATATTCGTGGTTGCATAGTTACAAAACGGTTTATTTATTACATATGTTTTTCAGCTATGTTATGTTGGGTTATGTAAATAAAGGCAGTTTTAAGTAAAGTGTATTTGAGCCATATAGCCAATAACAATATGTGCCATCAAGAACTTAACGTGAAGCAATTTTTGATTTAAAAACGGATGTCAGATTCGTTTTTCGCACATGAAAAACCCCCTAAATTCAAATTTTGCGAATATTACAAAAATAAAAAAAAAAGGTATTTTAAATTTCACTAATGGAGAGGGCCCTTATAAGTTTGTTAAAGATTCAAGAATCCGGCCATATTTCAAAGAATATTTACCCGATTAAACCAAACTTGGAGGGTCGATAAAGGCCATAATGTGGCACATTTCCTTCCAATCGGGGTGTTTCTACGTGTTTTGGGATTGACGTTATATGCAAAAAAGTTAACATTTTATTTTTATTTTGAGAACCATTTTTTGTAAGTACATTTTGAGATAATACAATAGTCATTTATATGATTAGAACAAGGAGTTATTCTTCTTTTTAAGGATTTCAATGAATTAAAAATCGGATTATCTCAAGAGGAGATATTGAATTTCAAAACGTCACGTTACTTTTTCGCTTACAAATTTCTCCTTCAGACTGGGAAAAATCATTATTTTTTGTATTCCATGATATTCACCACATTATAATTTTTTGGGGTGCTTATTTCTGCTATTATTTTTGGTATAAAAAAATTTATCATACTAGTTTACTTGAAAACAAGCATATTTCTGACTGTATTTGATGAAATATAAATTATTGTTTAACGATTATATTTTTCTTTTAATCTAGGAAATCAATAAAACAAATGAATTGGTGAAAGAATTATGTCGATATAATTTTTTAAACTCGATATAAAAAATAAAGCACTTTCAACCTATTTTATTTTATTTCTCGGCTCCTAAGGCGGATCGCTCGGACACGTGTCGACTATTTTTCGGTGTAGAATCACCAGAAAAAAATGGTCCAGATCGGTGACCCCATAGCTGTATACTCCCCTTGTGAGTCTGACATCGCAAGTTCTTACAAAAAAACACGTATCTCACTAAATAAACACACCACTTGCGAAACTGTTGGGCAATTGATTTACAACAAGCCAATATACTCGCGTGTTTTGTTTCAGTTGCAAAATAATTTCATACGCAACTGGTTTGCAACTCTAATTGCAGAAAAGTCGCAACCTGAGCAGAAAGAAGTTTCATTTCAGTTGCAAACTGGTTTCAGACACAACTAATTTGCAACTCGAGTTGCAGAACAGTTGCACCGTGAGCAGAAAGAAGTTTCATTTCAGTTGCAAACTGGTTTCAGACACAACTAGTTTGCAACTCGAGTTGCAGAACAGTTGCACCGTGAGCAGAAAGAAGTTTCATTTCAGTTGCAAACTGGTTTCAGACACAACTAGTTTGCAACTCGAGTTGCAGAACAGTTGCGCCGTGTGCGCTGGGCCTTAGGAGCCGAAAAATAAAATAAAATAGGTTTAAAGTGCATATTTTTTATATCGAGTTTAGAAAATTATATCGACATGATTCTTTCACCAATTCATTCGTTTTAGAGAATAGATTAAAGTAAAAATACAATCGTTAAACAATAATTTATGGATTATCTAAATAGGCGAAAGGTGATGCATATATAAAACTCGTCAACTTCACTTTATATACTTTATTTTATTATTCGCTGGAGACCCGATGGCCGTGAGGGTTAAGGCGCGAGCACTTAACACTCCGTGCCAAAGGTCGTGGGTTCGATTCCCACTAGGGGCGGTGGCTTTTCTTTAGAAAAAAAGAAAGGGCATCAGCCCTATCCTGGCTAGGAAAGGGTTGTAACCTATAGCTAACCCGTCCTAAAATTCCTAGTTAATAATAATTGGACGTTAAAATTTAAATAAAAAAATTATTATTCGCTCTTCATGTTTCGCGTTTCTTGACGCCTCTTCAGGAGCAACTTAATTCTATATACATAGATTTAGCCTTAGCTACGGAAGACCTTCCAAAGGTAGGGCCACGTCCATACTAATACAATGACGTTATTATGGCTGCTATCCATTTTAACGTTTAAAGCATATAAAGAGATGTTGATGAGTTTTATATATGCATGACCTTCCGCCTATTCAAATAATATATTGAAAAAAAAGGGTCACAATTTTATAATAACAATAATTTATATTTCGTCAAATAAATTTAAAAATATGCTTACGTTTAAAGTAAACTAGCATTATTTATATTTTATAATAACAATAATTTATATTTCGAGAATAAATTTAAAAATATGCTTACGTTTAAAGTAAACTAGCATTATTTATATTTTATAATAACAATAATTTATATTTCGTCAAATAAATTTAAAAATATGCTTACGTTTAAAGTAAACTAGCATTATTTATATTTTATAATAACAATAATTTATATTTCGAGAATAAATTTAAAAATATGCTTACGTTTAAAGTAAACTAGCATTATTTATATTTTATAATAACAATAATTTATATTTCGAGAATAAATTTAAAAATATGCTTACGTTTAAAGTAAACTAGCATTATATATATTTTATAATAACAATAATTTATTTTTCGTCAAATAAATTTAAAAATATACTTACGTTTAAAGTAAACTAGCATTATTTATATTTTATAATAACAATAATTTATATTTCGAGAATAAATTTAAAAATATGCTTACGTTTAAAGTAAACTAGCATTATTTATATTTTATAATAACAATAATTTATATTTCGTCAAATAAATTTAAAAATATGCTTACGTTTAAAGTAAACTAGCATTATTTATATTTTATAATAACAATAATTTATATTTCGAGAATAAATTTAAAAATATACTTACGTTTAAAGTAAACTAGCATTATTTATATTTTATAATAACAATAATTTATATTTCGTCAAATAAATTTAAAAATATGCTTACGTTTAAAGTAAACTAGCATTATTTATATTTTATAATAACAATAATTTATATTTTGAGAATAAATTTAAAAATATGCTTACGTTTAAAGTAAACTAGCATTATTTATATTTTATAATAACAATAATTTATTTTTCGTCAAATAAATTTAAAAATATACTTACGTTTAAAGTAAACTAGCATTATTTATATTTTATAATAACAATAATTTATATTTCGAGAATAAATTTAAAAATATGCTTACGTTTAAAGTAAACTAGCATTATTTATATTTTATAATAACAATAATTTATATTTCGTCAAATAAATTTAAAAATATGCTTACGTTTAATGTAAACTAGCATTATTTATATTTAATAATAACAATAATTTATATTTCGTCAAATAAATTTAAAAATATGCTTACGTTTAAAGTAAACTAGCATTATTTATATTTTATAATAACAATAATTTATATTTCGAGAATAAATTTAAAAATATGCTTACGTTTAAAGTAAACTAGCATTATATATATTTTATAATAACAATAATTTATATTTCGTCAAATAAATTTAAAAATATACTTACGTTTAAAGTAAACTAGCATTATATATATTTTATAATAACAATAATTTATATTTCGAGAATAAATTTAAAAATATGCTTACGTTTAAAGTAAACTAGCAGTATACATTTTACTACACCAAAAATATGCTTACGTTTAAAGTAAACTAGCATTATTTATATTTTATAATAACAATAATTTATATTTCGAGAATAGAAGATTTAAATCATCACCCCAAGAAACCCCAATGAGGATGGATGGATTGGGTGTTTAAGGGCAGAAAACATCTAGGTCCTCACCGCCCTCAAGTGTAGTGCTAGAGAGTCGTGTATATGTCGTGAGAGGGATTGTAATTTTGTGTTTAGGACAGTGCATGACAATCAACTGTAATTTTTATGACCTGTACTCTTTCTTTTTTTTTAACTTATGTCATTGCTTACGACTAACTTGTTACTTAGATACTAATAGAACTATTTGCACTAAAACTAGTACTAACATACAGTATAGCACTATTAATACAGTTAAGAGACTTGTATATAATTTTTTTTTTTTTAATGCATATACATATGTATATGTATATCTTTTTGATATGTATATATTTATTTTTTCTGAGTAATGTTGTATATATCCTTTTTTTTAATGCATATATATATATATATATATATATATATATATATATATATCTTTTTTATATTTATATATCTATTTTTCTGAGTAATGTCATATTTTTTTTTTTTTTTTTTTTTTTCATTTTTTTTTTTTTTTTTTTTTTTTTTTTTTAACACTAACGAATACAAACTAAGTAACTAATACAAACTTAACATAACTATTACAACTATTTGTACTAAAACTAATACTTTACTGGATGCAATGTTAATACTAAAACTATACTAAATAACAAAATTTATAGTAATACCAATTCTAAAACTAATCTAGCCCCAATGAGGTAAATATTATCGAAAAAAATAATACTTTTTTCCTTCAATACCGAGACATACCAGGGACTCTTCCGAAGAGGAAAAATTTTTCGATGATATTTACCTGATAAAAAAAAAAAAAAAAAAAAAAAAGAATATGGTTTTGCTGTATATATTTTATTCGTTGTGTTAAGAATATTGATACTATTTATCATCAGTAAATCTCTAATTAGCAAAGCCGTAAACAGACTAGATAAATAAAAAATTCAAACTATAAACAGAGAGTCACACAATATAAACAAATCGCAAAATCCTTCTGTGACTAATTGAGAATCGTACTCAACGGCGTATATAAGGGCCACAAGTGATACAGCAAATCCCAGGATTTATCTGGAGTTGATGTTGGGCTTATAGGATTCGTCGACAACTCCAACATTCGACAAATTCAAATTACAGGTATAAAAGGATTAGCCAATCTCAATAAGGCTTACAACAAAGTAAATTACCATTAAACTTAAATCAAAAATATATTACTCCGTATTGATTGTAATTGCTGTCCTCTTACAACGAAACTCGCTACACGACACAAACATGTAAGATTATTTGAAAAATAAATCTTAATTTTTTTTTATTTTTTTTTTTAATATTTATTTTTTTTTTTTTAAAAAAAGAGGATATAAAATAACTGTATTTTCGACGCATGTTAAGGAGACAAAAGTAAAATATTTTAGTGCGTTTCCTAAGGCCTGCTTATCAAAAATATCAAGGATTCAGACATAGTACCTATATAACGCAACATGTATATATATTAGTATGCATACATACATAAAAATTTGAATCACCATTATCGATAGGTTCTCAAACACGAAATTTTCTAGTGGACACATTCGGATTACGTTTTGAGGTCAACTTTATAAACCGACTCCTCTGGGAAGTGATTGGGCTCATGTTTATATCAGGAAGGTATCCACTCGCCTGAGGATGATGAATCCAGTTATGATTATGATTATACGATCAAGATGATTAGGATGGAGTTTGCAGTAATGGTGAAAAATTAGGGCAATTGTGTGTAAATCCCACAAGCCGAGGTCGGCACCTCAGAATGGCGGGGATATCTTATCAATAGGCTACTGATTAGACAAGGAGACTCAAGCAGTTCTACTTGGAGCTAGTCGCGCGATGCTGAGTCCGGATCGGAGGGATTCCGACGTGACCGTGTCGTCTTCCGTCCGGAGCTGTCCGATATCGGGCCGACGCGACAAGAGGAGAGAGAGACTCAATACAGAACTCTTGAAAGCTGTACTTGATCGGGACGATGAAAGGGTCAGAAGGTAAGTGGAGTGGTAATTCCTTATCAGAATGCCTTGGTACCAAGGTGGATAACGTTTTATACATATTTGCCCCCCCCCCCAAAAAAAAACAAAACTTTCTATATGATCCCAAACATTGATATACCAAATATTATTTATTTAAGAGCTTCGTAACTAAGATGATAAGCTCCAATTTAAATTAAATTTTAGTTTTCCAATATCAGTAGTTTGAATAAGTTCTTACAAAATAAGAATCAGTAATTGAAATAACTTATTGCAAAATATAAAAAATGTTGAAGAAGTAGTCCTCTGCCGCCTAAGGATAGGCCATTCCCTACAGACTCACTCATACCTTATGTACACTATGCCAATACTGCAATACAGCACTTACTGTTAAACACTTACTGACAGACTGCAGACTCAGGCAAAACACTGACTTACCATCAAACATGCAAGAATTCAGAGATGGGCATAATTTTATTTATAAATACAAATACGAATTTATTCGTACTTCATATATTTGTGAATACGAATATTAATAAATTCGTACTTCATATATTTGTGAATACGAATATAAATAAATTCGTATTCATATGTGTGAATACGAATTTATTTTTATTCACATATATTAAATATAAAAATACAATTAAAATTTTATTCGCAAATTTTTCTGCGAATACAAATAAATTCACAGAAAAAATTGTAAATAATCACAAAAAATGTGAATATTTACAAAAAAACAAGTTATTAAAAAAAATCACATTAAAATATACGAATAAAAATTTATTCACATTATAATTTGTGAATAAAAATTTATTCACAATAAAATTTGCGAATAAATCATGAATAAATTCGTATTCATAAATGTGAATACGAATTTATTTTTATTCACATATATTAAATATAAAAATACAAATAAAATTTTATTCGCAAATTGTTCTGCGAATAAACATAAATTCACAAAAAAAATTGTAAATAATCACAAAAAATGTGAATATTTACAAAAAATCAAGTGATAAAAAAAATCACATTCAAATATACGAATAAAAATTTATTCACACCATAATTTGTGAATAAAAATTTATTCACAATAAAATTCGCAAATAAATTACGAATTTATTCGTATTAAGATGATAGTACGAGTGTTATTGAAGGTGATTTTTTTTTTCTTTTTTAAGGCGTTTAACGTCTAGGTTATTAGCGCCTAGATTTTTTGCTTACCTTGAGTCCGCCGCGGGACCACCAGCCATGCTGCAGAGACACAGTTTATCATGTGTACCCCCATAAAAAAAATAAAAAAAAATCATCTTCAATTACTTTCGTAATATCATCTTAATACGAATAAATTCGTAATTTATTTGCGAATTTTATTGTGAATAAATTTTTATTCACAAATTATGATGTGCATAAATTTTTATTCGTATATTTGAATGTGATTTTTATTTAATCACATGATTTTTTGTAAATATTCACATTTTTTGTGATTATTTACAATTTTTTCTGTTAATTTATTTGTATTCGCAGAACAATTTGCGAATAAAATTTTATTTGTATTTTTATATTTAATATATGTGAATAAAAATAAATTCGTATTCACACTTATGAATAAGAATTTATTTATATTCGTATTCACAAATATATGAAGTACGAATAAATTCGTATTTTTATTTATAAATAAAATTATGCCCATCTCTGCATGAATTACATTCAGATGACAGCAAACATATTACAGACATCTTCAAATTCCTTTCAAACACAAAACGTTTGGATAAAATCTAACTACACCGTTTTCCATTTTCCTTACTTTTTTCTCCTACTGATGTTTATATATAGAAATAAATATTACTGAGTGAGCCACTGAAACATCTCAATCTACAAAGAACTAAACTCTCCCAGTTATTATGTAGCACTTTACTCGCGAACCTTTTTATTTTTCTCGTCCTGGTATTTATTTCTTATTTTTTGTTTTAACGCTGACAACATTAACATACAAATTTCCCAAATCTTTATTGATGCCGATTAGTCGCTAGAGCTTCGATAAACTACTAATAAAATAAAATAAAAATAAAAATGGTGAAATTAAATATGCAAAAGCTTAAACAAAACAAAAAGAATTTAACACAAAGGCTAGAATCCTATCTAGGCGGTGGGTAGATGGCCAGGCCAAGATCCGGCCTAAGCATACTGTGTGTATCTAGGCGGTGGGTAGATGGCCAGGCCAAGTTCCGGCCTAAGCATACTGTGTGTATCTAGGCGGTGGGTAGATGGTCAGGCCAAGATCCGGCCTAAGCATACTGTGTGTATCTAGGCGGTGGGTAGATGGCCAGGCCAAGTTCCGGCCTAAGCATACTGTGTGTATCTAGGCGGTGGGTAGATGGCCAGGCCAAGTTCCGGCCTAAGCATACTGTGTGTATCTAGGCGGTGGGTAGATGGCCAGGCCAAGTTCCGGCCTAAGCATACTGTGTGTATCTAGGCGGTGGGTAGATGGCCAGGCCAAGATCCGGCCTAAGCATACTGTGTGTATCTAGGCGGTGGGTAGATGGCCAGGCCAAGTTCCGGCCTAAGCATACTGTGTGTATCTAGGCGGTGGGTAGATGGCCAGGCCAAGATCCGGCCTAAGCATACTGTGTGTATCTAGGTGGTGGGTAGATGGTCAGGCCAAGATCCGGCCTAAGCATACTGTGTGTATCTAGGCGGTGGGTAGATGGCCAGGCCAAGATCCGGCCTAAGCATACTGTGTGTATCTAGGTGGTGGGTAGATGGCAAGGCCAAGTTCCGGCCTAAGCATACTGTGTGTATCTAGGCGGTGGGTAGATGGCCAGGCCAAGATCCGGCCTCAGCATACTGTGTGTATCTAGGTGGTGGGTAGATGGCCAGGCCAAGTTCCGGCCTAAGCATACTGTGTGTATCTAGGCGGTGGGTAGATGGCCAGGCCAAGATCCGGCCTAAGCATACTGTGTGTATCTAGGCGGTGGGTAGATGGCCAGGCCAGGTTCCGGCCTAAGCATACTGTGTGTATCTAGGCGGTGGGTAGATGGCCAGGCCAGGTTCCGGCCTAAGCATACTGTGTGTATCTAGACGGTGGGTAGATGGCCAGGCCAAGATCCGGCCTAAGCATACTGTGTGTATCTAGGCGGTGGGTAGATGGCCAGGCCAAGTTCCGGCCTAAGCATACTGTGTGTATCTAGGTGGTGGGTAGATGGCCAGGCCAAGTTCCGGCCTAAGCATACTGTGTGTATCTAGGCGGTGGGTAGATGGCCAGGCCAAGATCCGGCCTAAGCATACTGTGTGTATCTAGGCGGTGGGTAGATGGCCAGGCCAAGTTCCGGCCTAAGCATACTGTGTGTATCTAGGTGGTGGGTAGATGGCCAGGCCAAGTTCCGGCCTAAGCATACTGTGTGTATCTAGGGGTGGGTAGATGGCCAGGCCAAGTTCCGGCCTAAGCATACTGTGTGTATCTAGGCGGTGGGTAGATGGCCAGGCCAAGTTCCGGCCTAAGCATACTGTGTGTATCTAGGCGGTGGGTAGATGGCCAGGCCAAGTTCCGGCCTAAGCATACTGTGTGTATCTAGGCGGTGGGTAGATGGTCAGGCCAAGTTCCGGCCTAAGCATACTGTGTGTATCTAGGCGGTGGGTAGATGGCCAGGCCAAGTTCCGGCCTAAGCATACTGTGTGTATCTAGGCGGTGGGTAGATGGTCAGGCCAAGTTCCGGCCTAAGCATACTGTGTGTATCTAGGCGGTGGGTAGATGGCCAGGCCAAGTTCCGGCCTAAGCATACTGTGTGTATCTAGGCGGTGGGTAGATGGCCAGGCCAGGTTCCGGCCTAAGCATACTGTGTGTATCTAGGCGGTGGGTAGATGGCCAGGCCAAGTTCCGGCCTAAGCATACTGTGTGTATCTAGGCGGTGGGTAGATGGCCAGGCCAAGTTCCGGCCTAAGCATACTGTGTGTATCTAGGCGGTGGGTAGATGGTCAGGCCAAGTTCCGGCCTAAGCATACTGTGTGTATATTACAGGAGGTCTTAGAGCCGATTTTTACCCTCTCATAACTTTCAACCAGGTAAAGATAAAGTTATGAAATTTTACACAGGTATTATACTATTAGATGTGAGTAAAACTGGAAATTTTCATAATTCTACATCGAATAGTTTCTGAGATATAAGCGATCGAAAATCGGGATTTATAGGATTCACTCACTCACTCACTCACTCACTGACTCATCAAAATTATTAGGCACTTCCCATGATGCTAGAGACTTGAAATTTTGCATGAAGATAGATATGAAGGCGTTATTAAAGGAAAAAATCGAAAAATCCTGAAAAGTTGTGTCTGACTCCGCTTCCGGGGCGGGGGCGTTCCAGTTTTGTACTTCCTTCGGAAACCCATCATTCCGTCCGAAACCCATGATGTGGGGTATCAAATGAATTGTCTCGGTATGAAGAACCTATATTTGATGTTTTAAGAAAAAAATAGACGCATATAGGCTCGGTAAAAATCTTATACCAGCTGTCTGTCTGTATGTTTGTTCCTTATACAAATAAACACCGTATGACCGATTTTGACAAAAATTGACACACATGTCGGTCTTTATCCAGGTAGTGTCATAGGCTAGTCAAAATCGTCTATCAGCTGTCTGTCTGCATGTTTGTTCCTTACACAAATTCACACCATTTGACCGATTTTGACCAAACATGGTACATAGGTAGGTCTTTATCCGGGTAGTGTCATAGGCTCGGTCAAAATCTTATACCAGCTGTCTGTCTGTATGTTTGTTCCTTATACAAATCCGTACCGTTTGACCGATTTTGACCAAACTTGGGACACAGATGGGTCCCGTTGATACGGGGAGAATCATAGGCTAGGTTAAATTGTCTATCAGCTGTCTGTCTGTCTGTCTGTTTGTTCCTTATACAAATACACACGATTTGATCGATTTTGACCAAACATGGTACATAGGTAGCTCTTTATCCGGGTAGTGTCATAGGCTAGGTCAAAATCGTGTATCAGCTGTCAGTCTGCATGTTTGTTCCTTACCCAAATTCACTCCGTTTGACTGATTTTCACCAAACTTGGCACACAGGTAGGCCTTGGTCCGGGGAATGCACTAGGCTAGGTAAAAAAGGTCTTTCAGCTGTCTGTCTGTATGTTTGTTCCTTATACAAATTCACACCGTTTGGCCTATTTTGACCAAACTTGGCACGCAGGTAGGTCTTGATACGGGAGTGTCATATAACCTATGACGTTTTCTACTTTTTGTTCCATCGGAAAGCCATTATTCCTTCTGAAACCCATCATGTGGGGTATCAAATGAATCGTCTTGGTAAGGAGAACCTATATTTGGTGTTTTAAGAAACATTTCGACGCATCTTAACAACAACAGTTGTGACTTCTTTTTTAAATGTAGTAAATAAAGTCGTAGGGGTTAACTGCATAATATACATGACAGCAGGTACTAAGTTTTTCAAAGTCGAGCCATCTAAATTCCAAAGTTTAGGATCACAAACCCAAAATGTATCGTCTTTGTTCTTATCTTTTTCTTGAAGGCCTTCTACACTTTCCCTATTGTGATCTTTATCCTCGGGATAAGGTTCCTGTGTTTTACAGTGTAATAGTTTAGTTAAGAGAGCAATCAATTTGTCCTCTAGAGTAATGTCATCTGGAAGAGCTTCTAACTTTTCTAGGCTCGTGATTAGATGTATGTAGGTTGATTATTGGTATCAAATATCAAGCAGTAAGATGAACTTTATGCAGAATCCAAAGACCCTGGTTTTATATAATGTACAAAAGCCAGTAGGTATTCGGCAACTAAATTTTAATTAATACTTAGAAAAAAGTAATGAGATCCCAAAAAAAACATAAATGTGAAATAGAGGCCAAGTTCCTCCCCCCACAAAGAAACACTCCCTTCCCCAAAAAGCGAGAAATATCCCCTCCTAAAATCCCCCAAAAACGCCTTACCATCCTACACTCCAAAAAAGTAGTATGAGTTAGTGTATTAAGTGCACCATATTTTCAACCAAAAATATTTGCCAATACAAGAGATGATACAAGAAAGAAATGTCCAAGTTCATTACTTGGAATACCTCATAGTTACTTACTAATAAGAACAGTAAAGACACTTCAACTGACCTTTAAAAACAACAATAAAAATACTTATATCCAGTTACTAAAATATCACTTTCCTCAACCAGGTATATTCTTAAACTTGGAAATGTTTAGTTTTCTCTCTAAAGATAATTTCGGCACAAATAAAACATTGCCAAGTTTAAGAATATACCTGGTTTAAGTAGGTTATTTTAGTAACAGGATATAAGTATTTTTATTGTTGTTTTTAAAGGTCAGTTGAAGTATCTTTACTGTTCGTAGTAAGTAACTATCAGGTCTTCCAAGTAATGAACTTGGACATTTCTTTCTTGTATCATCTCTTGTATTGGCAAATATTTTTGGTTGAAAATATGGTACACTTAATACACTAACTCATACCACTTTTTTGGAGTGTAGGATGGTAAGGCGTTTTGGGGGGGGGGGTTTAGTAGGGGATATTTTGGGGGAAGGGAGTGCTTCTTTGTGGGGGGAAGAACTTGGCCTCTATTTCACATTTATGTTTTTTTTTGGGATCTACAATTTACAGCTACGCTATTTACTGATTACTTGCTATCATAAACATACCAAATAAGTTTACTGAAATAGTCATGGAAACCAATTAATTTCGTTTAGAGCATTCAGGAGCATAAATATGCTTTTGGACCACCTGCCAAACCTATGTAATGTACTCTATAACAGTGTAGGGCATATTGTAATTCAATTAAGAATTACGAATTTAGATTAAATTGTATTTGTAATTCATGAATTAGAATTACATAAAGATTAATAATTCAATTAAGTCGTAAATTACGATTACATTGTAATCCTGTAATGTAATTGAAGCACTATGTATAATACAAATATCATTTACCAGGAAAAGGAATTGAATTACAATAATTATAAGTGTACGGCGCTAATGACCTAGATGTAGATGCGCCGTAAAAAAAAAAAAAAAAAAAAAAAAAAAAAAAAAAAAAAAAAAAAAAAAAAATTATAAGTGTACTTATTACGAATAATCAGTCAGTAATTAAAATAAAAATTTTAACAAGTATTGTAATTGAATTATAGTTGCAATTAAATTACAATTGTAATTCAATTATAAGTGTACTTATTACGAATAATCAGTCAGTAATTAAAATAAAATTTTTAACAAGTATTGTAATTGAATTATAGTTGCAATTAAATTACAATTGTAATTCAATTATAAGTGTACTTATTTTTTTTTTTTTTTTTTTTTTTTATATCAATTATTGTGCATAAGCTGCTGAGGCCATGAGCACACATTGAATTCAATCGATTACTGTCGTTGCGTATTATGTTTTAACATACACATATATGTATGTGTGTTAATATTAGTTCCGTTTTTAACATATTCAAGAACTAACCTTACACCTAAACCTAAATCTAAACTTAAATATTTACTCATCTACTTATATACAGAAGGTATTTCCATTTGAAACATATATAGGAACTATCCTTACACCTAAACCTAAATCTAAACTTAAATATTTACACGTCTATTTATATACAGAAGGTAGTTCCATTTGGAACATATATAGGAACTAACCTTACACCTAAACCTAAATCTAAACTTAAATATTTACACATCTATTTATATACAGAAGGTAGTTCCATTTGGAACATATATAGGAACTAACCTTACAACTAAACCTAAACCTAAACTTAAACCTAGAGTCATTGAATATTTACATTAATACGTCACACAAAATCGTGCGCAAACTCAGATTAAAAATACACTCATACAATAAATACAGTCATACAATAAATACAATCACACAATAAATACAAACACTCAATACATACTGATTTATAATCAATCTAATCATTGCAATGAAAGATGATAAATAAATATGAAACCTCATTTTAGTTATATAAGACTATACATTTTAATATCTTTAAGAAAATCAGTTACTCTTTTCACTGACGCTTCACTTCTATCTAACAGATCACTAAGATCGTTGGGTAGTCGATGCCGTCTCCTAGCATCTTGGAGTGCCGGGCAGTCCACCAGAATGTGCCGGACATCCAGCAGGCCGTCGCAGTGCTCACACTGAGGACGGCGTCGGCCTACCAGATGATAGCCATGCGTCAGGCGGGTGTGGCCTATTCTAAGTCGGGTCATAACTACATCATCACGTCTGTTGGTTCTGTTAGCAATTCTCTTGTTCATTACAGAAACCTCAATATTTTTCAAAAAAAGGTCTTTGTTATTGTACTCATCTTGCCATTTTTTGTTCACCAATCTTTTCAATAGCAGTTTGAAATCATTTATGTGTAGCGGGGAAGCTGGATCAGCACTCATCGAAGCAGCCTGCTTTGCCAAGATATCTGCTCTCTCGTTCCCCTCAATATTTGAATGTCCTGGCACCCAGAGTAATGTGACTTCATTTCCTCTTTCCTTAATGTCACATACTAGGTGGTAGATTTTCAATAATAACGGATCTCTGGGGAATTTATGTTTTAATGATGCAAGAGAACTGTATGAGTCCGTACACAGAATTACATTTCGATTTTCGAGGTCTCCATAATGCTCAAGAGCTACTTTTATTGCTAACATTTCCGCATGATACGCACTTGTATGTTGATGAAGAGGTACCGAGATTTGTTTTTCGTTGTTTATAAATATGCCACACCCTGCTCCATCGTCCGTTTTAGAACCGTCGGTAAAGATATTAATATGTTCTTCATATTTCTCCATTCTTTCTAGGAACAAACATTTGTAAACTAAAGGAGAAGTATCCTTTTTGCTTAAACGAGCCAATGTGAGGTCTATGTTGAGATCTGGGAGCTCCCATGGACTAACTGCTGGATTCTGAACCTCCATTAGGTTCTCCCAGGTCCCCCCATATGAGTGCATGATTTCTTTAGCTCTCACAGCAAGAGGCCTGGTAAAAGAGCGTTTCTGACAGTACAGGTCTAGTGATAGATTATCTTTAACGATTTCTCGGAGGAAGTGGTAACTTTTTGTATGTAAAGACGATACATAAGTTAACATCATTTGATTTCTCCTGTGTTCTGGAGGAAGATGGCCTGCTTCTATATATATAGAGTCCAATGGGCTTGTGCGAAACGCACCAATCGCAACTCGCAGCCCCGCATTATACAGCCTGTCAAGTTGGCGGAGCCACGACCTACGAGCTGATCCGTATATGGCACACCCATAGTCAATCCTGGACCTAATAAGAGCGTCAAAAATACGTAACAAAATTGGTTTATCGGCACCCCACTGCAATCTAGAAAGTGTCTTAAGAAGATTTAGGGATGACTCACATCTGTTTATAATATAGTTTATGTGATGTCTCCACCTCAACTGTGCATCCATTAAGAGACCTAGAAATTTATGAGCGTCCCTGGAGGGGACCTCAAAACCGCCCAATGCAAGTTTTGGACGGTTGTGTGGTCTCCGGAGCCTGCAGAAATGAATTGACACCGTTTTTTCAGAAGAAAATTTGAATCCTCGCTTAATAGCAATGGCATTAACCCTATTAATTGCTTCTTGTAATTTATGGGCTTCACAGTCTTCGGCTGTATGCGTCTGGAAAAGGGCCAGATCGTCGGCGTAAAGTGATCTGCCAATCTCTGGTTCTATGCTGTCAGCTATGCCATTGATTGCGACAAGAAACAGGGTTACACTTAGGATGGATCCTTGGGGTACTCCGGTTTCCTGCACCTTTTTGGATGATAAAGTGTCTCCAATTCGGACTCTAAATGTCCTTTCTTCGAGAAAACTCTTTAGGAATAAAGGCAATCTACCTTTAAATCCCCATTCACTGAGACGTCGGAGGATATCGTATCTCCATGCCCTGTCGTAAGCCTGTTTCATGTCGAAAAAAATGGCAGTGACATGCTGACGAGAGAAAAAGGCCTTTTGGATATGATGCTCTAATAATGCCAGTTGATCCTGGGTGGAAAATCCCTGTCTAAATCCAGCTTGATATTTTGATACTAAATTATTTTTCTCCAATTCATGAATGAGCCGATAATTCACCATGGCCTCCAGAAGCTTTCCCATACAGCAGAGAAGTGATATGGGCCTATAGCTTCCTGGATCCATGGGGTCTTTACCGGGTTTCAGAATTGGGATGATGATAGATTCCTTCCAAGCAGTGGGGTATTCGCCATTGGCCCACAATAAATTATACAACTCAAGGATTCTTTTTTTCCCCACTTCTGGTAAATTGATTATTATTTCATAGGGAAGGCCATCAAAACCTGGTGATTTCTTCTGAGACGCAGCTTCGAGTGCCCTGTTCATTTCTTCTATTGTGAAAGGGATATTATAGTTATTTGTTATGTTGTCAATTGGTCCGAAGTTTAGAGGACATTTTTCTTCCTTTTCTTTGATGATCTGGAAGTCTTTAGAGTAAGCTGATTGGCCAAACGAAGAGCAATAATGGTCAGCAAAAACGTCAGCGACTCCTTGTGGGTCGCTAACGTACGTGTCTGCACTCACCAAGATAGGATTTTGCCTTATAGTTGTCCTTCCAGAAATCGCTCTTATTTTGCTCCAAACTTCGGACGGAGACGCATCTCGAGTCATCGTACTTACATATGAAGCCCAGGACTCTCTCTTTTTCTGGAGTTTTATTCGTCGTTCTAAGGCCCTAGCCTTTTTAAAGGCTATTAAATTAGCCTCCGTAGGATATCGTTTAAAGCGATTAAACGCACTTTTTTTGCTTCTGTTAACGACTCTACACTCCTCATCCCACCAAGGGACAGGGGGTTTCCTTGTATGAGATGAGGTGCGAGGGATCGCCTTTTCTGCTGCATCATTAACAGACTTCAGTAACATTTGAAGTGTTTCATGCGCAGGGTAACCCGAGGGAGGCAAAATAAACCATTCTCGGAATTTTTCCCAATTTGCTTGTTTCAAATTCCATTTTGTAGGTTTTCTGAATTCGTTGTATCTCCCAGCTTGGCTAACCAATATAGGGAAATGATCGGAGCGGTGAAGATCATCCAGAACAGTCCACGAGAGGTGCCTTAACACTGAACTGCTTGCGATTGTTAAATCTATAGTGTCCATGGTTCCTGAGGATTCACAGAAATGAGTGGGCTTTCCATCGTTTAGAAAAACGAGGTCCAAGTCCTCTATCAACGAATATAATAGTCGTCCTTGAGGTGAAGTTCTCCTTGAGCCCCAGGAAACATGATGTGTGTTTAAATCTCCAAATATTATTATTGGAGGAGGCAACTGCTCTATGATGCTCCTCACATCTCCAATGCAGTATCCTCTGCCGTCCGGGAGGTACAACGAACACAGCGTAGCGGTGATTGGGGTCTCCAATCGCACAGCAACAGCCTGTAAATCAGTGTTTATAGGTATTTCCTGTGCCCCTAGGCTCTCCATTGTGTACAGAGCCACTCCACCGTGCCTCCGTCCACCCTGGAGAACACCAGGTTCTTTATGGGCACACTTGTAACCTCTCAATGGCCGAGCTGTACCTTCAGGAAATTTTGTTTCCTGAAGAGCCACAACCAAAGGCTTATATGTTTTCATCAGAAAGCGTAGTTCGTCGCTATGTTCAGTAAAACCTCGGATATTCCATTGAAGGAAATTATTAAAGAGCATTTTGGGATCATTTTAATTTCATTCTGACTTCTGTAATGGTTCTTCTGTAATGGGTTTCTTTGGCCCTCGCTTCTTTCCTTTAGGCCAGCCTTTCTTTTTTTTGTCATTAACTAAAGTATATGGTCCACCACCGGGATCATCTTCCTGGTCCACGGGTCCTTCGGCCCCTGGGCTTGAAGGAAGGGATAGGGGGGTATCTGTTCCGTTATTCTCGATTGTAAGGGGAGTTTGTCTCCCTGTTTGTTTTTCTTCATCCACCAAAACGGATGAAGTAGAGGGGAAAGAGGGAGGAGGGAGTATGGTAGAAGGGAGAGGGAGTGAAGTTGGGGGTGGTGGATAGGGGTTGGTGGGTAGAGGAATGGGAGTATTGGGAGCTTTGGGAGCAGATTTGGCATTAACTTTATCATCCTTTGTCTCATTTTGTACAGCTCTGGAGTAACTTCCTCTCCAGGCATATGACGCACTGTTAACCAAAACTCGAGCTTGTTTGAATGTCATATCCTTAATTTCAGCACGTAATTTTTGTATTTCTAATTCTATTTTATATTCTTGACACTCCTTTGAACGGGCGTTATGAGGTCCTTCACAATTCGGACATTTGGGTTCAGCCGGACAAGGATTCGGACTGTGTGCAGCGTAACCACAGACACAAATCTCTACCGTTGACCGACATCTCAACGCCGAATGACCAAATTTCTGACACTTATAGCAGCGCATTGGGGGTGGCACGTATGGTCGCACTTTCAATTTATAGAAGGCAGCCTGAATACTGGAAGGGATCTCAGGTCGATCAAACGTGAGCATCACGCTTCCAGTGAATTGTCTTGTATCTTCTGCACCGTTCTCAGATCTTCTCTTTCGAAAAAATCTGCGAACAGCGATTACGCCCTGGTCTTTCAGTCCCTCCAAAATTTCACCATCAGTACAATGCTCAAAATCATAGCAGGTTATCATACCTCTGGATGAGTTCAGTGTTTTATGCAGTTCTGCTTTGACACTAAACTCACCCAGGGTTGCTGCTTCGATTAGTTTATCACTCTGCGGTTTGCTAGACGCCTCGATTAATAAGGACCCGTTTGGCACTTTACTAATTCCTGTGACTGTCCCAAACTCTTGAAATATTAATTTGTTGATAAGAAACGGAGAGACTTTGGCAAACGTTTGTCCATCCGTCCTACTTAGCACAACAAATTTTGCAAATTTGGCTGTGTTAGGACTTAACACTTCAAGCAACCTTTTTCTGCCTTTTTTAAACTTCTTCTTCTCGGGTGACTTTGCAGGTGTTGTATACGGCTCCAAAGTAAAACGAGAAGCAGAAAATATTCCCGTAAAATTATCCTTGATCATATTTTGGCTCTGAGCCAACCCAGTCGATTCAGAGCCAAGAACTTTAATATTACTCATTTCCTTACCGGCCTTGATGGGGGTAAGGGTTTGTTTTTCAGAAGTATTTGTGTGGTCCGTTTCCATGCAGGTGTCTCTCAGAGGGGCCTGCTTTCCCTCTGAGTTATCCGTTAAGATCAGTCCGGCTATATTGTTATTGCTGGTTGTAGGGAGACAAGGTTTAGGCAACTCAGACCCCTAATCTTCGTCACCGAGTCTGCTGGTGGGGCTGCCACCTAGGCCGGCAGACCGGCGCAGTTCCTCCCGAAGGAGAGGATCCGCTCAGCCGGGGAGGTGTCCCTGCCTCATTACGGATCCCCGCCTCTGCTTTTCGCCGTTCATGTACTATACAAGAACGTTGCCCAGGGAGTACCACGGGGAGGAAAAGCAGTAGGCGTTGACGGGAATCAGGTATACTAGGAGATGCTAAGCAGTGGAATAGGGCACTACAGCTTAGCAGAGCTCCCAAAAGAAGTCGGACGGCTCCCATATCCGCACGTCCGCTCCAGCAACCCTTTAGCCCGCCCATCTACCCCCCAAGTGTACTTATTACGAATAATCAGTCAGTAATTAAAATAAAATTTTTAACAAGTATTGTAATTGGTTTATAGTTGCAATTAAATTACAATTGTAATTCAATTATAAGTGTACTTATTACGAATAATCAGTCAGTAATTAAAATAAAATTTTTAACAAGTATTGTAATTGGTTTATAGTTGCAATTAAATTACAATTGTAATTCAATTATAAGTGTACTTATTACGAATAATCAGTCAGTAATTAAAATAAAATTTTTAACAAGTATTGTAATTGGTTTATAGTTGCAATTAAATTACAATTGTAATTCAATTATAAGTGTACTTATTACGAATAATCAGTCAGTAATTAAAATAAAATTTTTAACAAGTATTGTAATTGGTTTATAGTTGCAATTAAATTACAATTGTAATTCAATTATAAGTGTACTTATTACGAATAATCAGTCAGTAATTAAAATAAAATTTTTAACAAGTATTGTAATTGGTTTATAGTTGCAATTAAATTACAATTGTAATTCAATTATAAGTGTACTTATTACGAATAATCAGTCAGTAATTAAAATAAAATTTTTAACAAGTATTGTAATTGGTTTATAGTTGCAATTAAATTACAATTGTAATTCAATTATAAGTGTACTTATTACGAATAATCAGTCAGTAATTAAAATAAAATTTTTAACAAGTATTGTAATTGGTTTATAGTTGCAATTAAATTACAATTGTAATTCAATTATAAGTGTACTTATTACGAATAATCAGTCAGTAATTAAAATAAAATTTTTAACAAGTATTGTAATTGGTTTATAGTTGCAATTAAATTACAATTGTAATTCAATTATAAGTGTACTTATTACGAATAATCAGTCAGTAATTAAAATAAAATTTTTAACAAGTATTGTAATTGGTTTATAGTTGCAATTAAATTACAATTGTAATTCAATTATAAGTGTACTTATTACGAATAATCAGTCAGTAATTAAAATAAAATTTTTAACAAGTATTGTAATTGAATTATAGTTGCAATTAAATTACAATTGTAATTCAATTATAAGTGTACTTATTACGAATAATCAGTCAGTAATTAAAATAAAATTTTTAACAAGTATTGTAATTGGTTTATAGTTGCAATTAAATTACAATTGTAATTCAATTATAAGTGTACTTATTACGAATAATCAGTCAGTAATTAAAATAAAATTTTTAACAAGTATTGTAATTGAATTATAGTTGCAATTAAATTACAATTGTAATTCAATTATAAGTGTACTTATTACGAATAATCAGTCAGTAATTAAAATAAAATTTTAACAAGTATTGTAATTGAATTATAGTTGCAATTAAATTACAATCGTAATTTAATTATAAGTGGACTTATTACGAATAATCAGTCAGTAATTAAAATAAAATTTTTAACAAGTATTGTAATTGAATTATAGTTGCAATTAAATTACAATCGTAATTCAATTATAAGTGTACTTATTACGAATAATGAGTCAGTAATTAAAATAAAATTTTTAACAAGTATTGTAATTGAATTATAGTTGCAATTAAATTACAATCGTAATTCAATTATAAGTGTACTTATTACGAATAATCAGTCAGTAATTAAAATAAAATTTTTAACAAGTATTGTAATTGGTTTATAGTTGCAATTAAATTACAATTGTAATTCAATTATAAGTGTACTTATTACGAATAATCAGTCAGTAATTAAAATAAAATTTTTAACAAGTATTGTAATTGGTTTATAGTTGCAATTAAATTACAATTGTAATTCAATTATAAGTGTACTTATTACGAATAATCAGTCAGTAATTAAAATAAAATTTTTAACAAGTATTGTAATTGGTTTATAGTTGCAATTAAATTACAAATGTAATTCAATTATAAGTGTACTTATTACGAATAATCAGTCAGTAATTAAAATAAAATTTTTAACAAGTATTGTAATTGGTTTATAGTTGCAATTAAATTACAATTGTAATTCAATTATAAGTGTACTTATTACGAATAATCAGTCAGTAATTAAAAAAAAATTTTTAACAAGTATTGTAATTGGTTTATAGTTGCAATTAAATTACAATTGTAATTCAATTATAAGTGTACTTATTACGAATAATCAGTCAGTAATTAAAATAAAATTTTTAACAAGTATTGTAATTGGTTTATAGTTGCAATTAAATTACAATTGTAATTCAATTATAAGTGTACTTATTACGAATAATCAGTCAGTAATTAAAATAAAATTTTTAACAAGTATTGTAATTGGTTTATAGTTGCAATTAAATTACAATTGTAATTCAATTATAAGTGTACTTATTACGAATAATCAGTCAGTAATTAAAATAAAATTTTTAACAAGTATTGTAATTGGTTTATAGTTGCAATTAAATTACAATTGTAATTCAATTATAAGTGTACTTATTACGAATAATCAGTCAGTAATTAAAATAAAATTTTTAACAAGTATTGTAATTGGTTTATAGTTGCAATTAAATTACAATTGTAATTCAATTATAAGTGTACTTATTACGAATAATCAGTCAGTAATTAAAATAAAATTTTTAACAAGTATTGTAATTGAATTATAGTTGCAATTAAATTACAATTGTAATTCAATTATAAGTGTACTTATTACGAATAATCAGTCAGTAATTAAAATAAAATTTTTAACAAGTATTGTAATTGAATTATAGTTGCAATTAAATTACAATTGTAATTCAATTATAAGTGTACTTATTACGAATAATCAGTCAGTAATTAAAATAAAATTTTTAACAAGTATTGTAATTGGTTTATAGTTGCAATTAAATTACAATTGTAATTCAATTATAAGTGTACTTATTACGAATAATCAGTCAGTAATTAAAATAAAATTTTTAACAAGTATTGTAATTGAATTATAGTTGCAATTAAATTACAATTGTAATTCAATTATAAGTGTACTTATTACGAATAATCAGTCAGTAATTAAAATAAAATTTTAACAAGTATTGTAATTGAATTATAGTTGCAATTAAATTACAATCGTAATTTAATTATAAGTGGACTTATTACGAATAATCAGTCAGTAATTAAAATAAAATTTTTAACAAGTATTGTAATTGAATTATAGTTGCAATTAAATTACAATCGTAATTCAATTATAAGTGTACTTATTACGAATAATGAGTCAGTAATTAAAATAAAATTTTTAACAAGTATTGTAATTGAATTATAGTTGCAATTAAATTACAATTGTAATTCAATTATAAGTGTACTTATTACGAATAATCAGTCAGTAATTAAAATAAAATTTTTAACAAGTATTGTAATTGAATTATAGTTGCAATTAAATTACAATTGTAATTCAATTATAAGTGTACTTATTACGAATAATCAGTCAGTAATTAAAATAAAATTTTTTTAACAAGTATTGTAATTGGTTTATAGTTGCAATTAAATTACAATCGTAATTCAATTATAAGTGTACTTATTACGAATAATCAGTCAGTAATTAAAATAAAAATTTTAACAAGTATTGTAATTGAATTATAGTTGCAATTAAATTACAATTGTAATTCAATTATAAGTGTACTTATTACGAATAATCAGTCAGTAATTAAAATAAAATTTTTTAACAAGTATTGTAATTGGTTTATAGTTGCAATTAAATTACAATCGTAATTCAATTATAAGTGTACTTATTACGAATAATCAGTCAGTAATTAAAATAAAATTTTTAACAAGTATTGTAATTGAATTATAGTTGCAATTAAATTACAATTGTAATTCAATTATAAGTGTACTTATTACGAATAATCAGTCAGTAATTAAAATAAATTTTTTAACAAGTATTGTAATTGAATTATAGTTGCAATTAAATTACAATTGTAATTCAATTATAAGTGTACTTATTACGAATAATCAGTCAGTAATTAAAATAAAATTTTAACAAGTATTGTAATTGAATTATAGTTGCAATTAAATTACAATCGTAATTTAATTATAAGTGGACTTATTACGAATAATCAGTCAGTAATTAAAATAAAATTTTTAACAAGTATTGTAATTGAATTATAGTTGCAATTAAATTACAATCGTAATTCAATTATAAGTGTACTTATTACGAATAATGAGTCAGTAATTAAAATAAAATTTTTAACAAGTATTGTAATTGAATTATAGTTGCAATTAAATTACAATTGTAATTCAATTATAAGTGTACTTATTACGAATAATCAGTCAGTAATTAAAATAAAATTTTTAACAAGTATTGTAATTGAATTATAGTTGCAATTAAATTACAATCGTAATTTAATTATAAGTGGACTTATTACGAATAATCAGTCAGTAATTAAAATAAAATTTTTAACAAGTATTGTAATTGAATTATAGTTGCAATTAAATTACAATCGTAATTCAATTACAAGTGTACTTATTACGAATAATCAGTCAGTAATTAAAATAAAATTTTTAACAAGTATTGTAATTGAATTATAGTTGCAATTAAATTACAATTGTAATTCAATTATAAGTGTACTTATTACGAATAATCAGTCAGTAATTAAAATAAAATTTTTAACAAGTATTGTAATTGAATTATAGTTGCAATTAAATTACAATCGTAATTCAATTATAAGTGTACTTATTACGAATAATCAGTCAGTAATTAAAATAAAAATTTTAACAAGTATTGTAATTGAATTATAGTTGCAATTAAATTACAATTGTAATTCAATTATAAGTGTACTTATTACGAATAATCAGTCAGTAATTAAAATAAAATTTTTAACAAGTATTGTAATTGAATTATAGTTGCAATTAAATTACAATTGTAATTCAATTATAAGTGTACTTATTACGAATAATCAGTCAGTAATTAAAATAAAATTTTTAACAAGTATTGTAATTGGTTTATAGTTGCAACTAAATTACAATCGTAATTCAATTATAAGTGTACTTATTACGAATAATCAGTCAGTAATTAAAATAAAATTTTTAACAAGTATTGTAATTGAATTATAGTTGCAATTAAATTACAATTGTAATTCAATTATAAGTGTACTTATTACGAATAATCAGTCAGTAATTAAAATAAAAATTTTAACAAGTATTGTAATTGAATTATAGTTGCAATTAAATTACAATCGTAATTCAATTATAAGTGGACTTATTACGAATAATCAGTCAGTAATTAAAATAAAATTTTTAACAAGTATTGTAATTGATTTATAGTTGCAATTAAATTACAATTGTAATTCTATTATAAGTGTACTTATTACGAATAATCAGTCAGTAATTAAAATAAAATTTTTAACAAGAATTGTAATTGAATTATAGTTGCAATTAAATTACAATTGTAATTCAATTATAAGTGTACTTATTACGAATAATCAGTCAGTAATTAAAATTAAATTTTTAACAAGTATTGTAATTGGTTTATAGTTGCAATTAAATTACAATTGTAATTCAATTATAAGTGTACTTATTACGAATAATCAGTCAGTAATTAAAATAAAATTTTTAACAAGTATTGTAATTGAATTATAGTTGCAATTAAATTACAATTGTAATTCAATTATAAGTGTACTTATTACGAATAATCAGTCAGTAATTAAAATAAAATTTTTAACAAGTATTGTAATTGAATTATAGTTGCAATTAAATTACAATTGTAATTCAATTATAAGTGTACTTATTACGAATAATCAGTCAGTAATTAAAATAAAAATTTTAACAAGTATTGTAATTCAATTATAGTTGCAATTAAATTACAATTGTAATTCAATTATAAGTGTACTTATTACGAATAATCAGTCAGTAATTAAAATAAAAATTTTAACAAGTATTGTAATTGAATTATAGTTGCAATTAAATTACAACTGTAATTCCATAACAATTCAAATACTTAAGGTTTTTTCAATTACTATAATTGATATTGATTTTGTTTTTTTGGGGGGGGTGCTTTGACTGCTAGAATCATTAGTTTGATTGATATTTTCAGCCAATTACAATAAAAACATGTAATTCAAATACCATTTGAATTACATTGTAATTCAAATTTACTCAACACTTATTTCAAATAACTGCGTAATTCAAATACTCGAGTTAGATTTTCCAGCCGTTTTTGAGATATTTTTCAAAAAATCCAAAAAAAAAAAAAAACCAAAACTTTTTATGCCTGTTAAGGCAATATTTTATTTTTAGTACTTCCTTACCTTCAAACGCAACCAAAATTTAAATATTTTAGATTAGATGTATTTCAAACATGAAGAACATATTTCAATTGAGTCCCACTATTCTAATTACTTTAACCGAAAATGATTTACAGAAAACCGTTTTTCCACTTTCTTCGAAAACGGCTACAGATATTCATTTTTCGCCTTTCCATTTGTTCGCGCAAACGCTCGAAACCCATAATCCGGCGCTGAGATTCTGCTGGTTAACGACCGTGGCCTTTCAAATTGGACGAAAGATGTATTCACCAAATGTTATCAAAATCAGACCATTTTTGAGCCTGTGGGAGAGCGAACAGACAAATACGAGGTAAGATCCATAAGTTTCCGGCCTGTCCTGCTTTCCCTCCTTCAAACGTGCCGGGACCTGCACGCCTATGTAGGTCCATGCCTGCTCACTCCATACCCATCGCCCGCGCTTCCTCAGTCTTGTCAGTCAGTGTCCAACCTTGAAGGAAACTCCCCATTTTTACAATGTTCAAACCCGAGTACCGTGCGGTAATTAAATTCTTTTGTAAAGAGGGTCTTACTCCTGCGCAAATTAAAGAGCGCTTGGATTGTGTATACGGGCAGTCCTCCCCCTCGTATTCCACAGTGAAAGAATGGGCAAAATGGAGAAGACCAGGAGAAGCGCCTCCTTTAAAGGCAAAAGTCACGCAGTCAACAAAAAAGGTTATGGCCACAATTTTTTGGGACTGTAAAGGAATACTACAGATAGATTTTAAAGAAAGGAATACCACAATGAATGGTGAGTATTGTGCAGCCCTACTTCACCGGTTACGAGACGCCATTAAAGAGAAGAGGCGAGGGAAGTTAAGCAGAGGTGTCCGCCTCCTTCACGACAATGCCTCTGTCCACACAGCATTGATTTCCAAGGCCGCTGTGAAAGACTGTGGATTCCAAGAAATCTCTCATCCACCCTACAGCCTTCATGGAAGGCGATTTAACACCGACGAAGAGCTCCAAGCAGCAACGGAAGAACATTTTTTTAACAAAGAAGAAAGTTATTTTTTTCATGGTATAGAAATGTTGCCAAAGCGTTGTATTAAGTGTGTTGAACTTAGAGGAGAATATTTTGAAAAACAGTAAAACCAGTTTTTTTCTTTCACCTTTCCTTCTATCCAAGGCTTATGGACCTTTCTACGTACATATATGTATAAGTAGTTGGTAACAGCTTTATTTATTCCGCATATATTTTATTTTTAAGTTAAATATGGTGCGGCATGTCACACACCAGGTTATTAAATCTTTTTACAGAAACATTTCGGCTATAAGCCATTTTTAATCTGTCTATCTGTATGATAGTGTATTATTTCTATATTATATTATATAATATAATATAGAAATTATTATAAATAATATATTATTTATAATTATTATTATAAATAACATAATAATTATTAGAAATTATTTTAAAAGATTATATTATAATCTTCAGATAATGTTTTTATAGATCATGCGCTGTCTGAGTTAGGAGGAAATCTGATTTTTGGATTGTATGGTTAATGTCATGTTTTGAGTCTGATTCTTTGATGGATGACTGAATATGCAAGACTGAGAAAAATTCTCAGTCTTGCATATTCATTTATGAATCTACATCCTATACTATAAATATAGGCATATTCAGTACAGAATACATTTATGAATCTACATCCTATACTATAAATATAGGCATATTCAGTACAGAATACATTTATGAATCTACATCCTATACTATAAATATAGGCATATTCAGTACAGAATACATTTATGAATCTACATCCTATACTATAAATATAGGCATATTCAGTACAGAATACATTTATGAATCTACATCCTATAATATAAATATAGGCATATTCAGTACAGAACACATTTATGAATCTACATCCTATACTATAAATATAGGCATATTCAGTACAGAATACATTTATGAATCTACATCCTATACTATAAATATAGGCATACTCAGTACAGAATACATTTATGAATCTAAATCCTATACTATAAATATAGGCATATTCAGTACAGAATACATTTATGAATCTACATCCTATACTATAAATATAGGCATATTCAGTACAGAATACATTTATGAATCTACATCCTATACTATAAATATAGGCATATTCAGTACAGAATACATTTATGAATCTACATCCTATACTATAAATATAGGCATATTCAGTACAGAATACATTTATGAATCTACATCCTATACTATAAATATAGGCATACTCAGTACAGAATACATTTATGAATCTAAATCCTATACTATAAATATAGGCATATTCAGTACAGAATACATTTATGAATCTACATCCTATACTATAAATATAGGCATATTCAGTACAGAATACATTTATGAATCTAAATCCTATACTATAAATATAGGCATATTCAGTACAGAATACATTTATGAATCTACATCCTATACTATAAATATAGGCATATTCAGTACAGAATACATTTATGAATCTACATCCTATACTATAAATATAGGCATACTCAGTACAGAATACATCTACGAATCTAAATCCTATACTATAAATATAGGCATATTCAGTACAGAATACATTTATGAATCTACATCCTATACTATAAATATAGGCATATTCAGTACAGAATACATTTATGAATCTACATCCTATACTATAAATATAGGCATATTCAGTACAGAATACATTTATGAATCTACATCCTATACTATAAATATAGGCATACTCAGTACAGAATACATTTATGAATCTAAATCCTATACTATAAATATAGGCATATTCAGTACAGAATACATTTATGAATCTACATCCTATACTATAAATATAGGCATATTCAGTACAGAATACATTTATGAATCTAAATCCTATACTATAAATATAGGCATATTCAGTACAGAATACATTTATGAATCTACATCCTATACTATAAATATAGGCATATTCAGTACAGAATACATTTATGAATCTACATCCTATACTATAAATATAGGCATATTCAGTACAGAATACATTTATGAATCTACATCCTATACTATAAATATAGGCATACTCAGTACAGAATACATTTATGAATCTAAATCCTATACTATAAATACAGGCATATTCAGTACAGAATACATTTATGAATCTACATCCTATACTATAAATATAGGCATATTCAGTACAGAATACATTTATGAATCTACATCCTATACTATAAATATAGGCATACTCAGTACAGAATACATCTACGAATCTAAATCCTATACTATAAATATAGGCATATTCAGTACAGAATACATTTATGAATCTACATCCTATACTATAAATATAGGCATATTCAGTACAGAATACATTTATGAATCTACATCCTATACTATAAATATAGGCATATTCAGTACAGAATACATTTATGAATCTACATCCTATACTATAAATATAGGCATACTCAGTACAGAATACATTTATGAATCTAAATCCTATACTATAAATATAGGCATATTCAGTACAGAATACATTTATGAATCTACATCCTATACTATAAATATAGGCATATTCAGTACAGAATACATTTATGAATCTAAATCCTATACTATAAATATAGGCATATTCAGTACAGAATACATTTATGAATCTACATCCTATACTATAAATATAGGCATATTCAGTACAGAATACATTTATGAATCTACATCCTATACTATAAATATAGGCATATTCAGTACAGAATACATTTATGAATCTACATCCTATACTATAAATATAGGCATACTCAGTACAGAATACATTTATGAATCTAAATCCTATACTATAAATATAGGCATATTCAGTACAGAATACATTTATGAATCTACATCCTATACTATAAATATAGGCATATTCAGTACAGAATACATTTATGAATCTAAATCCTATACTATAAATATAGGCATATTCAGTACAGAATACATTTATGAATCTACATCCTATACTATAAATATAGGCATATTCAGTACAGAATACATTTATGAATCTACATCCTATACTATAAATATAGGCATACTAAGTACAGAATACATTTACGAATCTAAATCCTATACTATAAATATAGGCATATTCAGTACAGAATACATTTATGAATCTACATCCTATACTATAAATATAGGCATATTCAGTACAGAATACATTTATGAATCTACATCCTATACTATAAATATAGGCATATTCAGTACAGAATACATTTATAATTAATTGTTCAATACTTTTATATTTTAAATAATTTATCACAAATTCTAGGTAAATGTTTATTTCCATGTAATATGTGAATGTTCTATTTGCATCTAGATTTTTAAATGAGGGAAAACGTTTACATTTTTCAAAAATGCAAACGTTCTGTTTCATTTTTACACACATTAAGAAAGATTCTGGTAACGTAACATAATTGTGTTGAACGCATTATTGTGTAGAACGCATGACACGCTAATCGAGCAATTGTAAGGAATCCATCCTAATTTGTCATCCAACCATTTTTAAAAATAAAAATTCCACAATGAACAATATAAGACAAACAAGTAAAGTGATCAATTTCAAAAGTAAACAAACTGTGTGTTTTCTGTTATATCTTATCACTAATATCCCCTTCCTTATAGCAACCAGCAAGTATACAATGAATCACCGTACCTTACACGAAAACCTTATACACTTCATGTCTGCTTTACGGTTACTTGTTGTCACAAGTTGTCAGTACTGTTTACTACTCGTACATAACCTGACCACCTGCAGACAAAAATGTCCGACGATGGAACTGCGTCATCACAGCGCGTATCCATTCTTATGACTAGTCTGATTTGGAAAATTTAGAATGGAATCTGTTAACGTTTTCTTTTGGTCTTTCATAAAAAATGTAGACATTCATAAAAATTTAGAACGAAATAAAAAGCAAAACTTGTAGTTGATCGGGGTTCGGTCATGTTTTGAATAAAACTACATTTTATAACTGTATAAGTTTCGGACTGGCATGAAAACCTTCAATAGATACACAGGAAAAACGTCCTTTCTGTAATGAAGGTGGGCGGGAATACGTAAAAAAAAATCAGTAAAAAAATTGACCTCACGAAACCAAATAGTCCTTCCTAAAACCTCGCAAGAAGGCTCGCATTACAACCCCAAATATTCGCAGAAATACACACACACACACACACACACACACACACACACACACACACACACACACACACACACACACATAAATATATATATATATATATTTTCCTATGAATACTGTACATTATTATTAACTAAGAATTTTCGGAAGGGTTATCTATAGGTTACCACTCTTTTCTAGCCAGGATAGGACTGATGCCTTTTGTTTTAGCACTTTCCTCCGAAGGAAAGTAGCTATTGAGGTTGCTCTCATGACGGATTTTTTGAAAAATTTCTTCAAATCCTTATCGATCCTACCTAGTAGACGCCGAAAATGACCCCCGTTAAAATTTATATATATATATATATATATATATATATATATATATATATATGTGTGTGTGTGTGTGTTTGTGTGTCTGTTAACACGATAGCGGCCAGAGTTTTTGTTTTTTCTACAAGAAACGTGGTATATAGCGTTCAATTAGCAAACGATTGAACGAGTTCGTTAAACACCAAAATCGGTCCACCGGAAGGGGGGGTTTACCCCGAACCCAAAACACTAATTTGACCATGCCAGCCGTAATATTGGTTATATTTCAACGAAACTTGGTATTCGTAGTGGTAATCTAGAGAGAAAAGTGAGGTGTAAAAATAAACTAAATCGGTTCATTAGGAGGGGGGGTTTATTCCGGACCCGTAATACCAATTCGCCACTACCAGCCGTGATTTTTGTTATATTTCGACGAAACTTGGTATTCGTAGTGGTAATCTAGAGAGAAAAGTAAGAACTTCAAGCCTTTTACAGCCCTGATGAAGGCTTGAATTTCAAGCCGAAATGTCGGCAACTATAAAACCAATTTCACTGTAAAATGTTGTATTATTAAGAAGTAATGACCGACCCCCGACAATCCCTATCTTCACATCATCAACGGTTAACCATCTCCTATCAAGAAATCTATTTAATTGTCCTGGTAATAGTAAATTCATATAATTATTTTACTGTTAACCCTCGAGTGGTCGCATGGGTGATGATAGTGATTGACACCTTTTTCATCTGCTTCTGTGTATGTTACGGAGGTGCCCAAAATGCGGAGCTAGGAGACTTCGCGAGTGGAACCCTAGACCAAACATAATGTAGGTGTTTGATCTGCTTCTGTGTATGTTACGGAGGTGCCCAAAATGCGGAGCTAGGAGACTTCGCGAGTGGAACCCTAGACCAAACATAATGTAGGTGTTTGATCTGCTTCTGTGTATGTTACGGAGGTGCCCAAAATGCAGAGCTAGGAGTCTTCGCGAGTGGATCCCTTTTGTCCAAGATATAATCCCTAGCCGCTTCTCATCCTTCCATAGTAAACTAATCAATCATCCTAATCCTATATCCCAATCCTTATCCAGCACCAATCATCCTTCCTCTCCACCAAGACGCCTTAACAGGAAGTGGCCCCGAGACTTACTTAGGCAGTGAAGTGTCGTGGAGTGAACAAAAACAACTATCCGTGGAGTGATCAAAGAAATTATAATTGTATAAATTGAGAGTCATATCGATGCATATCTTCTCTCCTCGTGATATCACAGGCCACGCCTCATTCGCCTCCAATCCTCCCTGCTAGTCGCAGGGTGTGGTTGGATGGCGTAAGGTAACTCCAGGTCATCCTAGAATCCTTCCTAACAAGGAAGGTATTCGGCTGACAACTGGAGACACCTGAGGCGTGAGAAAGTAACTAATATCAAATTACATAACGCAATTGAATTGTAGATTGTGATATTTCTTAAAATAAAATATATATATAATAAAAAAAAAAAACTGATGACAGTCGTACTCCACGCGACTATTCTTCAACTATCACTTTTTGACATTTTTGTTTCTATTATAATTTATAAATTCTATGTATAATTTTAAGATTACATATGTAATATATTATTTTTTACACAATATTTACTTCATTTTTGTATGCACATATTTTTCCTCATTTTAATGCAACGATAATTTTTTTAATCAATGATTTGTAGTCAGAATCACAATGCATAATAGCAACCAAAAAAATTAATCCAATTTAAGGGGGAAATAACCCATTCCCTCTCTATCATGGAAGATGCTAAACTTTCACGGGTAGGTACTGTTGAAACTGGGTATTTCAACAATCAATCTTACCTCACACATTCAAATCTTACCTTTTACTCATACTTCATATATATATATACATATATATAATTCTAGATAGTTGGTAACAGCTTATTAAGTCTTCAATAGTTTTGTATTTTAATTACATTTTTGTTGTGGAAACGTTTCGGCTATAAGCCATTTTCCATCTAATTGTCTGTGAAATACAAATAATTATACTGGTTAGGATATTAAGTTAAAATATAAACAATTAATAAACATAAAATTAGAGTATACTAATGTATCAACAACTGATCTGTATGATTTTGTATTACTTTTTTATATATACATTATAATCTTCAGATTATGTGCTTGTAAATTTAATATATATATATATATATATATATATATATATATATATATATATATATATATATATATATATAGGAGGTTCTGTTTTAATGATCATCTATATTGAATATTTCACTTTTTACATGAAACATGTAATCGAAATAGTTATTTTCGTCACTAGTACCAAAAGTGGTTGTTTTCGGTGCGCGGTCGAGTTTAACGCGCGGGGCGTAGCCGAGGTGCGGAAATTAGACCAAGCACCGAAAACACACTTTTGGTACGTGTTATGAACAATACTTTTCATTATACTGCTCATACTTGAGTACATTAAAACCCTTTTTCATTATACTGCATCAAAAAACGTGCGTTTTCAATACTCGGTTTGAGTCCGTAAAATAGTAATAACGTAAAGATACAGTAAAAGAAATTAAATTGACACCTTTTTTTTATTTGAAAAAAAACATCTGTTTATTAACCAATAATAGAAGAAAAGTACTTATACATTTACATTAATATTTATAGCACAATTCTGATTATTCATTATATTAAAATCTTTGTTTGGCATTGCCTTTTGGAATACAGATTTAGCTGGAAGTAGTCCGTTTAAAGCTTCTTGGGCTTCTTCTAAAACATCTTCTGGTATATCCATGTTGTATTGCACTTTAAACACACTACTTATTATAAGTAAACAAATATTAGAATGAATCACAGTATCTAAAAGTAACCTCCTTCAAACACATGTTTATTAGTAGCAGGTAAGGTTAGCGCACCAAAACCTAGGCCCGAAAAGTACTATTTTACGGACCCAAACCGAGTATTGAAAACACATGTTTTTTGATGCAGTATAATGACAAATGTATTTGACAACCGACATTATTATCTTTGCTAGGAGTATACATTAATCTCTCGAAGTTTTAGCTCTAGATTTACCCATTGATTCCAGACTGCTTGACGAGGGCGCGTCCCCAGAAGCAAGATGCAGGAAGAGCCTTACATCAGCATGCCACATAGCAGCAGCCATAGGCTCGGACCCTACCATCAGGATACTCCACGAATACAGTCCAGAGGTGTGCGATGCCAGAGACAGGCTAGGAAGACAGCCTCACCATCTTGCAGCTGGAGCTGGGATGCTTCCATGTCTCCAGTACATTCTCTGTAACCAGCCGGGTTTAGTATCTTCCTCTATACAACCAGATGTACCTGGAGGGATAGCTACTGACTCATTGGATTCATGGAACCATGATCATCACGAACTACAGCAGCTGGTAAATATGTTTGGATACACAAATATATATATATATATATATATATATATATATATATATATATATATATAAAATTCTCGTGTTACAGTGTTTGTGGCCAGACTCCTCCGATACGCCTCGACCAATTATTGATGAGAGGTTGGAGGTGACTTTGTACTTTTTAAGACACAGAGAGCTTTTTGCAAATTATAAAATTGATTAATTAATGACTGGTCGAGCCTAGAGACGATCGGGGACCCCAAATCCAACCCTCGAAAGTTGAAACTGGGAGAATATTTTTTTTTTTTTTTAGAGGCTTCTGCTCAAATTCAGGAACATAAATATGCTTTAGGTCCACCCGACAAACCTATGTAATGTACCGTATAAAATATAGTCTTCTTTTTCGTACAAAGCCACCGCGCATGCGCGAACGCCAGCGGACTCCTTGTTGTGACACTTTTTGTAACGCTAGGTCCACCCGATAAACCTATGTAATGTACTCTACACCATACAGTCATCTTTTTCGTACATGGCCACGGCATTGCGCATGCGCGTACGCAAGCGGACACCTTTTTGTGACACATACAGTTTTCTTTTTCGTACATGGCCTCTGCGTATGCACACACGCGACTCTGCATGCTCGAACGCAACTGCGCAAGCGCGAACGCTAGCGAACACTTTTTGTAACACATGCAGTCTTCTTTTTCGTACATGGCCAGTGCACATGCGCGAACGACACTACGCATGCGCGAACGCCAGCGGACACTTTTTGTAACGATTTTTGCTAGTTTAGTCACCGCTAAAGCATATTTATGCTCAAATTGTTTAGTGCCCTTCGGTTTATTAGTGGAGTGCTCTACCACTGATCTAACCTCGCCCCTAATATTTAGAGATACCTTGGCAATTAACGGCTCCACACTAGAGACACTTGTACGGAGATATCTGGTAGTATGAATTATTTTAATTCTCTGTTTCTATTGCAGGTCCCGGAGGCTTGTGGTCTGGGACGGACTGCCCTTCACCTCGCCACAGAGAGATCCTACACAAAGATAGTTGAATTCCTCCTAGCAGTCGGTGCTGATCCTAACATCCAGGACATGACAGGACTTACTCCTCTAGACGTGGCTGGTCAGCGTCCTGCCGAGTATCCTGGAAGAGTGACCAATCTAGTCGACGGGTATACCTTGGGGGTATCGCTGTCTGAGAGACGAGGTGTAGAGAGCAGCAGGAATCAGGAGGTCTGTTCTCTGCTGATAGAGAACGGGGGCAAGATGCCTTCAGCTAAGGTCATAGTGAAGGATGGAGTAGTCATCAACCAAAGGCGCAAGAATATCACAGCTTTGCACACAGCCATTCTACAGGTGACTCAAAAAACATTAGTTCAAGCTTAAATTTATAATATGAACAATAAGCTCAAAGTACAATAAACTCTGTAAAACGATAAATCGCCTTTTACAATAACCCATCTGAGATATCAGACAGTAACAGTTGACCGGTGTTGATAAACACATTTTTGTCTCTTTGCTAAAAGTTAAGTTTCTTTTACGACGTATCAGCTCGGGAGTTGTCACTCCTTAACGTTGCAAACCGTAAGTCCTCTGGCGGTCACCGATCCAAGTAGTGCCCAGCCCGACGTGGTCTAACTTTGGTGAACAAGTTATAAAATATATGGACAGCACTGATGCAAGGGATCATACATATCATAGAACTTTAAAATACATTACTATTAAATGAAGACAAGCTGTATAGTTGCTGGACCCAGAAGGCAGTATGATTACGATCTGCTGGAAGTACTCCTGGAGCTGGTCTCTAGGAATAGAAAGACTTATTTGTAAGCATTGATATTTCGTAATAACCCTTTCCGTACCGAGGACTGCTCCAGCAGTCGAGAGCTGCCGGGACCCACATACCGTAGACTTGTGTAGAAGTCGAAGGAAGACGGGACCCACGTACCGTGGACTTATACAGCAGTCGAGAGCTCGGCGTATCTCTCGCATTCTTTATCTTCTCATTTCTGGACTTCAGAGCTATCTAGCGTTACCATATTGTACTTCTAGTATTCCTGCTTATTACTAGATGGCAGTTGAATGAAGTTTTTGGTCGTTTTATGTCGAATTACAACTCGTTGCCTTCTCCGCTTATTTACCCGGTCAACCCACGTCAAATTACCGTTTGTTTTTATACATCTATAAGTATTAAGATCTTATAATCGTGTTTTTTTAAACTTACAAAACCTGTGTCTTTTATTCTTAAGTTTTTCAACATAAAATAATTATTTAAACGCCAAACCTATTCAACTTAAATAAAAATTAATAATCATTGTAAGCAAAATAAAAATGAAAATGATAAAAGACGAGTTTAAGTACGGCGAGGAGATGGCTGAAAGTCGAGGCTCTGTGACCGAGAGAGGGAAAAGTATCCCGTACAGGGGGACCGAAGCCGGGTGCTAGTATCCCGTACAGGGGGACCAACGCCGGGTGCTAGTATCCCGTACAGGGGGACCGAAGCCGGGTGCTAGTATCCCGTACAGGGGGACCGAAGCCGGGTGCTAGTATCTCCCGTACAGGGGGGCCGAAGCCGGGTGCTAGTATCCCGTACAGGGGGACCGAAGCCGGGTGCTAGTATCCCGTACAGGGGGACCGAAGCCGGGTGCTAGTATCCCGTACAGGGGGACCGAAGCCGGGTGCTAGTAACCCGTAGAGCAGAACACATCTCGTAGAGGCCCTTTGCGTACGGAAAGGGTTAAATATTGTGTACTTAACTGGTGTAGGATAATAACATATCTATGAACTGCATATAGCTATTAAGTGACTTGATGCAATTTACCCCAAAGTGGTGCATCGTTAAATAAAATAAATAAAAAATGATATTTGGTAAAAAATGTAAAACAAAATCTCAAAGAGAAAGAAGATTTAAGGCCAAAAAAATAGGAAACACACACTCGCTGTCTCACTTTTTCCAACTAAAATAGGAAACACACACTCGCTGTCTCACTTTTTCCAACTAAAATAGGAAACACACTCGCTCTTCTTATTTCTCCGATTGACATCACCTAATCAAAAATTGTTTCAGAATCTTTTTTTGTAGAGAATTTATAAAGCTTTCAAATAATTTCTATCCACTTATCACGATTTCCCAACCTGGTTCGAGATATTAATGAAATTATACTTAGTTCCCAATACTTTTCATGTCTGTTCATAACATATTTTATTCTAACCCTTCCTTAACTCCAAACGTAACCAAAAGATTAACATGTTAGTTTTGATGAAATTCAAACATGCAAAAAATGGTTCAACTGAATCCCATGATTCTAAGTAACCAAACCAAAAACTTGATTTAACAACTTTTTTTTCCGATTTTCTCAGAAACGGTTAAAGCTATCGCCTTTAAAATGGTTTCATTCGTTTTACTAGCCCAAGAAACCAATACAACGAGTACTTACAAGCATATAAACTCAAAAACGTAAGCGTTACGATTTTTTTGCGCGATTTTCGCCCCAAACGCCATCTTCCAGTGGGCGGATTTTGCTGGTTAACGAACTTGACCTTTCAAATTGGACGACGGATTTTTGTACCAATTTTCATCAAAATCGGACCATTAGGGACGCCAGAAATCCGCGAACAGGCAAATATATATATATATATATATATATATATATATATATATATATATATACATATATATATATATATATATATATATATATATATATTTATATATATACAAACTTTAACCACCGTTATTTTCGGTCTCTAGGGGTTCTGAAACGCGAAATTTTCTTGTCGGCACTTCCGGATTGTTTCATGAGATCAACCTTATAAGCGGGGTACCTCCCTACGAAGGGAGAGAGGAACCGCGCTAAAACCTATTAAAGAGTGCATTAAACAACATCAAACCCCCTTTCTAAAGAACTAAACTAGCACTTTCGAAATATTAGGTGCTTATTTCTCCGCTTGACATCTCCACATCGGATATTTCATCCGAACCATTTTCGTAGAGAGTTTTGTAGGCTTTCGAATGGCTGCCTTCCACTTACCACGATTGCCCAATCGTTATAGATATATTTTAGAAAATATACAAAGTTCCCAAAAACATTTCTGTCTATTAACAATATTTTTTTCGAATACTTTCTTAACACCAAGCAAACCATAATTTAAATATCTTTACATAAATTTCAAACACGAAGAAAATATTTAAATTATTTATTAATGAAATTCGGTTAAACAAAGACAAATGAAATTGAGCTAAACATTGACAAAACCCCCTTCAAAAGAACTAAACTTACACTTCCGAAGTATTAAGTACTTCCTTTTTTTCGGTAATAATATCGAAAAAATTGAAGAAAGTAAATATCTAACTATTCAATTTGTGTTTCCAGAAAGACGTCCCCCTGACGGAATACCTCCTCCAGAACGGCGGATGCTTGACAACCTGGAACAGCGAAGGACAGACAGGAGTACACCTCGCCGTGGAAGAGAGAGCGGAGGATGTCCTTCGTGTCCTGATAGCTGCAGATAAGGAATCGGTAGTAATCGCCAGAGATGTCCTCGGAAGGACACCGCTGCTGCAAGCCGTGGAAACAGGATGGACAGACGGTGTGGCGCTGCTTCTTGAAGCTGGTGCTGATGTCACGGTGTCTTCCAACACCAATCAGACAGTGCTGCATCTAGCTGCTAAATATGGGAGGACATCTATTCTAGAGGAGTTGCTGTCCATTCCTGAAATCACTAGGGTATACACACTTACCATAATCAGATGTAGATAACCATTCAGCTCATAAGAAATCAGAGAACAGTTGGGTTTTGGTAAGGAAAAGCCGGGTCACTAATCGGAAAAATGTATTATTTGGACGTTCCTGGCGTTATCTTTCGTGTGCTTTTTGGTAGGAAAATGTTTTTAGCGCTGTTTCTCCGTTCCTTCATAAGGAGGAACCCCACTTATAAGGTTGATCTCATGAAACAAACCGGAAGTGCCGACTAGAAAATTTTGCGTTTCAGAACCCCTAGAGACCGAAAATAACGGTGGTTCAAATTTGTATATATCTATATCTATATATATATATATATATATATATATATATATATATATATATATATATATATAATTATTATTATTCTTGTGGATGACCCAAAATATTTCTTTATGCGTTCAATTCTTTTAGGCTTAGGGTCGGGAAAAAGTAGTACTTCCTTGTGTCACACCACTTTATTTTTTCTGCCCAGAAAAAATAAAGTGGTGTGACACAAGGAAGTACTACTTTTTCCCGACCCTAAGCCTAAAAGAACGAAACGCATAAAGAATATATATATATATATATATATATATATATATATATATATATATATATATATGTATATATATATATATATATATGTATATATATATATATATATATGTATATATATATATATATATATATATATATATATATATATATATATGTATATATATATATATATATATTTGTCTGTTCGCTAATTTTCTGGCTTCCCTAATGGTCCGATTCTGATGAAATTTGGTACAAAAATCTTTCGTCTAATTTGAAAGGTGAAGTTCGTTAACCAGCAAAATCCGGCCACTGGAAGATTGCGTTTGGGGTGAAATTTGCGCAAAAAAAATCGTAACGCTTACGTTTTTGAGTTCTTATGCTTGTAAGTAATCGTTTCATAGGCTTCTTGGCCTAGTAAAACGAATGAAACCATTTTAAAGGCGATAGCTTTAACCGTTTCCGAGAAAATCGGAAAAATAGTTGTTAAATGAAGTTTTTGGTTTGGTTGGTTAGAATCATGGGATTCCGTTAAAATATTTTCTGCGTGTTTGAATTTCCTCAAAACTAATATGTTAAACTTTTGGTTACGTTTGGAGTTAAGGAAGGGTTAGAATAAAATATTTTATGAACAGACATGAAAAGTTTTGGGAACTTCGTATAATTTCATTAATATCTCGAACACGGTTGGGAAATTGTGATAAGTGGATAGAAATTATTTGAAAGCTTTATAAATTCTCTACAAAAAAGATTCTGAAACAAATTTTGATTAGGTGATGTCAATCGGAGAAATAAGTGCTTAAACTTTGAAGTAATTGATTTCGTTTATTCGAACGGTTCTTTTTGTCTGTTTTTATTGCTCGAAAAAGGTTGAGAATCTTGGTAAACGGAAGAATACCATTAGAAAGCTTACTAAATGCTCTACAAAAAAGGTTCTGATGAAAGTTTTGATTAGGCGATGTCAATCGGAGAAATAAGTGCTTAAAACTTTAAAGTAACTGATTTTTCTTATTCGAACTGTTCTTTTTGTCTGTTTTTATTCCTTGTTATTTTGTAATTGCTTATAGTTGGATAATGTATTTTACAATAAAACAGATTAGGTAAAATAAGAAAAACAATTCATTGTTAGAAATATAGCTTGCCAAGAAAAGAGATTCGATGACGTCTTTTGAATACTTTCAATTTCCTTCATGCTGTTGGTTCTTTTATTTCATTTTTTAATTGATTTTATTTGTAGAATTATTACTGTAGTAAAAGAACACAAGAATATGTGAAAAAATTTGATATTTTCCAATTCATTGAAACGTATGAAATGAAGTATCGGTAGAAGAGGATTCTAGGGTCTGGCGGACCCGACCAGGTGAAGCCATAAAACCCTTTGAACAAAGGCCGAGGAAAATATTATCTGTTTCTATTCTAAGCTTTTCAAATGACAATAGGGACATGATCAGGAACCGCGCTAAGATGATGCAGTTCCTGCGAGTCGGACTTTTTATTAGCCGAAACACTTTCACTTATTGTCTCCTAGCTGAATAACCGTGCTTCGTAACGGCAGATAAGTAGTTATTTTATTACATTAAAAATTCGTATATAATATAAATAGTCACTTTTGTATTTGAAAAACCTTATTATTTGAGGATATAATAATTTGTATCAGTTTTAATTTATTTATTTATTTTCATATTTAAGTAAAGTTTAGGTACCGAATTATAAAATAAATTAAAAATATTTATATCCTTGCTGGTGTATATCAGGCTTTCCAGCCGCAGGTACCTTAGTGTAAACACCTATGTTTTCACTAGAAACAATATTTCTTGCGTCTAAAACGGAACATATATGCCTTCTTTATCTTCCATTCAATTAAATACCCGAAAAAAAAATGATTGGCTAGGAAGGGAAGATTTTCTAGGAAGTCATTCTTCTCGGAGACCGCCGGATTACAGAGAGCGACGGATATGAGAACGCCGGATATGAGAACGCCGGATAAGGTAGAGTCTAAAGTTTTAGATCTTAAAAAGTCATATTTTACTCAATTTCTATAGATGTATGTAAACTACTAAATGAATTTTCGAGTGCTGAGTTGAAAAATTAACAACCAATGTAAAGCTCTTAACTGTTCTCGACGTATTCCTCTTTATTAAAAAGCGAGTTGAAATGGTAGACAGAATAAAATTAGCAATGTGATATGATCAAACTGTAATTTGCTAAACATTAGCGGTTAATTCATATTCCATGTTTTTATAATTTTGGCAGAAGGCTCAAAGTAAACAGGGTCCGTGGAAGGGGGTTGAGGCTCCCTGCGGAATGAAGAGGTGGAGTTTATTTTAGAGCCGTGCTTTAGATTTTTTTTTTTCATTTCTTAAATAATAACATTTTTATTCAAATATATAAATATTTCTGATTTCAGATTTTGGATCGTACGAACAGTTCATATGAAACGCCACTCTGCTTAGCGGTGAAAATGAGCCAGGTGGATTGTGTGAAAATTCTCTGCAAACAAGGTGCAGATTCCAACTTTCTGCTTCTTCCCGGAGATCAAAGTCTTCTGCATTTGGCGGTCATGAACGATTCGTTGGAGATCCTGCAGTGTCTTCTGGAAGGTACCGGTAAGTCGAGAATGAACTTGAAGACCAAAGAGGAGAAAGGAGGATTGACTCCGCTGCACATCGCCGCCAAGGAGGGCCATACGGACTGCGCTGACGAACTCCTGAGCATGGGTGCAGATCCCAGGATGGGAACGAAGCTCGGAGATACTGCGCTGCACTTGGCTTGCAGGGAAGGACACCTGGGCGTAGTGAGACTTCTCGTAAAGCACGATACAGGTCTCATGGAGTTGCGGAATACTGACGGATGGAATCCGCTGCACGTCGCTGCAGCAGGAACCAACGCAGACTGCGTGAGAGAGCTCGTCCTCCACGGAGCGGATTTGGCTGCTTCCATCAAGTACGAAGTAGCGGAGAAGTCGGCCATCGACGAGATCTGCTTGTCCATTCCAAAGTCCGCAGAGTTCCTTGAAGACATCTTCAACCATTACGTTGAAGTGCTGAAAGGTCCTCTCACCAACCCCGAATGCGAGATATTGCTGAACTTCGATGTCCTGATGCCGAACGGCGAGAACGAGAAACAGCTTAAAGTGATCGGTTCCATCATGAACAGCGGACGTCAGACCATGCAAGATCGCTTGATGCTCCATCCGCTCATCGAAACATTCTTGCACCTAAAATGGCGGAGGTTCAATTGCCTATTTATCTTCATCATGGTCCTCTACTTGATCCTGACCGTTGCCATAACGACCCTTGCACACATAACCTTCGTCGAGAGAAACAGCACAGTGTTCACGCGAGCGGTAGCCATCACTTCCAGGGTCGTGCTCTTCATCGTACTTGTTCCTATATTCTTTGTGGTAAATATGATATTTTCTTATCAGATCCTCCATATTTGTAATTGTTCAGGAGAGCCAATTTTCCATAACTTTGAACCATTAAACTTTGTTTCTTCGTTACTTGTAGAAACAGTTTAAGGAAATGTTTTCCCATTGTTATGGGCATTGATAGGTAATTGGTCTTGTAATAAGTGCTAATAGGAGAGTATAAGAAGCTGCATCTAATAAAAGTAAACGTGGGAACAGGAGAGAACACAAGACACACAACCTTCCAGGTTAGCATTCCAGATTCCACTGTATTTCACGCGCCAAAACATAGAAGGCACTGGATTACAATGACAATTGTATATTTCAACACCTCCCCTTAATCTAGTGGCTCAAACAATTACTATTAAACAAGACCAATACCATTTCTACAATATAAATGCTTAGCAACAGCAAGTGGTTTAGTGAACATATCAGCATACAGTAGATAGATAGATCCTTAATCAGTAGATAGATACTTAATCAGTAGATAGATCCTTAATCAGTAGATAGATCCTTAATCAGTAGATAGATCCTTAATCAGTAGATAGATACTTAATCAGTAGATAGATCCTTAATCAGTAGATAGATACTTAATTACAACAACACCCTTATTGACTACTTCCCTAATAAAATGAAATTTTGTATCTATATGTTTAGTTCTATTGTGAAAAACAGGATTATAGACCAACTTTTGTGCACTTTGATTATCATTATAAATAGGAATAATAACATCAACATTAGTTAACTCATTAAATAAACCTTTAAGAAAAACGGCTTCTTTAGCTGCATAGGTAATGGCGACATATTCAGCCTCTGTGCTACTCAACGACACACAAGGTTGCTTCTTGGCCTCCCAAAAAATTGGTCCGCCACAAAATTTAAATACAAAACCACTATAAGATTTTCTATCAATAACATCATTTGCCCAATCTGCATCACTATAACCTATTAAATAATCTTCATCATTGGTGTAAGTTAAATCTCGAGTAGCACTCTCTTTTTGCTAACTTCCAATGAACCAATTTGAAACAAGTATTAAACTGACTTAAGTAGGGGGTGCGAGACTGTTTCGCATAAATACATGTATCACATACATTACTTGAGGGATACCTGCTCGAATGTCCCATTCTTCGATGCATCAAAAAATCATGATCTTCTATTAGATTGGCACTATCCACCACAACAAAAAATTTAGCAACATAGAGATTTCTAATTCTATTCCCATGGAAAATTAGATTTCTTCCTTTCCAAACAGTCATTCTGCTATTTTCAAAAATTACTTTAAGTCCATTTTCTTCCATACATTTAACTGATAATAAGTTACGGGATAAATTATCACAAAGTAGAACATTCACTAAACATATTTCACAACCTGATTCAGCAACCAATGAAAGTTTTCCACAAGTGGATGCTGTCACATATTCACCTACTTTTGCAACACACCAATTTTTCTGTTAGACTCAACTTTACCTAGCAAGTGTTCTTTCCAACAGGACTTAACCAAATGACAGCTTGCACCACTGTCGATCACAAATTCTATTTCTAAAAGTGAATTTCCTGTGATATGTGCACATTGTTTATCAACTTCAGTGAAGAAGGTTACTTGTTTACTGTTACCTTCCTTATCAATATCAGCTGTGCCACCAAAATGTCTATATCGATTGTTAGATTTACGATACTGATTAGGATACTTCTTATTCGGGCACTGGGAGTGCTTGTGTCCAGTTCCTTGGCATTCAAAGCATTTCCCTTGAAAATTGGACTTGTTCCCGCCACTATTTCAATTTCTGATTGTATTTTCACTTTGGTTCACTCCACTGAATGATTATTTAAAGAAATAGATAGTCTTCTTTCTTCCGAGAGTAATTTACTTTTCACGAAATCAAGGGTAACTGTCGCTGGGTCTTTGGAAAGTAAAATGTCAATTGATGTAACTACTGGTTTAAAATTACTTGGCATTGCTGACAACAGTTGAATGATAACTTTATCATCCTCCATTTTCCCTCCTGACATCTTCAATTCAGCTAAAGTCTTTTCAAATTCTAGAAGAAAATTCTGTAAGTCAGCTCCCTCAGTCATAATCAAATTTCTCAATTTCCTCTGGAGATCAATCCTGGACGCTAAACCTTTCTTCTTCGAGCTGTAAGCTTCTCCTTGATAATTTCTAATACACTGTCTATTACTGATTGAACAATAATATCTCTGGCATGTGCGTCTAGTCTAATAAAAGCTTCCTTGTCTCTAAGTTCTTCTGATTTAAGTCCCTCCAAAACTGATAAAACTCCATGACGATCTAAACATGTCTTAATCCGCACTAACCACGTAGAAAAATTGCTAATTCCATCAAATGGACAAACATAACTCACTCCGGCTGCCATGCTTCTACTTAAATCAAATAAAATAATTTGTAACTCAAGAAATTACTTTTCACTGTAATCGGTTCCAGTTATGTCCTGGGCCCATAACCTCTTGTAATAAGTGCTAATAGCAGAGTATAAGAAGCTGCATCTAATAAAAGTAAACGTGGGAACAGGGGAGAACACAAGACACACAACCTTCCAGGTTAGCATTCCAGACGCGCCAAAACATAGAAGGCACTGGATTACAATGACAATTGTATATTTCAACAATTGTAAGTATTGATCATAGTCAAACAAAACCAAGTCTTCCTCCACATGGCGTCTTTTACCTCTAATGACTGTCTCATCTACGTTATTTATGGGAACATAGTGCCCTGCATATGGATCGAAAAATCCAGATTAAGGACATATTGTTAAGTCAATTTAATAATGAAATGGGCACGGTGTCCTTTACCTCTGGGGTAAAGATTTATACATTTATCTATTTGTCCCCGACATTACAAGGTGTTGTAAGAAATGTAATGTGATACTGTAAGATCTGACAGCTTTGATGGGCTTATGCCAGGTGGAATATCAAAGGCTCCTTTCTAGAAAGAAAAGGGATGCTTTTAACTCTAAAAACCCAGAGCTCTCTTGAGGAAATGTCACACTCTTAGAATTCAATCCCAAGAATTAACACCGTCCATGCTCTTCAGTTCAAAAACACTAGTGGTGTTTATACTTTATACTCCGATGCTATAGATGTCATAAAAAACTGTGTTTATGTTTGAACAGGAATTGGTGAACCTGAGCCAGCTTCAGCGCTACTACTTCACGGACTACGAGTCCTGGGTGAAGTGGATAGTGATTGTCTTCACGATCTTGGTCGAATCGTTCAGTCCTAATCGATTGTGGATTCGATATTTAGCATCGATAGCTATCCTACTGGCTTGGGTCGAGTTGCTCTTCCTACTATCGAGGTGTCCCACATGGGGATTCTATGTTCTCATGTTTTCTAAAGTAGCCGTCAAAACTCTCAAGGTATAGTAACGTTTTATAATATTCTTATAATTTGTGTTTCTATTACTTTTTATAAAATATATTTATTTAACATCTGTACAATAGTAAAATACGTTAACAAAAATACATAATAATATATACTACTATTTAGCAATATACAATTATACTTAAATAATATTATCTACTATATATTTGTCAAATACCAGTCCCACACTCACTAACCTATCATCGCCCAGACCAAACCACTCGATAGAAAATGTTGAAATCTTGCATGGACACTCCCTTTAGGATGGAAACTCTCACTGAAAAAAGGTTTTTTCGATATTCAATTTTTAAAGTATTTTTAGTTGGTTATAAAGAGAGCATGCTAGCCTAGGCAGCAAGGGTTGCTAGGACGATAACAGAACAGCTGTTATTGTACTGTATCTATTTGATTTCAACTATGATGGGAGACCTAGAATTACTAGAAATAAACTTTGATTTTGACCCTCATAGGGTTTACGCTATACCTGTTGATGGTCTATCCGAGGTAATAATATCCCGAACCCTTGCACAGCCTCCTCACCCATCAGCATCCCCAGTCAGAACACTTCTTGGTCATGCTCGCAAATATCCAAATGACATCTTAGAAACATAAATTTATTTTATTTTACGCAATAAAATAACTACTTATCTGCTGTGACGAGGCACGGGAATTCAGCTAGTATTAATGAATACTAAACTTAAGTAATATACAAACTTAATTAAATAAAATCATATACAATAGAATACAAAATAAGATAATAATGAAATTGTAACAAAAAATTACATACTAATAAATAATAACGACAACAATTATTACAACAACAGATTTCCATACTAATAACATTTTTTCGGTGGCCACTGTCCTTCGATAGAATTTATTCCAGGAAACTAAGACCAAAATTCCCCAGAATTAAGATGACGCTATAAATAAAGCCAAAATTTATCATTATCTTATGGTCGAATATTAAATGTATTTATTTTAAGGTGACTTATATTACTGAGAACGTGTTACTCCGCCCTTGGTTAATTTGTCTGTTGCTATACGATTTTTTTTTTATTTTTAGTTTTTATTATACTTAAACGTAATTATATTTTATTTTCATGTATCCCGGTTTAAATGCCATAATAGATTATTTTTGTGGAGATGGCTGATTCTGAAAAATAAAATGTGTTTATTGTTTTTTTTCATTAAACATATTTCTTATTTCATGTAAATACTGTGTAATTATCGTTTAGATGGTTTTGGATTATGAAATACTATTTGGTATGATTTTTTGAAGGTGTTTCATTTGTTCTAGGTGCTGGCAACATTCTCTCTGCTGATAATCGGGTTCGCCTTTTCGTTCCTGATTCTCTTCCAGGCAAATCTTCCCTTCAGGAATATGTTGGAAGCTGTCGTGAAGGTTATCGTGATGATGGTGGAGTTCGACTACGAAGATATGTTCAGCAACGTGAGCGACGGAGGCTTCTCGATAGTCGGGCGACTCCTGTTCACGGTGTTCGTCCTCCTGGTGGCGCTCGTCATGATGAACCTCATCGTGGGCGTAGCGGTGAGCGACATATCCCGACTCGAGGAGCAAGGTAGGACCGAACAGCTCGTGAAGCAGGCCAGCTTTCTGAGCTTCTTGGAGATGTTCCTCTACTCGAGCATGTTCCGAGGTCTGCCCAAGTCTTGGAGGAAGGGGCTCGAAGCTCGTCGGGCAGTGCAGAGGACTGTTGTCGTCAAACCGGGCAAGCCTTCGTCTTGTCAAGTCCTCTTGCCTAGATGTCTCGTCGATAATATCGTCTTCAGCATCAAGACGAGGCAGATCCGTAACGATAACGTCTCAGCAAGCCTTCACGAGCTCAGAGGAAGGATCGACAACATTGCAGAAGCTCTGAGAGAATTCTACAGCAAACAACAAACCGGCAATGTGATAAAGAACGACAAACAGTTCGACTACATACTCAAACTGATTCTTGACGAACAGAGACAACTCAGGGAGCTGTACAAACATCCAACTACCCCACTAACAAAACCCTCAACATTCCAAACCACAATAAAACAACTTTGCGATGAACCTCCATACCAATGGATTTAACCCAAGGCAACATTTCGTATTGTAAGAAATTGCCGGGAAACCCTACGACCCACAAACCTCAGGTATACCAAGGAAAAACCTTACCACGCCTACAGTGACGAGTGGTGTTCTACCCTTTCACGCATTACTCAGTTACATATTGTAAACCGTTCGAAGAGCATGATAGTGCACGCACTGCTCAATGCAAGAATCTTGCATTTCAGAACATCTGCAGTCCAGAGGAAGCGTCACTTCCTTCTGATAAAAAACAATTTTTGTTAAGAAAATTTCCAAAGAATCAAGAAGCAACAATGGAAAACCACCTCGAAAGAAAAAGAAAGGGCGATGTCATGTTTGTAGGGGACAACGAATAAATAAACACCAAAATAAAGTGTAATCTACTATATATTTCTCAAATACCACTCACTCACTCACTCACTCACTGACCGATCATCGCCCAGCCCAAACCACTCGACAGAAAAATTTGAAATTTTGCATGGGCACTCCCTACATAACGTAGGCACTCACTAAGAAAGGATTTTTTTATATTCGAATTTTTAAGTATTTTTAGAGGGGTTTAAAGTTTGAGTTGGTTAGAGCAGGCAAGCCTAGGCAGCAAGCGTTGCTAGGACGATAACAGAACAGCTGTTACCGTATTGTATGTATTTCATAGTATTATTTTAAATTGAGGTTAATTTCAACTATAATAGCAGACCTTGAATTACTAGAAATAAAATGTGATTTTGTCCCTCATAGAGTTTACGCCCTGGTGATGCTCCATCCGAGGTAATAATATCCCGAACCACTTGACACAAAAATTTGAAATTTTGCACGGACAATCAGTTTAGAATGTAAACACTCGCTAAGAAAGGGTTTTTTGATATTCAAATGCTTAAGTACTTTTAGGGGGGCATGAATTATTAAGGAGACCCGATGGCCGTGAGGGTTAAGGCGTGAGCACTTAACACTCCGTGCCAAAGGTCGTGGGTTCGATTCCCACTAGGGGTGGTGGCTTTTCTTTAGAAAAAAGTAAAGGCATCACCCCTATCCTGGCTAGAAAAGGGTGGTAACCTATAGACAACCCGTCCTAAAATTCGTAGTTAATAATAAACGGATGTTCAAAATAAAAAAAAAAAAAAAAAAAAAAAAAAAAAAAAAAAAAAAAAAAAAAAAAAAAAAAAAAAAAAAAAAAAAAAAAAGAATTATTAAGAAGTTCCTCATCGGCTCGAAAATGGTTCAATTTTGATTTGGTACAAAAATCTTTCTTCTCATTATAAAGGTCAAGTTCATTAACCAGTTGAATCCGTTTACTGGAACATGGTTTTGGGAGCGAAATTTGTGCGAAAGATTCCTTAACTTAGGAAAAAGAATGAAACCATTTTTTAAGCGAGTTCTGTAGCCATTTACCAGAAAAATTGATAGAAATACTTTTCAAAACTAAATACTTTTTAAATAAATACTTTTCAAAACTAATTTTCTGTTTGGTATTCAGAAACGAAGTATTTAGGAAAAAAATTGTATGAATGGTGATACGAAGTTTTCGGATCTCAGTATATTTTCTAAAATATCTCGAAACCGGTTGGGAAATCGTGGTAAGTGGAATGTTACTAAATTCTCTACAATAAGATTCTGTTGTAATGTTCGGTGGGGCGATGTCAATCGAAGAGATAAGTGCTTCAAAGTTGTTAGTTTTATTCTTTTCAACGTGTATTTGTCTCTGTTTACCTAACTTTTTAACTGGTTGTTGAATTTAATTTTTTTAAACTCCCCAACGGAAGCAAGCACGGTTACCTCCACATGGTGTTTCCTGGGTAACTCTAAAGTCCGTGCAATAATAATCTGTACAAAATTATGTAGTTGCGTTAATTTTGATCATATCTTATTTAACGCAATATAAAAACTACTTATCGGCCGTGGTGAAGCTCGGGTAGTCAGCTAGTACATGTAAAGCTTGAACCAATTAACATTAAATCCAGTAAAAGGGGAAAGTGGACAGGACATAGATTTGTCTGAATAGATCGCAAGAATTACATTCTTAGCATTTAATTACCACGTATATTTCTACTTTTATTTAAATATATTTTAAGCATAAGGCAAACTAGAAGAGAAGAAGTTGTCTTATGCCGCTTAAGAATAGGTCATTCCCGGCTGACACACTTACACCTTATGACGAGACAGGACAGTCCGACATGTGAAATATGTAACACTCCACTGACAATAAAACACATATTGACAGAATGTTTACTGAGACAGAACTATGACTTACCGGACAACATGACAGACCTACTCTCCCATGGCAGCCAATATATTGACATCATTTACACTTACTTGAAAAAAGAAAAATTATTTGACAGAATATGACGACCATATAATAACGAATAATTATTTTATCAGAAAATAAGTAATATATACCAGTATGATATATACATTCAAATACTAAACAAACGCACTGAAGAACACATGACTAAATATAAAAGTAACTCTTAACATAAACAGTACTTACAGATACTCTAGACAATATATAAATTTATCATGACAGATTTTTCTTTTTTAGTTATTATGTTCCTTAAACTAATGTTTTGACTGTTTTATCGCCTAGCAACGATAATAACAATAAATAAATAGATATCTTTTAATGTTAAATTGTTTTTTAAAGTGTGTTCCAGACATTAATGTTTATACACATTACAATTTTCAGTCTTATTGTAAATTAAATATTTTTTAAAAAATAAATAAAGTTGTATCCAATAAATTTGTTTAAAAATATAAAATGAGCTTATTTACATTACCATTTCTATATCTGTCAACAATAATGACTTAACTACAATTAAATAATATAATAGTAAAGAAAATAAATAAATAAATAGACGTTTAAACACAATAATGCGAAAATAAATAATAAACGATAAATAAACGCCATGGATAATATTAACTTAAGTGATCAAAAACCAAGTCATTTTCTCCAATTTATGAGTAACATATCAATCAATATTTTTCCATTCTTTATGTCATAAGTTTTACATAATATGTTCTTTATTGTCCCCTAGGGGGTGAGGTTAGCTCAGAGGTAGAGCATTGGAGTCATTTTCTCCAATTTATGAGTAACATATCAATCAATATTTTTCCATTCTTTATGTCATAAGTTTTACATAATATGTTCTTTATTGTCCCCTAGGGGGCGAGGTTAGCTCAGAGGTAGAGCATTGGAGTCATTTTCTCCAATTTATGAGTAACATATCAATCAATATTTTTCCATTCTTTATGTCATAAGTTTTACATAATATGTTCTTTATTGTCCCCTAGGGGGCGAGGTTAGCTCAGAGGTAGAGCATTGGAGTCATTTTCTCCAATTTATGAGTAACAGATCAATCAATATTTTTCCATTCTTTATGTCATAAGTTTTACATAAGATGTTAAAGTAGCCAACAAAAATAAATTTTAATTTTTCGGAACAAAATGTTTGTGCTGTGTCTGTTAATTTTTCTTTTTCTTTAATAACGATTAAAAAAATGTTTTGAAATGTGAGGAGGCAGTGAGTGTTGCTTAGTTAAGGGAGCATTTAAGCTCATAAAGAAAATGGTACAAATAAAGTTAATATTTCCCCTTAAGGAAGATCATCGGACCTTATATTGGCTGTGCCAGATATTATTTTGTTATTTTTCCATATATATATATATATATATATATATATATATATATATATATTATAATATATTTGTGTATATACATGACTTACAGAATATGTTTAAGTATGTAAAAATTAAAATATAAAATTATTCTTGGTGGAAATTCTTTACTGAGATTCATATTACTTTTTTTTCTTTTTTTGTGTTTCTTTTAAGCGTATCAACTATTAGGACTATTAACGCCATTGATTTAAAGGGTGGTAACCTATAGAGGACCCGTCCCTAAATTCTTAGTTAATAATAATAGGCGTTGGGAGCGAGGTTAGTTCAGCGGTAGAGCACTGGAATAATAAGTTGAAGGACCTGAGTTAGAGTCCCGAGCAAGCACTAAAGATTTTTTCTTCTAGTGTCTTAGTTCATGAATTAGATTCGGTCTCCCTGACCGTCCCTAGGCCAGCCCAGCCTTTAATTAATTTAATAATGGGTACCTTAGTGCTAATGACAGTAGCAGTTAAGCAGCAAGGGGAAAATCAGGCGGCCGGAGGATAGCACTGACCACACTATCTCCCTAGTGTGCCGTACGGTCATGAATCAGATTTTTTTTTTTTAAATGTACCATATTCATCAATGTGTTTCATAAGCCTCTTTCAGTTTCTACCTCTGTATTCTATCTTGAGTTGGAGCTTCTTAATCTTTGAAATCACAGCGCAGCATCAATGCCGGACTGCGGGTGAGAGATCGATGTGTGATACAGTTATTGTTTAACCCTCGGTCGGTCGCAACCGTGCAAAAAAAGCACACTTAAACTTTTTGGTTGGGAACCCTACTTAAACAATGAAGGGGTTGTTCCCCACCATAGTATCTGCGAAAGGTCTGTCAAACTGCCTACAGTAGTTCACCCCACGCCCTCGCTGGGAGCGGATATTGTTCTTGTGTGCCAAATTTGTACATTGCGACCTAACTTGTCTCAATTTTGAAGGTCGGAATTTTTAATTTTTTAGCCTTGCGCCTTTCTCTAATTGTTATGTATGTCAAGTTATTTAAGCGATTTTTTGGATTTTGAAGCAATGAGGGCGTTTCAGGAGATGTGCATAATTACACATTGCGACATAATGGAGAAACAGTGGTTTGATTTAAGAAAGGAAAAGGATTTGGAAGAGATAAAAAAACTTTTGGGAGCTGAAGATGATGATCCTGCACAAACTGAAGATTTAGGAGAAGAGAGTGACGTAGCTTCAGAAGATGGAATTGAGGAGAAATCGGATGATACATCGACTGAACAGAAGCAAACAGTGCTTAGTTATGCAGCTCCTGCGTGACGGACTTTTGTTGTTGGAAAGGATATACAAACAAGATGGACAAGAAGACCACCGAGTAAATTATACACGGTTATTATTACTATTATTATATCATCACTCGCCTTCCAGGAGTCTTACGAGCAGCAAGACAGGCCAAAATCCCGGTAGAGCAATTTGCACCAAACATTCTAAAACGATCTGCGAAGATTGCCAAATTGCAATAACCCAAACTTCTTCTGAGGACCTTCAAGCAAATGATTCAGAGGAAGAATTTCTCTAGTGGGATGCAAATGAAGAGATAAAGTGTTTTTTATTATTTAATTAGAACGTTAAGATCACAATTTACTTTGTATTCAAATGAACATATGGTAATGGGTCATAAAAAATGTTTTTTACAATTATTGTGTTTTGGCTATTAAAAAAACTATTTTAATTTTTTTTTTTTTTTACTTTTTATCCTTTAGTATACATCTCCATGAGTGTGGGTGTGAAGCAGAGTCATGGGAGCTATTGAATTTTGAATTTGTGTGTATATTTCGCACATTGCGACCGAACGAAGGTGCAAAAGGGTTGCGACCGACGGAGGGTTAATATACATATATTACAGTTTTGGATGAAATTTTCGATTATACGACCTCTCGGGTCTGTGGATGACGAGTACCATAAGGTATTATGGCTATTGAAGTCACCCAAGAGGCAGAGTGAGGGAGGTATTTGTGATATAAATTGCAATAATTGATATTCAGTGAAAGCTTTGTTAGGCGGTAAGTAAATGGAACAGACAGTGAGAGGAGATGGACTTAGAATCCTTACTGCTACAGCCTGTAGTTGTGTGTTTAGAGGCAAGTCTGTACATTTTTTTTTTTTTTCCGGCGCATCTACATCTAGGTCATTAGCGCCAAGTCTGTACATGGCATGGTTTCAGAAACCAGGACTTATACACCACCACTCGCTATCATACCATCTAGGTGGTCATTGCGGAATATTCGGAAACCCGAACTCCGGAAATTATCCGTTCAAGCGAGTTTCTTATATACATCATATAGAGGGCATAAAATCATTGATAACGTTCAGTAGGTCGATTTTACGGTGTACTAGTTGTTACCCGGCGTGCCATGTTACAACTACTTTCTGCCTATGACTCTCCCCGTATCAAGATCTACCTGTATACCCAGTTATGTCAAAATCGGTCAAACGGTGGGAATTGGTTTATATCTGTCAAGTAATTCATATAGCAGACGGCAGAGGCCAGCACCACAGCAATTCATAAAACAGCCGACAGAGGCCAGCACCACAGCGTGCTAGTAGATAGCTCTTATCAAAGAAAGGCCAGCGCTCCTTAGTTAGACAGTGACTGTTGATATAAAATTGAAACAAACTGCATTACATGATTACATAATGATGTAAAGTCATTAATGAGTTCGAGTTATTCTAATTATCAAGAACATCAACAAATAAATTTGAGGCATTATTCAAAATGGCTGTCGATTCATAATGGACGTCAGAATCTTAATGGTTCAGTGTAGCCAATTTTTCTTGAACAAAACTTTTGACCTTTTGACCAAATTTTGAAATTTGACTATTTTGAACTAGCCTAGGAGATTTCCCGCATCAAGACCTACTTGTGTGCCAAGTTTGGTCAAAATCGGTCAAACGGTGTAGATTTGTATAAGGAACAAACAGATAAACAGACATAGGGCAAACAGACAGACACGTGATTTTTATATTTTCAACCTTCATAGTGAAAGAAGAGATTTAGAAGTAGTAAGAGCCATTGGAGTTTTAATGAGTTATATAGACCACTAAGAATTTTAAAGGTGGTATACTAAGCATGTTTAGAAAATTGCATTAAAATTAGATATGTATCTTCATGCCTCCAGGGATATGAATGTAACGGAAACACGCTAGTATTGGCATTAAAATAATCAATATTATAAATAATATATTACAAGTAATTTCTGTAAAAACTATAGTTTTAAGTAAGGTTTAACGACTGCTGTGTATTATTGTGATTATTATCTATTTACTTTATGATTAAGAGTTTTGTAAGTAAATCGGATTTGTAGATAGTATAATTCAGGAACGTAGTTCTGATAAGATAAGAATGAAGTGTTAAAGTGAGATCCCAGTCGTGAGATGCTAACAGCGAGAGATGACGGAACTACAGCCAATGCTGACGACTAGACAGCTGAGCTGGACAGCTGGTGACTGCAGGATCAGCATCGAAGAAGAGGATGTACAGGAGGAGGAAAACTTGAGGAAGAGCAGATGGTTGAGGAGGAAACACAACACGGATCTTATTGGAGCCATATTGGATTCAAATAGGCATGAAGTAGAGAGGTATGTGACAATATGTTATTACTAGTAACCTACAGGGCCACGTCAAGTATAATTAACACTTAACCCGGTAAGACTGAAGGTGAGCGTCCTCAGCACCGAGTTTTTTTTTTCAAATTTTGCAGTACAGCGTATTTTGATGCACTGAACACGAATCCGTTAAAAGAAAACGTTGCTCTCAACTAGGAAAGAAGTTATTAAACACTAAAGTTCACTGTTATAGAGGTTAAATTTGGCGTAAACAGCGTATTTGTAAACATGCGCATGCGCGGACATCTAACATTGGGAAACAAAGAACTCTCATATGAAATGTTGATAAACTATTTATAACCTCCATAACATCGGAATTCTATCCACAACAGCGAGTTGGATTGACTAGAGTTTTGATATCTTCTTGAGCGAGCGTAGCGTGCATAGCACGTCTGCTCAAAAATCGTCCTAGACATTCTTCCTAATATGCATGTTTATTAATACGCTGTTTACGCCAACTTTTATAACCTCTATAACAGTGAACTTCAATGCTTAATAACTTCTTTCCTAGTTGAGAGCAACAATTTTTTTTAACGGATTCGTGTTCAGTGCATCAAAATACGTTATAGTGCAAAATTTGGAAAAAATCGGTGCTGAGGACGCTCTTCTTTAGTTTTACCCTTAACCCTTATTCTGGCAAAGTTACACATATTGTCGATACAAATGCAAAGTATGGAATGTAAAAAAACGCATTTTTCATTTTCAATCTATAATGAAGGAGCTCGTCATGATGAACCTGAGTTCTGTATGCTACCTAATCTTGTTGCCCCTAACCATTTCAACTGATAGTCCCAAATAATATCCAGCGTAAAGCAGCTGCAGTTAAGTTTTGTTACTTGGCACTATTTTGCCCCGACCCCTTCATATTAGGAAATGCCAATAATGATTGGCTCCTTCCATATACTATTTACTGAGATATAAATAAGACGAGCACAATTATTTATTGTACTATATAAATAGTACAGATTTTAAATAAACATTAATTATGGTCCCAACACCAGTTCCCGCTAAAATAAAGATAGGTTTCAGCCCGGGTCTTAATTCTACCTGGTCGAGTTCGTAGGGGGCCTTTCAAGACCTCTGATTAGTCGATTCTTCCTGCGCTCTTGTGGTCCCTACAGCCAATCAAATCTTCTGTCCTCTTAAGTATGACGGGTGTCCATAATTAAATAAGACTGTAGCCATCATCTCTGTTGAAAATTTAGGGTTATCTTGCTATTTAAATCGCTTCTCATATAATCCTTCTTGGATACCTTAACTAGAACTTTTGTTTTATCTAACTTTATGGAGCGATTTGTGGTAAAGACGTCCTGATAAAAATAATAACCATTTTAGAAATTCACATTTAAATCGTAGCGATAAGTATTTTTGTAAGAATAAGGTTGAAGGAAAGCAGAGTAAAATGAAACAAGAAGAGGTTTGGATGAAAGATACTCTGTGTAACAGATACCCTTGTATATCGTTCTACCAACAAGGTTATAGGGTTCCATCCACTTTGGAGGGAAGCAGAAATCGTAAATAAATATATATAAAGTATAACAATAAAAAACTTGGTTTGGCAAGAATGAAAAAACCTTAGAAATTTCGGTCATGAAAGAAGATATTTTGGTAATCCCGAATAAAGGGACTTTATTGCCTTCACGTTCCATATTATAAATTCTACATGTGTTTTAGTTATTCGTATTACAAAAAAAAAAACTTAAAAAAAAGATGGCACCCTAGGGAGATAGTTTGGTCAGTACTATGCCCCAGCCACCTGATCTTTTTCTTTTCTTTTTAGGTACCCATTAATGAATTAATTAAAGGCTGAGAGAGCCTAGGGACGATCTGGGACCCTAAATCCAACCCTCGAACGACGACACTAAAAGATAAAATCTTTAGTGTGCGCTTGGGTTCTGAACTCGGGTCCTCCAGTTCATTAATCGAGTGATCTACTACTCAGCTAACCTCGCCACCCTTCGTATTACAGGGAAAGTAATATATTAATAATTAACATATCTGAATAGTTCAGAATGCAATGAAGCATTATCTGTAAAACACTTACTAACAGACCGCATAAAACATGAAAACATTAACATACCACGGTACTTGTATGGACTGTTGACAGACCACAAATATTCAATATTCTTAAAAAGTATTAACTTGTGCGAACAAATATTGAAAAAAAGTCCGACTCTCAGGAACTGCGTCATCTTAGCGCAGTTCCGTTGATATCTCTAGTGCTATTAATAAAGGAATAGTAGCAGTTATTGGTGGGGTTGGATCTTTCGTGAAAAATATAAAATAAAATCTCGAAGAGATATTAGATTTAAGGCGCCACAACAGGAAACTAACAGTATCAAGGCGACTTCTCAACTTTCGCTCTTGGAAACACTATAACAACGTTTCACATTTTCTTGCCTTGTTTTAGTAAAATACTCTTTTTACTGTTAAATGCAATTGAAATGGGAAACAACGGGGAGACCCATATTTAGTAAATATCTGCGAAATAATATCTGGTGTTGTGACTGACTATCAAACCTAGTAGACCGAGAGCCAGCAACGCACTTTTCATGAAGTGTTTTATGCACCCTGAAATTTTGCTATAATATACCTCTTAGGTAGATAAGAAGGTATATATGTGTTTCCTGGACATCTCTTGGTGCACCAGGTACTGCGCATAGGGGAAAGGTGCAAAACAATATTGCCTAAAAGTAGAGTTTTATTCAGAAGCCAACTATTATTAATGAAATAAATGACAAATTAAGGCAATTTTCAAATTTATAATAAATAAGGCAGGCACTTGTAAGGGGGCTAAAATGATAATAATAAAAAAAAAAAACTAAGTACCAAGTTTTTATTTTTAATAATTAATGAAGTCCTTTATTCACGCTGTGATTTAAACAGCGTCTTCAGTAAACATATTTGAAAATAATTCCAAAAGGGCAGACACTTTTGTGGGGTTTAATTATCAGAAAACATGAAAATAAATGTTGCATATGATAGACTGGAATACACTGCGCGTAACCGTATGAGTGTATGACACGACTGCGCAGTGTTGGTTGTTTTCTGTGCTCTCATTGGTTATTGCTCACATGATCTTGTACAGCTTCCGGTTTTAATGGCAGCGAAAATAAAACTCCCATTTTATATTAGAATAAAAACAATTATTTATTATTTTTTTTTTTTACGTGTTATAACCCTTAAAAGTGTCTGCCATATTTATTATTCATTGTAAAATTGTCTTAATTTTACATTAAAGATAGTTGCCTTCTAAATAAAACTCTATTTTCGGGCAATATTGTTTTGCACCTTTCCCCTATGCGCAGTACCTGGTGCACCAAGGTATGTCCAGGAAACACATATTTACCTTCTTATTAACCCAAGAGGTATATTATAGCAAAATTTCAGGGTGCATAAAACACTTCATGAAAAGTGCGTTGCTGGCTCTCGGACTATAGAGAAAGAATATTGGGTATCAAGAAATTACAGTTTTATGTTATTCAATAATAAAATAAAACTCTACCCTATATCCTCTAATATCATCCTATATTAATTATAAGTTATATTCTTTAAATGTCTCAATATTGGAACTAACATTTTTCATAAATAAGTAGTTCTTCTTATTAAAATGACAACTTGTGTCTTACTTTCCAGGGTGACCATGACGAAGTGTAGTTGATGTTACCCTTTTAAAAAAAAAAAAGCGTTAATTTCAATTTCTTGTAACATGTTAGACCAGCTACTGCAACACATTCGTCACAGACCTGTAAAAACTTGTTAGTTCTTCGTATTCTTATCACATCCTCTGTACAAGTGTATTTGTATAAGTGCATTTTTAGAACTCCTTGAAAATGTTTCAATATTTCCGATAAGGGAAGTACATTTCTTCCGCGTATCATAATTTCGACGCAGAATCCTTTGTTGCTACTTTTTACAAAGAATGTTTTTTTTTTTTTTTTTTTACTTCTTCAAAAATTCTTTTATTAAGTGCATCTCTTCCCATCCTAAAAGGTGGGAACTCACATGTTAGGCTGAGGACTTAAAGAGGTTCTGTAGGATAGTAGGTTACATGGGCTTATATAAGGGGGGGCTGAGAGGCTCCAGCCGCCCCCCAAATATTTGATTTGACCGGTAAAAATTTTATAAAACCCTTAAAAATAAATTAAATAAGATCATTTAGTTCATAAAACCTATATTTTGAGTGTAATAGCGTTTAAGTTGGCTAAAACTCTTCCAAGATCTAAATTGTTAGTATTCCATACACCGGAAATGATCTCCCCCCTACCCGAAATTTTCCCAGCCCCCTCCGAAGTTATTTCCTATATACGCTCATGGTAGTTTATGTGTTTGTGTGTGAGAGAGATTGGTCAAAGAGCACATGCAAACTAAAAGAAATTAAGAACACGACAAGAACTTGGATAACAGTAGAATTTTCTCGTCGACGAAGTAATTTTATCCAGGCTTCGGATAGGCCACACTCGACTTACCCACTCATACATACTGGAGAGAAAGGAAAGACCAACGTGAAGACAGTGTAACAGAACTCTAACTGTTAAACATATACTGACAGACTGTAGACAACGCAGCGTCTTGACAATTCCTTACAACTTACACGACTTACTTACTGAAGGTAGCCCGTACATACATATATCTAGGCGCACGGAAGTGCGCCAGGCCAAGTTCCGGCCTAAGCATACTGTGTGTATATTACAGGCGGTCTTAGAGCCGATTTTTACCCTCTCATAACTTTCAACCAAGTGAAGATAAAGTTATGAAATTTTACACAGGTATTATACTACTAGATGTGAGTAAAACTGGAAATTTTCATAATTCTACATCGAATAGTTTCTGAGATATAAGCGATCGAAAATCGGGATTTATAGGACTCACTCATTCACTCACTCACTCAACAAAATTATTAGGCACTTCCCATGATGCTAGAGACTTGAAATTTTGCATGAAGATAGATATGAAGACGTTATTAAAGGAATAAAACGAAAAATCGCGAAAAGTTGTGTTTGATTCCGCTTCCGGGGTGGGGGCGTGCCAGTTTTGTACTGCCTTCGGAAACCCATCATTCCGTCCGAAACCCATGATGTGGGGTATCAAATGAATTGTCTCGGTATGAAGAACTTATATTTGATGTTTTAAGAAACCATTTGACGCATATAGGCTGGGTAAAAATCTTATCCCAGCTGTCTCTCTGTATGTTTGTTCCTCTTACAAATCCGTACCGTTTGACCGATTTTGACGAAACTTGGGACACAGATGGGTCTTGATACGGGGAGAATCATAGGCTAGGTTAAATTGTCTATCAGCTGTCTGTCTGTCTGTTTGTTCCTTATACAAATACACACCATTTGACCGATTTTGACCAAACTTGGCACACAGGTAGGCCTTGGTCCGGGGAATGCACTAGGCTAGGTAAAAAAGGTCTTTCAGCTGTCTGTCTGTATGCTTGGTCCTTATAAAAATTCGCACCGTTTGGCCTATTTTGACAAAACTTGGCACGCAGGTAGGTGATACGGGAGTGTCATATTACCTATGACGTTTGCTACTTTTTGTTCCATCGAAATGCCATCATTCCTTCTGAAAGCCATCATGTGGGGTATCAAATGAATCGTCTTGGTAAGGAGAACCTATATTTGTTGTTTTAAAAAACATTTCGACATATCTTAACAAAAACAGTTGTGACTTCTTTCTTAAATGTAGTAAATAAAGTCGTAGGGGTTCACTGCATAATATACTTCAAAGCAAATACTAAGTTTTTCAAAGACGACCCATCTAAATTACAAAGTTTAGGATCACAAACTCAAAATGTATCGTCTTTGTTCTTATATTTTTCTTGAAGGCCTTCTGCACTTTCCCTATTGTGATCTTTATCCTCGGGATAAGGTTCCTGTGTTTTACAGTGTAATAGTTTAGTTAAGAGAGCAATCAATTTGTCCTCTAGAGTAATGTCATCTGGAAGAGCTTCTCACTTTTCTAGTCTAGTGATTAGATGTATGTAGGTTGATTATTGGTATCAAATATCAAGCAGTAATGAGAACCTTATGCAGAATCCAAAGACCCTCGTTTTATATGAACTACAAAAGCCAGTAGGTATGCGGGAACTAAGTTCTATTTAATACTTAGAAAAAAGAAATGAGATCCCCAAAAAAACATAAATGTGAAATAGAGGCCAAGTTCCTGCCACTCCAAAAAAGTAGTATGAGTTGGTGTATTAATTCAACCAAAAATATTTCCAATACAAGAGATGATACAAGAAAGAAATGTCCAAGTTCATTACTTGGAAGACTTCATAGTTAATTACTAAGAACAGTAAAGAGACTTCAACTGACCTTTAAAAACAACAATAAAAATACTTATATCCAGTTACTAAAATATCACTTTCCTCAACCAGGTATATTCTTACACTTGGCAATGTTTTTTTTTGTGCCGAAATTATCTTTAGAGAAAAACTAAACATTGCCAAGTTTAAGAATATACCTGTTTGAGGAAAGTGATATTTTAGTAACTGGATATAAGTATTTTTATTGTTGTTTTTAAAGGTCAGTTGAAGTGTCTTTACTGTTCTTAGTAAGTAACTATGAGGTCTTCCAAGTAATGAACTTGGACATTTCTTTCTTGTATCATCTCTTGTATTGGAAATATTTTTGGTTGAATTAATACACCAACTCATACTACTTTTTTGGAGTGGCAGGAACTCGGCCTCTATTTCACATTTATGTTTTTTTGGGGATATACTCCTTACATGCTTAAATGCAGCTCACTTATATTCAAAGGTATTACTATATGTAATATTTTATTTTGGTTTTATTTAATATCACTATCTTGTTTTTCTCTTTGATTTTTCTTTATAATTTAATTTATTTTATTGAACAAACTGACTAATTTTTAACGGACCTTTCTTCTGTCGTCCCAATGTGCTCATCGCCACTGTTCGAAGCTCACATGAAATAAATAAATAAGCAATTTAGGTACATAAAATCGCTGTCTAAATCAGAATGTTTATCATGAGTTTGTCATTCACCTGTATTAAAACGCCTTTTACACTGTCCTCTTGATTTTCTATTTCCTGTATTACTTTTAATGTTATATTAAACAAAATAAAAGTCCGGTATCTTTGCGCGTTTCCGTTTGTATTCCTAGTGTCATTATACAATGACTGAAAAACACAATTAGAAGTAATATAATATTTTAAGCGCCACAACAGGAAATGTCAGGTAGTAAGGTAGGTACCCTTATAATCTGAGAAACGTATCTGAAACGTAATTCTTAAAAAGGTCTAACCAAAATTATAACTGTTTCTTTTTCAAGCTTTCGAAATGACACTAGGGATAAAAACGGAACCGCGATAAGATCACGCAGTCCCTGCGAATCGGACTTTTATTATTATTTGCATTTGTAACAAATTAAATATTTTATTTTACTAATCACTTTATTTTTAATATTTTTTATTATATTAATTGCATCGAGAGTGGCTCGGTGTACTAATATTTACTTTTATTATTAGTAGAAGGAAAGTGGTACGGAGATTTCCATAAATGGATATTTATATAATTTAAAAATCATATTATAATGAGAATTTCATAACATTCCTTATTATAACAGGTTGCTGAAATGCGAAGCTTCGCCAGTGGCACGCTGCCAGCAGAGCATGGTGTCCGTCTGTCACCTGGCAGCCCTGCGTGGAGAAGAGCAGATACTGACAACACTGCTGGATGAATGCAGACAGCGAGGTCTGGGAAGTACAGGAGTCAGGGGAAGGGATAGGAAGGGGAGACAGCCACACCATCTAGCGGCAGCTGCGGGAAGTATCGGCACGTTACAGATACTACTCAAGGAGGATCCGGGAGTAGTGGATTCGCAAGTCCTTGTCGAAGATAACTTCAAGTCGATCCCTGAGCAGGAGCTCGACTCGTATCTACATGAACACTCTGACGTCACTAATCTGGTAATTGGCAATCTATTTCTTAGGCTAAAGGGTTGAGTCAATATCCACATGGCACAGCTGTGTATCTAGTATCGATTGTTGGCTCCCCTTGCTAGAATAACAGCCTGCAACCTTTTAGGCATACTGGGAATAAGGTTGTCCACACGATGTTGGGGAATCTGATCTAATCCCTCGATGACGGCAGTTCTCTGCTCTTGGAGGTCTCGGGGAGGATTGGGTCGATGTCGGGTGGACTTCCCAAGCTGGTCCCAAAGATGCTCTATGGGATTAAGATCCGGGCTATGAGCAGGCCACTTCAAAGTTCGGACGCCCACCTCATCCAGGTAGTCCCTGACAACACCTGCAATGTGTCACAGCCTTCGTGTTGCTAAAGCTGTTGATGTCAGCGTTCAAACGATATGCAGACGACTTGCTTGAATCAACTTGCGCTCCAGGAACCATGCCACCGGTCCTCTCCTCACCGCAGCGCACTGAGCAGCTCGACTCTGTTTTGCTGGATTCCAACTGCACTGCCCCCAATATGTTGCATTGACCTTAGCGTTCCCAATGACTCGACCTTCTCAAGCCTAGAAACTAAATCTCGACTCATCCGAAATGAGAACAGAGACCCAATTAGCTATAGTCAGGAGGATCGCTTCAGTGAGAGGAGGACCTGTGTAGGCAGGTACATAAAAATTATAAGATGCCTCTAAAAGTTTCTTAAAACATCAAATACCTCAAGACTCAACATCAAATACCTCTTTAGATGTGTTTAATGTTGAGTGTATTGTATTTGATGTTGAGTAATTTGTATATACCATTCGTTGATGTTGAGTCATTTGTATATACCATTCGTTGATGTTGATGAGTCATTTGTATATACCATTCGTTGATGTTGAGTCATTTGTATATACCATTCGTTGATGTTGATGAGTCATTTGTATATACCATTCGTTGATGTTGATGAGTCATTTCTATATACCATTCGTTGATGTTGATGAGCCATTTGTATATACCACTCGTTGATGTTGATGAGTCATTTGTATATACCATTCGTTGATGTTGATGAGTCATTTGAATATACCATTCGTTGATGTTGATGAGTCATTTGAATATACCATTCGTTGATGTTGAGTCATTTGTATATACCATTCGTTTATGTTGATGAGTCATTTGTATATACCATTCGTTGATGTTGATGAGCCATTTGTATATACCATTCGTTGATGTTGATGAGTCATTTGAATATACCATTCGTTGATGTTGAGTCATTTGTATATACCATTCGTTTATGTTGATGAGTCATTTGTATATACCATTCGTTGATGTTGAGTCATTTGTATATACCATTCGTTTTTAGATGTAAATATATTATCATTTCTACATACCATTTGTTTATAGATGTATAATGATAGATGTAATATATATATATATATATATATATATATATATATATATATATATATATATATATGTATTTAGATGTATACCATTTGTTTTTAGATGTACATATGCAATAACTGTTTGGAGCGAAACGCCTTAGATGCGCATGGATGCTCATAAATAAATATATAAAAAAAAAAAAAAAACATCAAATATAGGTTCTCTTTGCCGAGGCGATTCATTTGATACCCCACATGATGGGTTTCTGAAGGAGCAACAAGTACAAAACGGGCTCCCTTCCTGGGAGCGGAGTCAAACACAATTTTTAGTATTTTTCTATTTTCGCTTTTAATAACACCCTAATGTATATTATCCTGCTAAAATTTAAGTCACCAGTTTCTCGGGAAATGTCTAACAATTATGATGAATAATTAAAGAAACGCTTCCATGATTTTTTTAGCGCGGTTCCTCCCTCCCCCATAGGGAGGAACCCCGCTTATAAGGTTGATACAATGAAACAATCCGGAAGTGCCGACAAGAAAATTTCGCGTTTCAGAACCCCTAGAGACCGAAAATAACGGTGGTTCAAATTTGTATATATATATATATATATATATATATATATATATATATATATGTATATATTTATTTATATATATATTTATTTATATATATATATATATATATATATATATATATATATATATATATTTGTCTGTTCGCTCATTTCTGGCTTCCCTGATGGTCCGATTTTGATGAAATTTGGTACAAAAATCTGTCGTCCAATTTGAAAGGTCAAGTTCGTTAACCAGCAAAATCCGCCCACTGGAACATGGCGTTTGGGGCGAAATTCGCGCAAAAAAAATCGTAACGCTTACGTTTTTGAGTTCATAAGCTTGTAAGTACTCTTTTTATAAGCTTCTTGGGCTAGGAAAACGAATGAAGCCATTTTTAAGGCGATAGCTTTAACCGTTTTCGAGAAAACTGAAAAAATAATTTTTGAATGCCGTTTTTGGTTTGGGTACTTAGAATCATGGGATTCAGTTGAAACATATACTGCATGTTCCACTTTTATTAAAACTAATATGTTGAAATTTTGGTTGCGTTTGGAGTTAAGGAAGGGTTAGAATAAAATATTTTATTAACAGGCATAAAAAAGTTTTGGTAACTTTGTATACTTTCCTTAATATCTCGAATAAGGTTGAGAATTTGGGAAACGGAAGAATACCATTAGAAAGCTTACTAAATGCTCTACAAAAACGATTCTAATGAAAGTTTTGATTAGGCGATGTCAATCGGAGAAATAAGTGCTTAAAACTTTAAAGTGATTGATTTCGCTTATTCGAACTGTTCTTTTTGTTGATTTTGATACTTAAAATTATGGGATTCAGTTGAAACATTTTCTGCATGTTTGAATTTCATCAACACTAATTTTGATTACGTTTGGAGCTAAGGAAGGATTCGAATAAAATATTTTATTAGCAGACATGAAATGTTTTGGGAACTTCGTATACATTCCCTAATATCTCGAAGACGGTTAGGAATATTGGTAAACGGAGGGTTACCATGCGAAAGCTTACTAAATGTTCTACAAAAAAGATTCTGAAACAATTTTTGATTAGGCTATGTCAATCGGAGAAATAAATGCTTAAACGTATAAGTAATTGATTTCGTTTATTCGAACGGTTCTTTTTGTTTGTTTTTATTCCTTGTTATGTTTTAATTGCTTAAAGTTGGATAATGTATTTGACAATAAAACAGATTAATTAAAATAAGAAAAACAATTCATTGTTAAAAATATATCAGGCTGTACCGTATGAAATGTCAGTTTTGGATTTGTCGATTTCCTACAAATGTCTTGAAACTGTCGAGGCTCCTACTCCGAGTTCTTTGGCATATTCCCTAGTGTTTTTAATTGCTTATAGTAGTCTAATGTATTTGTCAATAAAACAGGATACGTATAATTAGAATCAATATTTTGTTTGTTAGAATTCGAAGATGCCGTATGAATATCTAGATTACAGTACTGGTGTTGATTTCATTCTTTAGAATTATTCTTGGTATTCCCTATTTTCATCTGCTACCCATAGTTTTTTATTGTTAGTAGGTTTTTCTTATTGATTATAGAATATAAATCTATTTGGCTATAAAACAGGATACGTAAAATTAGTGACAATATTTCGGAGATTTCTGAGCGAAATACTTTTAAGATTTTCTACCACCACGAACGGCTTTTTTCCTCTATTTTTATCCACTAGATAGGCTTTATTTTGCATATTATTCTATATAAGTTTTATTCAGGAGGGGATTCTGATGAAATGTCGTGTTTTTGCTGTGGATTTTAAATACGATGTATCTAAGATTGGATAACATTAGCGAGTCTACATAGTTAAGAACCGACGACGGAGGATTACATCTTGCTATGATTTAGACTACTTATGTATATTAAGTCCTAAATCCAAAAAATAAACTTCACAACGGTTAGATACTATGAGCGAATATGGGGTTCAATGCCCGTAGAAACAAGGGGCCGCAGGAAATTTACCTGCTAAGAGTTAATCCTCAAGAGCTGTAAATATACCCCAGGTATCTGCCGACACAAATACAAAGCCTAGGCGGAGAGCACCCCAAAAACACAGATCCAAACATAAGGTTATATACTAAATATTCATAAAGATTACTTAGTTAATTAGCAATCAATAGTTTTCAATAAAGGTTATATACTAAATATTGATAAAAAGTATTTAATTAGAAAAAAAATAATATTCCACAAGACTTGTTTTTGGTCCATTTGAGTCTACTCCATAGACTTAATTAGGTATATTATTCTATTGTAGTTGGGCAACTAAACTTTGTTTTATTTTGTTAAATAAAGTTTTTTTTTCTTGACTTGTTATTCGTCAAGACTTTTATTTGTCCTTGTGTATTTACTAGATAGGTTTTATTCGGCATATTATTCTAGGCTATATTAGGCAGGGTATTCTACTCAATCTTGTGTACTTCTTCTTGATCCTTCTGTACATGGGCGTATATAAAAACAATTTCGGGGGGGGGGCTGAGACCATTTCCAGGGTATGGAATACTAAATATTTAGAGCTTGGAATAGTTTTAGGCAACTAAAACGCTATTACAAGTAAAATAAAATATGTTTTATGAACTAAGTGATCTTATTTAATTTATTTTTAAGGGTTTTACGAGAAGTTTTTATCATCAATTCAAAATTTCGGGAGGGGCTGCAGCCCCCTCAGCCCCCCCCCCTCATATACGCCCATGCTTCTGTATCCTCTAGAAAGGCTTTATTAGGCATATTTTGTATTGATTTATAGAGCTTTGCTTTAGAATGAGAGCCAGATTCTGTAATTTCCGCTTCTGTGTAAAAGTTAGCTACTGTCGGTGTCCCTGACACCTTAATATCACTTTTATTCGAGATGTTCGAGAGGATTTTGACAATTTTCACGAGATATATAAAAAAAAATAAGTTTATTTCTTTTCTAAGCTTATCAAATGGCACTAGGGACATGAACGGAACCGCGCTAAGATGCTGCAGTTCCTGCGAGTCGGACTTTTTCAATTTTACTCACTTCTATTAGTATAATATCTGTGTAAATTTTCATAAGTTTATCTTTAACTGGATCAAAGTTATAACAAGATAAAATTCAGCTCTAATACTTCATGTAATATACACAGTGTGCGTAGACCGGAACATGGCCGATAGTTAGACTTATAAATAAGAAATAGGGCGAGTCTCGTCACCCTTTTAAGGACGTAGAGGGGGAAGGAACGTCCCTCCACTCGGCTTATAAATATGAGCTTTTCATATTAGCGCGGTTCCTCCCACCCTCCATAGGGAGGCGTCCATGAGGGCTGACCTCATGACGCAATCCGGAAGTGCCAACCAGAAAATTTTACGTTTTAGAACCCCTAGAGAACGAAAATAACGGTGGTTCAAATTCGTATATATATAGGTAATTTGGGACAATAATCTTTCGTTTAATTTGAAAGGTCACGTTCGTTAACCAGTAAAATCCGTCCACCGGAACATGGTTTTTGGAAAGAAAAAAATCGTTACGCTTACTTTATATGCTTGCAAGTTTCTTGGCCTACAACAACGAATGAAACCATTTTTAAGGCGATAGCTTTAACCGTTTTCGAGAAAAGTGGAAAAATAGATGTCGAATAAAGTTTTTCGTTTGGGTACTTAGAATCATCTGATTAAGTTAAAATATTTTCCTCATGCTTAAAATTCATATAAACAAAGATTTTTACATTTTTGTTACGTTTGGAGTTAAGGAAGGATTAGAATAAAATATTTTAATATTAGACATGAAAAGTTTTGGGGACGTATATTTTCCTTAATATCTCGAAAACGGTTCGGAAATCATGGTAAGTTGAGTTGTAAGTTGGAAACCTTACAACATTTTCTACAAAGAAGGTTTGGAAGCAATTTTCGATGAGGCGATGTCAATCGGAGAAATGGGTAAGTGCTTAAAAATTGAAATGTGTTTGTTTTGTTGTTTAGAACGGGGTTTGTAGTTGTTTAGCCCACATTTTAATTGGTTGTATTTTGTTGTAGATAGATAGATAGATTTAGATAAAAAGCTGTATTTAAGTTTTAACTTTTTACAGGGAGGCCACTTAATGTGCTTAAAATAATATAACTTTACATAAAAATTATAAAATACTAGCTTTTACCCGGCGTGCCTTGCTACACCTACTTTCTGCATATAGAAAAGCCTAAATAAATTAGAAACCAAATAAATATTATTAAAATGTAATAACACGAATCTGTAACTGTTTCGAAACCTTGACCTCCCAACTGGGAGTCCTAGACGACTTTGACCTAACCTATAACACCCCCAGTATCAAGACATACATGTATGCCAAGTTTGGTAAAAATCGGTCTAACGGTGTGGATTTTTATTTAAAAAAAATAAAAAAAAATACAGACAGCAGCTGGTAGACGATTTTGACCTGGCCTATGACAATCCCCTGATCAAGACCAACCTGTGTGCCCAGTTTGATCAAAATCTGTTAAACGGTGTGGATTTTTATAGGGAACAAACATACAGACATACAGCTGGTAGAGGTTTTTGACCTAGCTTACGGCACTCTCCAGTTTAGGATCTACCTGTGTACCGAGTTTAGTCAAAATCGGACGAACGGTGTGGATTTGTATAAGGGACAAACATACAGACAGATAGCTGGTAGACGTTTTTGACTTAGCCTACGACACTCCCCAGATTAAGATCTACATGTGTACCGAGTTTAGTCAAAATCGGACGAACGGTGTGGATTTGTATAAGGGACAAACATACAGACAGACAGTTATAAGACGTTTTTGACTTAGCCTACGACACTCCTCAGATTAAGATCTACATGTGTACCGAGTTTAGTCAAAATCGGGCGAACGGTGTGGATTTGTATAAGGGACAAACATACAGACAGACAGCTGGTAGACGTTTTTGACTTAGCCTACGATACTCCTCAGATTAAGATCTACATGTCTACTGAGTTTAGTCAAAATCGGACGAACGGTGTGGAGACGGTACCGAGTTTATTCAAAATCGGACGAACGGGGTGGATTTGTATAAGGGACAAACATACAGACAGACAGCTGGTAGCTTTTTTTGACCTAGCCTAGGAGATTTACCGTATCAAGACCTACCTGTGTGCCAAGTTTGGTCAAAATCGGTCAAACGGTGTGGATTTGTATAAGGAACAAACAAACAGATAAACAGACAGACACGTGATTTTTATATATATAGATAATAATGAAAAAGTTATACCTAAATAAAAAGAAAAGAAGAAGAGAGAAAAACAAATATAAACATATATATAATAATAATAAGTGACACAAATTATAGTTGTATTTTGTTGTAAATTGTATTAATTTGTAGAATTAGTACTATAGTAGGAGAATAAAAGAAAATTTGAAACGTTTTGATATTTTTCAATGCATTGAAATGTGAGATAACTATCTCTAGAAGTGGATGAAGGGTGCTGCCTGACCCTGCCGGGTAAGGCCATAAAACTATTTCAAGAAAGGTCGAACCAAAATAATAACTTTTTCTATTTTAATCTTTCCAAATGACACTAGGGATATGAACGGGACCGCGCTAAGATGAAGCAGTTCCTGCGGTCGGACTCTTTTTGTCTTAACATTCTCATCTCATGCCTCTTTATAAATGTTTTGAATAGCTCCAAAGTGAATTGAGAAGCCGAGGGTAGAATTTCACATGTATGACAATATCTTATTAATCTTGAAATGCTGTAATTATAACAGAATTATTTTCGTGTTTTATATAGATTGACAATAGGTACAGTGAACCGAAACGTTTCAACAGGAAATTAAATAACATTTGAAGACCCTGGACTAGTCATGTTTCTATTCTATGTTCCTACTTTAATGAAACAAAACAATATATATATATATATATATATATATATATATATATTTATAATTAGTTTTGATTGTTGTAGAATTACTTTACTATGTGCTACTACAAATCCCTGAAGTTTATACATTAAGTGCATTTATGATTGTCTCGTTTAAATTGTGATGATAAAAGAAACAGTGCGATTTAAAGCCACAAGACAATAAATTTATAAGCCAGTGACTAATGTTGAGTTATGACTGCTTGTCCGAGTATTTAATCTTATCTTCTTCATCAATTACTGGTCATATTCACAAGTAAAGTGATGAAGGAATATGATGCACTCACAACCTGAAACACCAAAATCAAATTTGTCATAATACTTTAATACTTAATTTAATATAGCCAAGTCATAACATTGAAGAGTTGTTGACCCAAGCAAACCTCTACATTCATGGTTCTTTTAAATAATACCAACCGAAGAAAATATACAAAACAATTATACAGGGTGTATCGCAAGTTAATTACAATATTCCTAGGGGTGAAACTAGACAAAGAATGTATTTCAACACCACCAATCCCACATTTCTGTCTCACTCTGTTCCCGACATATGCCCTTCTAAACGTAACTAAACGGGTTTTTTGTGGTACAACTCCAATTTCAATAAAATTTAATGTCGATTCAATAAATACCGAAGAACTTTGAAAAACATGTGTGCAAAGACAGAAAATTGGAGCTGTTTGACAAAAAATTGTGTTTAAAGGACCTTTAGAAGGGCATATGTCTAGAACGGTAATGGTATGGTCATGAATCAGATACCTCTATAGTATCTGCCCATCAGGGGCCTCCTGGCCTGTTACGGGGCTAATTTGTTATTATATATATATATATACTAGCTGACCCAGAAAACGTTGTTTTGCCATATAAATTATTTCTAGTGATTATTTTGGTAGTAAATTAAAAAATAACTTTTTTGTGTTATTTGTTTGTAGGTGTGTGTGGATGTGGTCTAAGACTGAAAGAGTGAACGATGACGGGCTATAAACATAACAAAACACCAAACATCTATTTTTTTAATTAATTAAACTTTACTAATATATTTAAAATTATATCTATTTCAGTAATTATGACAAAAAAAAAAACACCAATCTCCACTAGACGAATATTAGCTGTTCAACGAATTTAACCTTTTATTTGCGCCAAGGTATTTTTATAATATATATATAACATAATATAAAATATTTACAAATTCGACATTTTCGTCGTCTATGGGTCCTGAAACATGAAATTTCCTGTCGACACTTCCAGATTGCCAGTCTTGAGGTCGGGTGTTTCCAGCCTACCGAGAGAGGGTGGAATCGCGCTAAAGTGAACTGTGCACATGCTTCGATTATGTGAGTAATACTTACTGAGTAAAAGGTTTCCAATGACATATCGACGATATATAAGCCTTTCATGGAAATAGGCATTCTAGTCAATGCTGCAATTATACAGAGGTTAATCCTCATCTTCTTGTTTGTTTTGTACCATCCATTGTTGTAAACAGAAAACTGGAGGGCTTCGTTCTACAAAACAGTATATATATATATATATATATATATATATATATATATAGGGTGTCTAACATTGAAATGTCATGTCATTTGCAATGACGCAGAAATGAGCGGCATATCTGAACTTACTTTTGTCTATTTTCAAAACTATTGTTTTGGTTTTTATGAAAAACTGTGTTTTCGGGATTTATTATTATTGTATCATAAATAACGACCACATTTTTAGATTCTACAATGAATTTAACATTAAAAGAGAGCTACATTAAAAGTCATATTGATTTAAGCATTTGATATTAGTTTTTTCTTAAATTATTCAATATTTTCATAATCAGCTATTCGTAGACTTAGGGGTTCGCATCCGCTCCAAAATTTGCATTAATTAATAAACTTTATAATGATACCTCGTTGTTTTAGAAAAAAAAATATTTGAATATAATTGTTTTTTTGTTGTTGTTTTTTTAAGTAAAAACAAATAAATTTGTTTTAGCAAATAGTTCACATATATATGGCTTTTAGTATAGCTCATAATTTAAACAGAAATATTTCAATAACGGGCGTTTCTGATTGAAAATTTACTCTAGAATGTGTCAATTTGGTCATTATTTAGGATACATTAATCAGAAATCCCGAATACACATTTTTTTATTAAATAAAACCAATATTTTGGAAAGTAGACAAAAGTTTGAGTAGCTCTGGTACATGTTGAGATACAACACTCATTTCTGCGTCACTTAACTGCAAATGACCTCTTGAATAATCCTCTAAAGTTATAACATCCCAATGCGGGACACCCTGTGTATATATATATATATATATATATATATATATATATATATATATATAAACTTAAGTTTGTCTTTTTGAGTTATTTCTTACCATGTTGGTTATATTCTGTCCCGTCCAGCAATAGAGAAGTAGGTAGGCGTACATGGTCAATCCTCCGACGATATACCTCAGGAAAATGGATGGTCCTTTGAGGGTTCCCTGAAATAGAAGATATCTTACTTTTTATCTAAGTCTAAAACCAAATTTCAGGCTACGCTCGACATTGTTCCATACCCTTTGGAGTTCATGAAGAGCTGAAAACAGGAACAAGCTTGCTAAGGCATATGTTAGCAATATCTGGAAGGAGTAGAAACCACTTGTAGGATTCGAGAGCACTTTAAGCTTTCTGGAAAATAGGAGAAAGTCCGTCACGTAAGAGCTGTATAATTAAGGCGTTGGCTAGTTTATAACATTTTGCTAAAGAATGTGCTAAATTAACATTAAAAATAGACAAGAAACTAACTAAATTTTGTTAACGTCCATAGAGTTTTTTTTCAGATAGACAAGAAAAATTTGGATAGCGAGGCCGAATAATGAAAAATATCTCGAGAACGGATTAACATAGAAATCTGGAGATGGTCTCATTCGAGTAAGAACAAACAATTACGCTGTTTAACTGTTTGTATTGAAATTTTAATGGCAATTTTCTTTGTTTATTTATTAAAGAGATCTCTGCATGGTGATTGGCTCTTCAAGTCAATGCACGAACAATGCTAACAATGTTACAGAACCACATAAACATGACATATAAATATAAATAAAAAAAACTATACCTAATTGGGAAGATTATTTATAAAATAGTAAATTTTGGCATGCAAAAATAATAAAACAAACATAATTAAATTAAAACATTAAAAATGGAAAATATATAGAAATTTTCAAGTTAATTACATTAAACCGCATTAAATACGTTGAAATTTATTTTTAAGTTTCAGATATTTTAGTGTATTATCAATGTGTGTTTGAGCAATTCATGCAAATTATTTGGTATGTCAATGTCTTCTTTTTCTCTCTCTTTTAATTGTTAGTGGGACCTTTCACAGTCTAAAGTTGATGGACTAATAAGGAAATGAAAGCATATTGGCAAAATAAAAATGTCTGAGATTTTCGGTATGGGTTTTACTCATCAAAACAAGTTACAACAAGTATTTTGAGTGCATATTTAATGGTTTCGAGGTTTTTATGCGAACCCACAAGCACTCAAACAAACGCGGTATTTAATTTTGATGGAGCTCGTGATTAAACAATGTTAGCAACTAGACTTAACTCACATTAATAATTTTCTTACGTGGGTAGATGTATTATCTGAGCCAATAGGGTAAACTAGATTGTGCAACAAATAAAGGCCTACTCTAATCCTTTCCTTTCATTCCGGTGTTATGATCGGATAAGCAGGTAAAAGCAGATGATTTTTGTTATAATCTTTACTTTAACCCTATAGAGACGGCAGCAGTCGTATGGGCGAGGGAACCCTGTGACGGGACCCTCCCGATACCTGCCTGTCCCTCCTGACGGCTACTAGCTAGCTCCCTTCCGTGCCCGCTCGTCTTTTTTTTTTAGATTTGTATTCTCCTATTAGTAATATATTTATATATATATATATATATATATATATATATATATATATATATATATATATATATATATATATATATATATACATATATTCATTAATTAGTGAAGAAACCTTTCCACGTAACACCTTTGTACTACTGATACAAAACATATCCCTGGAAACTGGGATGCTTCCTCAGCAAATTACATTGTTTACGCTTCGGAATAAGCCTATCGTCTTCGTTGAAATCCTAGAATGCTCTTGAATATTACTTCCTGGAGCTGAGGAAGGACTGGGCTGCGATGTTTCATTTTCCGAGAAGTCTCAAACTAAGAAATCTGACTAATTTTCTAAAAGAATTAGAGAAGCCCGCCGTCCTTATTTATTTTTAATTTAATTTTTGAGCATCGCAACGACGGAGATTTGCTCTTTTTAAAATACAACAAATACCGATTTATACAAAAATACATTCTTATAGAACTAACAAAAGAAAAGAAGCGGCCGTCCTTATAAGATATAGAGTGAGGTGGCTTCTAAAGAAGCCCACCGTCAGCCAGTCACGGCTTACTGCTGGCTGCTAGAGAAGCCCAACGTCAGCCAGTCGCGGCTTTCTGTTGGCTGCTGGAGAAGCCCACCGTCAGCCAGTCACGGCTTTCTGCTGGCTGCTAGAGAAGGCCATCGTCAGCCAGTCACGGCTTTGTGCTGGCTGCTGGAGAAGCCCACCGTCCAGAAAGGGTTAACTCATCTAGTTTGAAAAGTGATCTTCCACATGCTTATTTAAAATTCGTAACTTATAGCATTGTATTTATTTATTTATATTGAATAAAGAGCTTGCGAAAGAAGCGATTCGCTCTTTTTCATATGTTGGCGGTAGAAACCACTGACAAACCAATATATATATATATATATATATATATATATATATATATATATATATATATATATATCAATAGACATAGACATATATATTAGAAAAAATTTCCTAGAAAAAAGCCTGGAAATTTAAAGTTTTGAAATATAGTGTCCATTACTTTACTTCACGTTAAGTCATACATGTTATTATAATTTCTACAATGTGTGAATTCTAAATGTGATTGTAGATGTTAGTATCTTTGAGGTGGGTGATTATTGTGTTTATGTGTGGACTGTCATCTGTCAAGAGTTCAGTCATGTCGTATGGCAGGTTTAATCTGTCTCGTTGTTTGCAGTCAGTTAGTATGTGTTTAATAGTCAAGTTTGTGTTACAGATGGCACAAACTGGTCCGTCCTGTCTCGTCATTAAGTGGCGATGTGTCAGTATCGTATGCCCGATCCGCAATCGAGTAAGGACAACCTCGTCTCTTCTGTTCGTTCGGTTGCTCGAGGGCCAAACACAAACGGTATTCTTGATTTCCCTTAGTTTATTGTTTGTCATGTTCGTCCACGTTTTTTTCCATTCATTTTGTAAGTAAGTTTTTATGTTAGTGTGTAAGTCCTGTTACCGTTAATTCTTGCACGTCAACTGTACATTTTTCTGCAGTTTGTTCAGCATATTTGTCAGCTTCTGTGTTCCCTGAGATGTCCATGTGTCCCGGTATCCACAGAAGCACTACCTTGTATGCTGTAAGTTTGTAAGTCGTGTATTTCTTGAAGAATCTCTGTCAGTAGTGTGTGTGTCTCGTATACATTGACGAGGGAGAGTAGAGAACTTAGTGAATCTGAACATTTAATAATTGTCTTATTTGGAATTATTGTTATATTTTTCAGTGCCAAAACTATTCCCTGCAATTCTGCTGAAAAAACGGTTGATTTATTGTTTATTTTAATTCCAAATTTAGAATTTCCCATTATAGCTGCTGATCCAGTGCCTTCTCTAGATTTCGATCCGTCTGTAAATGCTAGGAGTGCATCTGGATACAACGATAGAAGATAGTTAAACTCATTTTTTTAAAAATGTTTTGAAAGAGGGCTGTTTTTATGGAATTTTGATAATTTTAAGTAAATTTCTAAGTTATTTATTCTCCACGGTAAGTAAGTCTGCGGGTGTCTTGTGTACGTAGGAATGGTCAGTAGGTCTGTGTTCGCTGAGTAGTCAAGTATCCTTATGTTCAGTGGTCTTTGTCTCGTTTCCTTCTGGTTGTACATAGCTATAAATGGGTTTTGTATTAATGTTTGTGTGCATGGTGTATTTAGAAAATTGAGTTTTGTGTAAAATCTTAAACAAAATTCCTGACGCCTGTACTCCAATGGCGGCTCGCTGGCTTCGACATACAAGCTGACACATGGGCTAGATCTGAATGCACCAGTCGCTATTCTGATTCCTGCGTTATGTATCGGGTCTAACATTTGTAATGATCTTTTACTGGCAGATGAATATTCTTGACACCCATAATCCAGAAGTGACCTGGTGTATGCTCTATAGAAAGTGAGCATAGAACATCTGTCAGCACCCCATTTCGTATTGCTAAGAATCCTCAATAAATTAAGTGATTTTTTAGATTTATTGAGGAGTTCTTTTAAGTGGGGGGTCCAAGTCAGACGCCGATCAAACAGCAACCCGAGAAATTGAATTGTATTTACAACTGGTAAATAATAATTGTACAATTGCAGTCTTGGGTTGAGGAATGTTCTCTTCCGTGTAAATAGTATACAGCTGACTTTTCTTTGGATATCTTAAACCCAGTTAAGGAGCACCAATGTTGAAGTCGCTGTAATGTGTCTTGTAGTTGGTCCTGTGCTGTGTTTACGTCTTTGGATGCAGTGTAGATGAGTATGTCATCAGCATATTGGCAGTAGGTCACTGTATTTGGGATGAAAGATCTGATCGAATCTACTGCTATGTTGAACAGGGTGGCGCTAAGAACTCCTCCCTGAGGCACTCCGTTTTCCTGTAGGAATTCATCTGATAGAGCTGACCCTATCCTCGGCATCGTCTATTGCGTAGATAATTCTTTATGAATGACAAGATCGGACCTTGAAATCCCCAAGGAGCGCTTTACAATGCTTATAGCATTGTAAAGCGCTCTAATTTTTGTCGACAAGTTTGACTGATTTGTGGCTCAGTTAACTATCGTAGAGCGAACGGCCATAGCCACGTTGAATACACCGGTTCCCGTAGATCACCGAAGTTAAGCTTCGTCGGGCGTGGTCAGTACCTGAATGGGGGACCGGACCACGTGCTGTTGGCATTATAAAAGGGTGACAACCTATAGATAGCCCGGCGCTAATGGCCAAGATGTAGATGCGCCGTAAAAAAAAAAAAAAAAAAAAAAAAAAAAAAAAAAAAAAAAAAAAAAAAAAAAAAAAAAAAAAAAAAAAAAACTATCGTAGAGAAGAAAAAACTTAATAATAATAATTTTTTTTTCTCAATCTTTCACAATTATATATCTCTCAATTATAGTAGTGTGTAATTTGTCCAAACTTCCATTATTCTGACATAAGACCTAAATTAATGGGAATAACCTTGAAACAGGGGAAAAATTCATCTAGTTCTTAGATCCTGTAGCTAATATAGTGCGAAAATCACTAACTACAGAATCGAACTCAGCGCTTTTGGCAATCAATTTTTTCCTCTCTGGTGCACAGTGGGGTCAAACGACATGTCTTGTTTCAAAAAAGGCTCTAAAGGCCTCTAAATCTTAACCGATTTCAATGCATTTTGTTTTAAATAAATGCAAATAAAATTTAAAATAACTTTTTCTAGCCAGAGTTATTTTTTTTTTACCCTGTTTATTAAATTACGTGTAAATTATTCACAAACTTTTACAATTAAACATAAAATAATATTTTACTTTTCATCTAACTTAATATTAGCACTAATATCGCTGAAATTAACAGTCGCACATAAATGCAAAAAATGCATGGTATATGCAGAATAAACAATAAACTCCCACATCGTAGGGTTACTTCGATGTGGAAATAGTCAACAAAAAAAAAATATCGTTGAAATAAACATTCAAATCCTGATTATACTTGGAAAAAATCAGACTCACATTTTCAAAACGTAAATTTATCTTTATTCAACAATGAAAAATGCTTTTTGAATGATTTGAAAATAGATTTTGGTTTTTTCTTGTCTAATCAGGATTTTGATGATTAATTTCAACGATTAAAGATTAAGTTAGACGAAAAATGAAATGTTATTTTATGTTCAATTGTAAAAGTTTGTGAATTATTTACACGTAATTTAATAAACAAGAGAAACAAAAAAACACAAATCTTGCTAGAAAAAGTTGTTTTAAATTTTATTATCTTTCATTTTAAAAAGTCCGTCACGCAGGAGCTGCATAACTAAGCACTTTCCTCAGAATTTTTTTAGTGTAGACTACATTACTGAATAATTTGCTGTAAATAACCTATATAAATAAAATAAAAACGTAAATAGTTCTGCTCATTTACATTTCTTATGAGAACTGTCCAATTATTAATTTTGTAAATAATTTGCTCCCAGAGTTATGTTAATACTTAATACTGTACTACTTAATAAATACACAAAAACTTCACATTCCGTCTTTTGATCTGACGCAGGAACAGGATACAGTCCCTCTAGTGGGAGATAGCGCTCCCTGTAGGGCCTTTGCGAACCTACGTCTGGCTGGCTAATTGTAATGAAACAGACTTTAAAGTAAACCCTCCTTTCCAATAGACCGATTTACTTCATTTTTACAACACTTCTTTCTCATGAGATACCCACGATGCATACCGCATTTCGTTACAATACAGCAGAAATTACGACCGTTATGAGTATATTAGTACTTCAGGTCCGGAGTAAACCCCCCCTCCAAATAACACGATTTAGTTTATTTTTACAACCCATTTTTCTCTGTTGATTACCACCACGAATACCAAGTTTCGTTGAAATGTAACAAAAATTACGGCTGGCAGTGGCAAATTGGTATTGTGGGTCCGGAGTAAACCCCCCCTTCTAATGAACCGATTTAGTTTATTTTTACAACGGAATTCTCTCTTTAGATCAAAATAACGAATACCGAGTTTCGTTGAAATATAACAAAAACTACGGCTGGTATGGTCAAATTAGTGTTTTGGGTCTGGGGTAAACCCCCCCTCCCGGTGGACCGATTTTGGTGGTTAACGAACTCGTTCAATCGTTTGCTATTTGAACGCTATATACCACGTTTCATGAAGAAAAAACAAAAACTCTGGCCGCTATCGTGTTAACGGACACATATATATATATATATATATATATATATATATATATATGCATATATATATATATATATATATATATATATATATAGATATATATAAATTTTAACGGGGGTCATTTTCGGTGTCTACTAGGTAGGATCGATAAAGATTCGAAGAAATTTTTCAAAAATTCCGTCATGAGTCCAACCTCAATAGCTACTTTCCTTCGGAGGAAAGTGCTAAAAATGCATTGAAATTGGTTAAGATTTGGAGGCTGTAAACTTCTATGAAACACGAAATGTCGCATGACATTCACGTCCATAGAGTTTTCTGATCAACATTTCTATCTCACCTGATTGTTTCCTGATGTTCTCTAATAGTTTCAAAGAGAAGATCCATGTCCTCTTCGCTTTGTATATTTTCAAAATTCGTTTTTACCCTCTCGAGACGATTGAAGCATCCAACATAGCATAGAAGAACGAAGTAATCCGTAATTACCTGAATGACGGCTGCGTAAAAACATGCTCCTACTAGCAGGAAATAAGAAGCCGTAAAACCAGTAATGGTATGTTCGTCCCATAATGGGTCGTAACCGTTTTCGAAAGATTTCATGCTCATCGTGAGTAAAGGGTAAAGTACGAACGCCAACATGTTTACTAGAGTTGTTATAATTATGGTGTGGTAAACTTTGTCGAATTTCTTGGAGAACGAATTATCCCTTACAGTCCAACCTTCGACAAATTGAAACAGTTCCTCGTAGCAATGTCTCCATTTTTTCTGCAGCAATATCAGCTTAATGATGATGGAGTAACAGACAAGAAATGAAGAAATACCGAAAGCCGCGCCAGCTGAATCGCTCTTGCTGAAACCCCTGGCGAATCCCAGTCCGTGAAAGACGAACAGCGTTGATATCATAGTTATTCCGATCCAGCCTTTTAATGTTCCGTAAGAACAGTCTTTCTTCGTTTCTATGCCGAACAGTCGGAGGGTTAACCTGGTGAAAGCTACGTGGTCCTTCATCGTCTGCTAGTTGCTGTTCACTGTTCGTATCTTCTTCTTGTTTTCATCTAATAAATATTCAACACAATTCTCGATCGATAATTCTCAAGAATTTTCACCAGAAGTTCAGATCATCTCGCTTTTCGAGAGACTATTGACAAACTCATTTTTAAAGCGTTAAAGCTGGTCTCCCCGAATCCTAGGCCCTGAGTGGTGTAATTATGATGAATAGAGGCAGAAGAGAAAATTTATCATGTTTACAATTGAAGGGGCCGGGGCAAAATAGTGCCAAGTAACATTTTTAATTTTTTTTTTAACGGCGAAACGACATCTAGGCCATTAGCGCCGGCATCCAAGGTGCAGCGAGGAATGTGCTCAACGACCCGTGGGATGAAAAAATTCCAGCCGCCGGAGGGAATCGAACCCACCATCTCCTATTAGATCAAGGGGAGACCCTAACATTAATTTTGCAAGAGTATGTACAGGGTGTCACAAAAATAATGCCCGTCCGTTGCCTAGATGATTCTCCAATGCGTGATCTGAAAAAATAACCCCCGCAAAAGTAACCTTGAAATGTTATTCATGCTCAATTTTTTATTGCTTATTTCTATATCTATGAGTCATGAGGAAGAAAAAGTGAACGGCACCAAAGGTCAGAAATGACCATTAACACCGTCTAAGTGAGCCATTTCATTCCAATTGACAAAACAAAATCAGTCCCTTAACAGGCCACAATGGCGCAGAGGGGCAGATACTGTAGACGTACCTGATTCTTGACCATACGGCAGACTAGGGAGACAGTGTGGTCAGTACTATGATCCGGCCGCCTGCTTTTTCGCTTTGCAGGTACCCATTAATTAATTAATTCAAGACTGAATGATCCTAGGGACTGATCTGAGTTTTTGTCTTGATTTGCTTTATATTATTGGCCATTGGTTATTCTAGTTTTTTATTTGTAATTTATTCAGTAAAACAAGATAAGTAAATGTTCGTATTAGGTGTTGCTATTTAAATCGGAAGCGAGTTATTTCCGCTTGGCTAATGTCAGTTTCCTGTGCATTATTGCGCGAATTACTGGCTTTTCATCGAAATACTTCCGCAGAGTAAAAGTTAACATTTGTAAATGAAATATCAAAACGAAGTATTTACCTACTGTTTCTATTTTAAGCTTTCCAAATATTACTAGGGATAAGAACGGAAATGGGTTAACATGACTAAGTTACTGCGAGTCGGGATTTTTTTTTTTAGCATGAATATGCTTTAGCGGTGGCTAAACTGAAAAAAAAGTTATCAAATAGTGTCACAAAAAAAGCGTCCGATGGCGTTCGCGCAGGTGCAGGCCATGCAGTGTTTTTTCCATGCAGGCGTTTGCGAATGCGCAGTGGCCATGTACGAAAAAGAAGACTGTATCTGTCATCAAAAAAGTGTCCACTGGCGTTCGCCCATGCGCGGTGGCCATATACGAAAAAGAAGACTATATGTTATACAGTACATTACATAGGTTTGTCGGGTGGACGTAATGCATATTTATGTTCATGAATTTTTTTCTTTTCTTTTTTTCATTTTGTAGTTTTCTTACGTTTCAATGGTAACGGTTTAAGCGCGTTTTCCTCTTCCCTCCACAGGGAGGAAACCCGCTTATGACATTGATCTCATGACGCAATCCTTGAAAACTAGAAAAGTTCAGTTTTCATAAGCCATAGAGCACGATACAGTGGCATTATTCAAATACCGTCCCTACAACGTCAAACTATCGAATGTACAAATCGGAGCAAACTAGAGAAGGAACATATTCTATGGTTGGGACGGTATCTACAGTCCCGGTACACGGATAAAACAAAATAAATAATTAAAAAATTATATTTTTTATGTAAATTATGACAGCTATTTGTTAGTTAGCCATATTTAATTTGGTAATTGGCAGAAGTTTACAAACTTTCGTTTTCTATATTAAAAGACGTTTCACAAGAAACTATTTCGGAATAGTTAATTATTCACATTGTCAAACTTTACCGACGAATTTTTAGTTTTCGTTTCCCTTTCTTATTAATGTATACATCTTTCTAAACTTCTCAGTTCATAACAAGATCAAATATTCAGACACATACAATAATATTACATCATCAAGAAATGAATTATTAATGGCATTTATAATTATTGCGCTAAGTTTGTAGATTCCCTTTCAAGTACGAATAGAATTTTTTTTGGGGGGGGGGGGGGGTTACCGGTGAAAATTGGTGCCAAACGTTTGATTTTTTTAAAAAAAGACCTGTAGGTACTTGAATCTTTCTGATTTCTGGGTCATTTTTGAAGTACGTTTTTGTGTCTAGTCGAATGAGACCGCTGCTAATTCGCCAGAATAATTATTTTGGGAGATAAAAGGGGTTTATATTGCAAAAACCGTAAAGAATAGCAAGCATTCAATATGAAAATGTCATATTTTACTCAATTTGTAGAGATATGTATATTTCAAAATGTATTTTCTAGTCCTTATTTGAATAAATTAACAAACAATGTAATAGAGTTAAATGGTCTCGACGTATTCAACTTCATTACAATTTTCGCTTGTAACGGATAAATATTGACAGTTTCAAACGAGCTATTAGTTTTATCTCACTGTTAATGTTAAGTTACTTGATATCACAAACTGTTCAACAACTCTCTACAGAACATAATAACTAGATTTTCGTGAAATAACCGCATCAATTCATTTTATTAGGCTGTGAACTTATACGGCCGAGTACGGCGATGAAATTTATTGGACACTAACTTCAGAACGTGCACTTTTAGGCAAAACTATACGGAGACCATAGCTAAGTACCGCTTTTTATTTCTACTCCAAAAAGCTAAGGATAACTGAGTATGAATACAGATATTTTCACAACCTAAATGCACCAAGTTCATGGTACATTTTGGATAAAACGAAAATTCTTTAAAAACTACATATACACACGAAACTTTCTGGGTAATACCAACTTTTTAGGAATAAAATAAGTGGTATAAAACATTGTTTTACTTTTCACTATAAACTGAAATTTTTACTCGGTGTGAAAACCGTCAACAAAAAGAGGTTTTGTGTTCATGCCTTTTCAGTATTCTACAACAAATTAGGTTCTACTAAATGTTAGATCAAAATGTAATTGAATACCTTCGGTTTTGAGGTTTTTCCCTCACAGAACCACTGTACGGCATATCTGGTTCTCAGACTAAGCCCTGAGGACGCTGGCAGTAAGACTAGCGAAACGTCGGCGAAATATTTTGTGACACCTTCAATACCAGGTGACTATAATGTTTGTAATTTATTAAAATCAGTCCATTATCCATCCAGCTAGAGTGAACAGAATATATTTATAAATATTTGTGCTTATAAATAATAATAGAGACCATTTAATAATGTTTCTATGCATATAGTGGATTTTTTTTTTTAGATAAAATAATAATCTCAAAACTTTTCCTTTTTTCTAAAATTGAGCTTTAATGTTCCTTGTTCGTCCTCAAGTTGGGCGCCAGATTATGAATCGTTTTAGTATGAGAATCTTCGACATAATATGTCGCACATATTATGTGCGTTATTTGTTATTATTATTGTTTCTTGACCTTGATTTATTTCTTTTTTGATAAATTGACTATTATAGTTTTTTTTGTCTCGTTTCAGCTTATGCCTGTGACGGAAGGAAGCACAGCACTGCACATCGCTGCGAAACAGAGTCTGATAAACATCGTGGATTATCTGATAAGCAAAAAGGCGCGAATAGATATCACTGATAAGGACGGCTTGAACCCTCTGGACGTGGCCGGCCTTTATGCGGACCCGACAATCCCAGGTACCATAATATCCGCAGCAGCTCCTGCTGTCTACAGCCCTGAAGACGACGAAGAGTTCGAAGTATTAGCAACGGGGGACGGGACTCCGGAGCGATCTGGACGTAGGAAAACCATCAGCGAAGCGGCAAACAATGTGGTCAGCACATTCCAAAGCTTGATCAAAGGCGGCGCGAAGTTCACAGAGAATCGGGTCGTGAAGAAGACGCAACTTCACGTCCTCGTAGAGCAGTCGGACCTTCACGCCCTGGAAGAGATACTCAACAGTCCTCTGAGCGATCTGAGCGTTCTAGTCAACGCTCCGGACGACATGAAGCGAACTCCTGTACATCTAGCTGTAGAGTTGGGTCTCATCGGACCTTTGAAGCTACTCCTAGAGAAGGTTGGTTGCCAAGCTTATAACCAGGGTTTATTGCAAGCAGCTGCTCACTTAACGTTACACGATTTTTGAAGATTTGTTTAAAGCCTTAATATTACATATCAAACTCACCATATGTTAGTTCCCTAGTTTTCTCCGATTTGCATATTCGATAGTTTGACATAGTAGGGACGATGTATAATAGATACTATAGGTAAGCATACTACTTTTATTAGCACATTTCTATATTACTTTCTTTATTCTTAATGTTTACTATTTTATTTATTATTAGTTTGCTTTTGTAAGATATATATGTATGCGCACTTATATTGTATATTTAATAATAATTATTCTTAACATTTTTTTAAATAACATTTAAATCAATGAAACCCTTCCAAAAATACTGTGTCTATTATAAATGGACGTAAAAATTAAATAATTAAGTAAATATATTACATACTGAATATAATCATTATTAAAACATATATGTAATGATAAATAATCTTAGCGAGTAAAAGAAATATACGTATATATGTATATATATATATATATATATATATATATATATATATATATATATGTATATATATATATATATATATATATATATATATATATAAGCTGTGTAAAAGTTGAAGTGAGGGTGGGGAAGGATCCATAGATTCTTCAAGAAAGTGTTAGGAGTCCCCAAAATTGTTTAAATTATTAGTTTATATTGGTGACGTTAATTATTCCGAACTTGATATGTACCTAACGTAATAAATATAATCATTATCAAATAATATATAATTTTAAATAAGCTTGACGAAAAAAATATAACTAGTACCAATATATACAGCTTACTTCTTTTATTAACACATTCTTTTTAATTAATTAATTTTTTTTTTTTTTTTTTGCACCGAGAAGGATAACTCTGCCATGCATTCCGGAGACTTGGAAGAACGGACACCACTACACCTGGCAGTAGAGAAGGAGTGGGCACCAGGTATCGAAGTGTTGTTAGGACATGAACCCAAGATCAGACAGGTCTCGAAGAGCAAGGAGACGGTGTTGCATGTTGCAGCGAGGAAGAAGAACCCTGAGATACTCAAGGCGCTGTTAGAACGGGCACACAAGAAGGTAAGAGAGGTTTTACTATCCGATGTATATTTAGTAATCATACTGGCGTTATCTGATGATCCGGAAATATTAAAATATCTTTATCCGTTGGTCGATGTTGTTCTAATTATTGATTCAAGAAGGAAAATACAGGATGTTCTAATATAATGGGAAGAAGAGGTACGCCGAAAAATAATGGTTATTGACGCTTCTAAAATCATGATCTTAGTTCTGTACCGTAAAGAACAAGATGTTCATCTTATCTTCAACGGGAGGAATTAGAAGTTGTGCCGGAATTTACCTATTTAGAGACACCAATAAGGTGTTCTGACAAGATTGGCCCAACGTTGTGTCAAAGAATAGCAAAGGCCTATTAAGTTTAACTCCAGCTATGTAATAGCATAATCGGCCACTGGGAAGTGATTTTGTTGACTGAAAGGCAGAAATACAAATCTGTCTATCTCTCGATCCTAACTTAAGGGAGTGAAAGTTGGACAATGCTTGATACGTTTCTGAGGGGAGCTGAAGGAATGACAAGAAGAGATTGGATCAGAAATGAAAGGATGAGGAACAGCTTGAGGTGACAGAAGTATGAACCACACTTAAATCCCGGCAGCTTAAGTGGTTTATGCTTGTGAATCGGGAAGAAAACCGAAGAAAGTTCTAGAGAGTCGATCTTCTGGGACCTCGAGATTTGACTAAGATCTACTACTTGGAAGATACCCCAAGGATTGGTGGGAAAAAGGCAAACACCTCCTGCAGGTGAATTTATCACGAAAATAAAGGTCTTTCGGACAGTCGTTAGTTAGAACGATCCGATTTGAAAAAAATCTGGTCCAATTTGTGTGATATTTGGTAGTAAGATATTTTATATTTCTCAAATATCCCGTCGATCCATATTTATCCTGAGAAAGCTCAACCTCTTCTGCCAACAAAGACCCGTCGACTCCTTGTAACCTCCCTATTATTCCCCCAGTTTGACTGTGAAAAGAGGGATGTCCTGTGCAGATGGATGAAGTATTTCAAGGAGCTCTTAGGAAATACTGAAGGGCATAAGGAAGTCTTGGCACCCAGTAGCGAACCCCTGGAATTCGACGGTCTAGGAATAGAAGATGAGGAACTCCCACCGGAAATAGAAGATTTAATTGAAATTATCATGGGCTTAAAAAATAATAAGGCACCAGGCAAAGATGGAATACATCCAGAAATGCTAAAATACGCTGGACCAGACGTTTGGGAAGAACTTTATCAGATCATTTTTGATATATGGACCTCTGAAAACATGCCAGGTGAATGGTCTGAGGCTCTTATTTGCCCAATCTACAAGAAAGGAAAATTACAGAGGGATTTCCTTACTTGGGGTTGCCTATAAAGTGCTCACTATAGCAATCAGCAGAAGAGTAATGGCATGGGCTGTGAAAGAGATTGGTGAGTACCAATGTGGTTTCAGACCAGGAAGGGCGACCACGGATCACATTTTCACTTTTAGGCAGATGTTGGAAAAGACTCATGAATATAATGTAATGCTGCATCATTTATTTATAGATTTATAGCAGGCATATGACAATGTAGATCGGGAAAAAATGTTTCAGGGTTTGGACTCATTGGGTATGCCACGTAAGTTAATACGCCTTATTAAAATGACTGTAAAGGACACTATTTGTAGGATAAAAATTAATAAAAACATATCCGACAGCTTTTTAGTATCCAAGGGACTTCGTCAAGGGGATCCCCTTTCTGTAGTACTATTTAATTTGGTCCTTGAATTCGCCATACGTAAAATAAGGACGAACCCTGGAGGCACAATTTTCAATAGACTGACACAGCACCTGGCGTATGCCGATGATGTAGTCATTTCAGCGAGGACAATGTCAGCATTAGCAGGCGCCCTGAAGAATTTCTTAGTGCGGCCAAGGAATTTGGACTAGAAATCAATGAAGGCAAGACTGTGTACATGGGCACACCAAAAGAAACACAGAATGACGAAGAAGAGCCAGTAGAATTTGGAGGTGTTACCTTCAAAAGCTGCAGTCAGTTCAAGTACTTGGGAAGCATAATTTCAGCTGAGTGTAGTGTAGTGCCAGACATTAAAGCCCGAATCGCTGCAGGAAATAGGTGTCTGTTTGGGGTGCAGAAAGTGTTGAGGTTCAAGGGGCTCTCCAGGAAGGCAAAGGTCCATATTTATAAGACAGTTATTCGCCCAGTGGTCACATATGGAAGCGAGGCATGGGTACTAACCAAAGAAAGTACAAGGATGCTGCTAGTCTCGGAGCGGAAGGTACTCAAAAGGATATATGGCCCGGTAAAGTGTGGCGACTTCTGGAGAATAAGAACTAATCAGGAGCTGAAAACGCTGTATGGAGACCCAGACATAATTTGTTTTATAAAACATCAAAGACTCAAATGGTTGGGACACGTCGAGAGAATGACCCCGGAAAGATTGCCAAGAAAACTTCTCTATGGAATGCCGGTTGGCAGAAGAAGGCGGGGAAAACCTCAATTGAGCTGGCTGGACGACGTGGAGAAGGATTTGAAGGAGACAGGAATCCAACGTTGGAGGCGTTTTGCAACAGATAGAGATGCCTGGAATAAGCTGTTGGCTGAGGCCTTGGTCCTTCACGGACTGTAGTGCCCGTCTGTAAGTAAGTAAGTAAGGTGAATTTATCACGAAAATAAAGGTCTTTCGGACAGTCGTTAGTTAGAACGATCCGATTTGAAAAACAAAACTGGTCCAATTTGTGTGATATTTGGTAGTAAGATATTTTATATTACTCAAATATCCCGTTGATCCATATTTATCCTGAGAAAGCTCAACCTCTTCTGCCAACAAAGACCCGTCGACTCCTTGTAACCTCCCTATTATTCCCCCAGTTTGACTATGGTTGTTTGGTGTACGGTGGACTTTCTGGCCATCTCGAGGCAAAATCCAACGCCTCGTGAACTGTTTCATTCGTTTTATCCTCGGAATCGCCAGAGACTCCCACATATCACACTCATACCACGAGTTGAATCGGCTAGTCCCTCTTTATCGTCGACAGTACTTCCTCGGCTTTGTCCTTTACCAAGTAATTCAATCCCGTAGACCTTCTTATATTTTTCAACTCCTTAAATTTAAATCCTCTGTTCACTCCCGTAACACCCGATCTCATCTCTCCCATCTTTATATTCCTTCCCACCTGCACAGCATTTGTATACGAAAAGTAATTTATCGCCTGCGCCACCTCGCTATGGAATTCCTTACCTATCTTTTCCTGTCGTGCTATCAACCTAGAAACCTTCAAATTATTTAACCTGTCAAATTCAGAAATGTCGCTAAAGGACATAAGTCTCGGAATAGGATCACAATTGTTTCATTTCGTTTTAACACCCTCTTCTCAATCAATGTAAAAAATACTGACCAGTGCCCACAGCAGCTAAGACGGAATCATGACGGTTTTCCACTAGATGGGAGATCTATTTACAAGAGCCAACTCAGATGAACGGGAGGTTTCTTCCCCTCAGAAAAGAAAACCGAAAATATTGTTGGACTCCCACATGTTGATGCTCTTGGACTATATGCTCTTGGACTATATGCTCTTTACATACAGATCTGACGAAGACTCCAAACTCAAATCGAAACGTTGGCAAATTTTATTTAGTTTTATATTAGAAAATGTTATTTTATTACCACTTATGTCCGACCCCTGAATATCTCCACTTCGTAATGCAAATTGGTTTGTATTTTATAGGCTTCTAAATAGATTGAAACTATTACTAAATGGAACGGCCAGGAATTCTGTAGTAATCAAGAATATTGGAGGAATACATTATCTCTTTCTAGCGTGAAAAACAATCTATTCCTTTGAAACAAAGTTTTATCTTGATTCCTGGCAAGAGCTATAAATTCTGCTTGCTTCTGGATATTAACTTAAGAAGAACGGTTTTATTTCTTATTTACAATTTAGCAGTTTTCAAATATTCGTATATTTTATTCAATAAATCGAAAATGATAAACATTCTAAGTGTAATGAACTCGGGGAAACAATTAGGAATGACATCATTTTGTAAAGGACACAATCTTCGATCCGTTAAAATGTTCATCTATGTAGATTTTGTTTTAGCGAGAAACCGGCTGTGAAACTTGGGTGCTGATTGACATAGAGTTAATGCGCCGTAAAAAATACATGAAGTCATAACTTCTTTATTCAGTAAAACTACCCTTCAAAAATTATAATGGACTTAATTTCTTTAGAAATCAAATTATTTAGGAACTTTTGGCAATTGTGAAAACCAAGCTAAATATACCGGTTACCGATGATCACCGACGTTATGGAAAGTCGGGGGTGGCAGGAACTTGGATGGGTGACCGACAGAGAAAACTAATTATTACCTTTGGTTTATTTGTAGGGTGGCAACTTACATTTAACCCGGCCCAAAGGTTGGTACGCCGAAAAAATATGATTTATTAGAGATCGTTGACAGTTGAAATTTTGACGTTGGTATCGGACAAAAGGGTTAATACGATTACATTTTTTATTTTTTAAAGCTTTCATCGAGGCTGTGAGATGAGAAAATAATCAATTGTGATTTTTATTAAAATATTTCCATGAGAGGATGTGAGGAAAACGCGTTGAGGTAACTCCAATCCAGTGATTTCGGTATAAATAATGAGGTAGTCCAATTTAAATGGTTTAGTTTGCATAGGAGCTGTAAAATTTCACTAATTATTTTGTTGTTGCATTCTAATTGTATTGAACTTGAAATAAATGAAAAATTAATTTCTGATCTGTTTATTTTTACAGGACGTGAATATGATCGACAATGAGGGCTACACCCCACTGCTCAGGGCTATACAGTCTGGAGATGTTCGCTGTGTCGAGACACTTCTTGACTTCAACAAGAACGCAATGGACTTCCACTGGATTAAGAAGAAACTCCTTGTCAACGAGAACTCGCTCGTACACGAAGCAGTCAAAGCGAACGCAATCAATGTCCTCCGACTTATCAAGAAGAAGTTGGAGAGCGAGGACATGTACGGGGACGATTACTTCAGCAGTTTCAACAAGGACGGTCTGACTCCCTTGCATCTGGCCGTCCTGGAAGACGCTAACCTCTGTCTTGATTACTTGCTGGACTTCCGGGAGAACGTCCCGGTCCCGGTGGGACTTCAGAACGAAGAACACGGCGGCGGGACGGTCATCCATGTAGCCGCCAAGCTCGGAAGACTAAGGGCACTCGAGATAATCCTCAGGAACTACAATTCGCAAGATCTCATCAAAGCTAAAGACGCCAAGAAACGCGAGCCTCTCATTTTGGCGGCGTTCAACGGACACAGCGAGTGCGCCATGCTTCTTCTGAAGAACGGTGCGAACATCGCGGCTTGGGATAGAACATCCAATAAGAGCGCCCTAGATCTGATCTATTACAACATGCCGAACTGCGTGAGCATGCTAGATCAGCTGCTAGACAGCTTCATCATAAAGTCGGATCGTCGAGAAGACAGCGAGGACTTCAAACTGACACTCAACTACAGCTGTTTGCTCGCCTGCAAGAAGAAGAATGGCAGACAACTCGGCGTCATCGAAGCCTTCATCAAGTGCAACCACGAAAAGCTCAGACACAAACTCTTCCTTCATCCGCTCACAGAAAGCTTTCTCTTCTTCAAGTGGAAGAAGCTCCGAATTTTCTTCCATCTTGTTGTTTCCATCTTCGTCATGCACATGTTAGCCCTTACAGGATTCTCATTGGCTCAGTATGTTTATGACGTGCCTGCGTATGCCTACGCTTGTAGGAGCGTTGTCCTATTCATGACCGTGCCTATCCTACTTTTGGTAAGTAATGATTTCATCATACCCGAATAATACACCGTAGCATACTCAGCCATGAAAATAAGCACTGTTTTTATAAAACTTTATATACATACATATATATATATATATATATATATATATATATATATATATATATATATATATATATATATATAAATAAACTTAAATAATTTTCAACAACAAAAAAGTTTTGAAATAATTTGGGGAGACGTAAATCAGAGAAACAAATGCATAAAACTTCTAAATTGTTTTCTTCTTTTGAACGGGTTTTTGTTTCTGTCTAACTTTACTTTTTAGCTGTTCGATTTTTTTTAAAGTTAAATATAGCAGTAAAATTAGTTTTTTAGTTTTGTAGTGCATTACTATGTTGGGCAATGTTTGGAAAGTGTAACCTCTATTTTGCAGGAGATCGCCAACTCCCGCCCAGACCAAAGCTACCTGATAGACTCCGAGACTTGGGTGAAGTGGTCAGTGATCGCCAGCAGTAGTGCTGTGAGTGTCCTACCTGACGGACTCCCATGGGTGCGATATGTCACTTCGATGTCAGTACTCCTCGCTTGGGTACAGCTGCTATTCCTGTTTGCTCGCAATCCGAGATGGGTACATGTGTTGATGTTCTTCGAAGTTGCTGCTAATGTTTTTCAGGTATCTACAATCTGGTCTATTCTTTGGAAAGTGGACAATAATTTTCAGTAATTATTTGAACTGTTCAACCCTTAAAGGACTAGCATAGCCGTATGGCAGGAGTCAATCAAACTTCCTCTATTCGCTTGTTCTGTTACCGCTTTACCTGGAAACGGCCAAATTCCTGTCCATCCTAAGGGTTAAATCTTCAGTCGTGCGATCCGCCTTCATTGCGGGCGCTCATAAATAAAATCTATTTTTTGATTATTCAAGGAAACATGTAAGCCTATAAAAAAAATGAGAAAAATAACGTTTTCTTCTTCGTACATGGCTAACGCACATGCGCGAACGCCAGCGGACACTTTTCTGTGCCAGTTTTTTGTATTTTTTTTTTTTTAGTTTACTCATCGCTAAAGCATATTTATGCTAAAATCGTTTAGAGTCTTATGCTCAAATTCAGGAACATAAATATGCTTTAGGTGCACCTGACAGACCTATGTAATGTAAAGTATAACGTACAGTCTTCTTTTCCGTACATGGCTACCGCGCATGCCCGAACGCCAGTGGACACTTCTTTGTGACACTTTTTTGTAACGCTTTTTTGTAACTTTTTTTTTCAGTTTAGTCATCGCTAAAGCATATTTATGCTAAAAGTTACAATATAGAGTTTACCCTTAACATTCTGAGGGGCGTGGCGGTAGGACGTTTCATCACTGCGCACCTCTTTCCACTTATTTTTGCTGGAATCTATGCCAGAAATGAGGACGAGGTTAGCTCAGTGGTAGAGCACTGGACTAATAAGCTGGAGGACCTGAGTTCAAATCCCGAGCAAGCACTAACGATTTTTATCTTCTAGTGTCTTCGTTCATGGGTTGAATTCGGCCTCCCTGACCGTCCCTTGGGTGCTACGACCAGCAAAGCACCCAAGCGACCTTGGCGCAGTCGACGCAGCAAAGTGGAAAATCAGGCAGCCGGAGCGTAGTACTGACCACACTGTCTCCCTAGTGCGCCGCATGGTCATGAATCAGATACCTCTATAGTATCTGCCCCTCAGGGCCCTCGTGGCCTGATAAGTTTTTTTTTTTCTATGCCAGAAATATTTTAGCATAAATATGTTTTAGCGATGAATAAACTGGGAAAAGCGTTACATAAAAGCGTCAAAAAAAGTGTCCGTTGGCGTTCGCGCATGCTCGGTGGCCATGTACGACAAAGGAGACTGTATGTTATACAGTACATTACATAGGTTGGTCGGGTGGACCTAAAGCATATTTATGTTCCTGGATTTGAGCAGAAGCCTATAAACGAAATTAATTTTTTTTAAATAATTTTTATTTCCTGAAAAGATGTGATATTTTTTGGTTACAGGTTTTGGCGATATTTGTTTTCCTGCTGATAGGATTCGCCTTTGCCTTCCTAATCCTGTTCGATGGGCAATATCCTTTCTCTTCTATAGGAGCCACCTTGTCCAAAGTTGTCATCATGATGGTAGAGTTGGACTACAACGGAGTTTTCGGCGAAGATGCGGCAGAGATGACCGATGCGATCGCCGTTCTCGGCAGAGTTCTCTACTTGGGCTTCGTCATTCTTGTCGTGATGGTTCTGACCAATCTCATGGTAGGGATGTCTGTGACCGACGTTACGGAACTCGAGAACCAAGGGAAGTCTAAGAGGATGGCGAAGAAAGCGCAGTTCCTCGTCCTTTTTGAGAAGATATGCTACAAGGACGGATGGTTCATCTGGCTACCGGGTCGGGTGTTCGAGAAGCTCCAGGGGTATAGGTCAGCTTCCGATTCTACGGAAGTCTGGCCGAACAAGAGGAAACACAGCGTTGTTAACCCTTTGCCAGCGGATGTGGTGTCGTCCATACTGCATGCGGTGCTCAACAGGGACGAACAGGCTGAAATCGATTTCCTGAATGCCAAGATTGATAACCTGACTCGAGATGTACAGCAGATTTACCGCATGGTGAAGAACAAGACAAAGCGTAGAAATGTCAGGGGTTTGACCAATACTCTCTGATGATCATATGAATCGTTCTTTTGAATCGATTCGAATCGAAATGAAAAGATCGATCCACAAAAAAGATCGGCGAGTTCTGATCGATTCAAAAGATCCATCTTCTAGGCTCAGAAGATCTATCTTCGATATGAATCGATCTTCGATATGGTTTGATCTTCGATCGGATAGATTTCACGATTACATGCAATTACCTACGAAATTCGGATTTCATTTCGATTCGAAAATTTGAGTCGACCAAAATAAGTCGATTTAAATACTTGATAATATGAAAAATACATCCGTAACCCAAAAGTAGAAATATTTAAAAGTATTTTTCATTAAAAATAATATATATTTATATAATTGTGTTCTTATTTTTACTTATTGTGTGATAATATAAAATATGGTGACCGGATGGCTGTGAGTGCTAAAGCGTGAGTACACTACTAAATGCACCAGCTCTGTCCTGACTAGGAAAGGGTGGTTACCTGTAGATAACTCGTCCCAAAATTCTTTATTATGTATAAGTGTACGTTAAATATCTACATAAATAAATTGAATAAAAAACTGTATATTTAGACGTTGGTCATATTTATTTTTTCCTAAATCAATATCTTTGTTTTTGAAATTGGGCGCTGCATGTTGTGAATTTATCAGGATTATATCGTCGATTCAAATGCAAACTATCGAATGTGAAAATCACCACTTTCCAAAGTGAAAATACTTTTATTTATTAATTTTCTTTTGGACAGTGAAAAAGTCGGCAGATTGGACCTTTTGACAGTGGTTACAATCCCCTTTCACTGAGTGAACTTAGACTCGAGAGTTTGCCGGCCGTCTGTGCAACAGCAATCAGTAAAGATTGGAAATAAAAAATGCGTTTTTTTTCACATTCGATACTTAGCATTTGCATCGACGATATGATGATACAATCTGATACCTGGGTTCGAAGACTCCCAACAACATGCATTTCTTCGTGATAGGTTGCGAATATGATGTAGGGAGCCCACACTCCACCTGCTCAAATGTAATCCTGCGTCAAACTGCTGAAGGCTTGGGCAGTGTCAGGTAGGGCCGAAATTCAAAGCCAACTTGACTGTAAGCCTGCTGATATGTCATTTACTACATGATAGAAAAACTAAAGATAATATTATTACTAAGGTAATAAGGATAAGTTTAAGATAGGGTGGAAACCTGCTTAAGAGGTCAATCTCATCACGCAATCTGGAACAGCTGATATATATATGTAAGATTCGTACTCGGTATAAGAATCACAATGATTGCATCTGTAAAGAAGATTTATTTTTATAAAGGATATAAGATGATTACACAGTAATGACAATATAGGGGTCTTTTTGCGAAGACCACATCCAGTTACTTTTGAAGTAGCAGTAGTGATTTATAACAGTTACTCGTACTCGCTGATAAGCTTACTGATTAGCTTATAGGTTCTTTGCTGGTTATCTACTACTTCTTGACTCGTTATCTACGGTTATAATTCATATTAGATAATGGCAAGCAATATTTATTAATAAAAAGGTTAATATGATCAAAATCAATTCTCTCAACTATGAAATAAGTTATTAAGCTTTAAAGTTGACTGTTTTGCAGGTTATGAAGGATAACAAACAACGTTATTTGTAAACAAACATATTTTATTCCTTTTCTCTCTCTCTCTCTTTTTTGGATATTTTACTTTTATTAGGCATTACATGCTATGCGTTTCCGCTCGCTACGCTACGCTCCGCTCGCTCAAGAAGATATCAAAACCCTAGTCAATCCAACTCGCAATTAATAGAATTATATTAATTGTAGCGACTCTAGTCTATCCAACTCGCTAAAATTAATAGGATTCCATTAATTTTCCCCAGTAACATAAGCAGAGCTTTTTCATAAACAAAAGCTAATTCACTGTTGAAGGTTACTTTACTCCCAGCAAGAACGAATGCAATTGGTCATCCAATCCTCCAATAGGAAGGCAAAGGAGTTATGCGCATGCGCTAAATCACTGATACAATCACTACTGCTACTTTAAAAGTAACTGGATGTGGTCTTCGCAAAAAGACCCCAATATAGTATTACAGTATGTACAAGAGCAATAACAAATAACTGAACATACCTGTAAAGAAGAAATCAAAATTACATGATCATTGGAGTAGGAATCTTATAATATAGATCCATCTAGGTGAGGAGTCAAACGTCTACTGATTAAAGGAAACAGGGACAGGAAGAGGTAAGGGAAGGAGACAGGCATTGCACTGTCGGCGGGAGATGAAACAATTCTTACCCTATTGTTATGTAGCTATCTCAAGTTGGAAGCAATCCAACTTTACATATATATATATATATATATATATATATATATATATATATATATATATATAAATCAGTCCCGTAACAGGCCATAAGGGCCCAGAGGGGCAGATACTGTAGAGGTATCTGATTCTTGACCATACGGCACACTAGGGAGATAGTGTGGCCAATACTATGCTCCGGCCGCCTGATTTTCCCCTTGGCAGCTTCGACTGTTGGAGTCATTAGCACCCAAGGTACCCATTATTTATTTATTTTTTCCTTTTTTTGTGTATCGACTGCTGCGGCCATGAGCACCAGGTACCCCTTATTAAATTAATTAAAGGCTGGGTCGGCCTAGGGACGGTCAGGGAGGCCGAATTCAACCCATGAACGAAGACACTAGAAGAAAAAATCTTTAGTGCTTGCTCGGGATTTGAACTCAGGCCTCCAGCTTATTAGTCCAGTGCTCTACCACTGAGCTAACCTCGCCCCCTATATATATATATATATATATATATATATATATATATATATATATATATATATATAGCCAAGTTAGCACCTACATTACTAAATATAGAAATAAATGAGACAACGTGCGAAGATCTAACGGCACATTGCACAAAGGAATACAAACTCAATGGCAGACAGAACGGAACAACATTAACGACAACAAACTGCGAAAAATTAAACAAACGGTAGTTGAATGGCCATCCAGTAAAAGAAGTACCTAGAGAGAAGAGGTAGTTCTAACCCGACTCCGCATTGGCCATTCTCTACTTACTCACGGACACCTAATGACCAAAAGAGACGTACCGATATGTAGACAGTGTAACGAACTATTGACCATAAGACATTTACTCACAGAATACAGAGGACGAGAACATTTACACATACCTACTGACCTTACAGTACTTCTCACTGATGGTAGCCATTACTTGGACACAATATTTAAACACTTACATAATACAGGTACATATTACAAATGTTAACTGAATTGGTCTTTTGTAGTTGATTTTTATTCCTTCTGTTTTGTTTTATGTTTGTTTCCTTTTTTAATTAGGATTATATCTATATTATATCTTTCAGTTTTATTTTTATTAAAATTGAATGTTGTATTTCTACTTTTTTGAAATTATGAATATAAATATTATAATTTAAACGTTATTTTTTTAAAAAAAAAACTTGTAGATTTAAGAGCTGACGTTTCCATACATTTTTTTTTTCCTAAACCCTACTTTAGAAGAAATAAAAAATAAAAGCATGCAAGGAAGGGCATGATGAAAAAGAAAATGAAAGAAAAACGTGCAGAAATGCAAAAAGAAAACTAAGGACCTCGAACACAACAGGCGTGTCTTAGGGCCACAGGTAGAGGGAGGAGGTGTCCTTATACTGCATAAATGCACTTCTGTAATGTGCTGTGTGGGGCACAGCGATACACACCTTCACGCTGCCATTTAAACCGAGACAGCTGTACAAGATAATGTGAGTAAGAACCAATGAGAGCGCAGGGAACAACCACAACTGCCCACCTCTGTGAACTTGGCACCCCACTTTCGAAAAAAAAATATAACAATAGACTCAAAAAATTGCAAATCGTTTGTAGTTATTTGTAGTGAAAAAAAATTCGTTTGTAATTGCCGCGGTTTTGAGAACCGGGGGGGTCAAAAAATACCCCGCACCCGACTTCAACCGATTGGAACCAAACCACTTTTATTCGACGTAAAATCGTTTGTAGTTGTTTATAGTGAAAGAATTTTCGTTTGTAGTTGCTTAGAAAAAAAGTTACAGCCGCTTTATGAATTTTCAAAATGGCGACTTTTTCAGTTTTAGGGGTGCGTTTTTTCTTATAGTCCCAATACATTCTAAATCGTTTGTAGTTGATAGTTTTGAAAGACTTTTCGTTTGTAGTTGACCAGAAAAAAAAGTTACAGCCGCTTTATGAATTTTCAAAATGGCGACTTTTTTAGTTTTAGGGGTGCGTGTTTTCTTATGGTCTCAATACATTCTAAATCGTTTGTAGTTGATAGTTTTGAAAGAATTTTCGTTTGTAGTTGCTTAGAAAAAAAGTTACAGCCGCTTTATGAATTTTCAAAATGGCGACTTTTTCAGTTTTAGGGGTGCGTGTTTTCTTATGGTCCCAATACATTCTAAATCGTTTGTAGTTGATAGTTTTGAAAGACTTTTCGTTTGTAGTTGCCCAGAAAAAAAAGTTACAGCCGCTTTATGAATTTTCAAAATGGCGACTTTTTTAGTTTTAGGGGTGCGTGTTTTCTTATGGTCTCAATACATTCTAAATCGTTTGTAGTTGATAGTTTTGAAAGAATTTTCGTTTGTAGTTGCCTAGAAAAAAAAGATACAGCCGCTTTATGAATTTTCAAAATGGCGACTTTTTCAGTTTTAGGGGTGCGTGTTTTCTTATGGTCTCAATACGTTCTAAATCGTTTGTAGTTGATAGATTTGAAAGAATCTGGATGCTAACTTGGCTATATATATATATATATATATATATATATATATATATATATATATATATATATATATATATGTAAAGTTGGATTGCTTCCAACTTGAGATAGCTACATAACAATAGGGTAAGAATTGTTTCATCTCCCGCCGACAGTGCAATGCCTGTCTCCTTCCCTTACCTCTTCCTGTCCCTGTTTCCTTTAATCAGTAGACGTTTGACTCCTCACCTAGATGGATCTATATTATAAGATTCCTACTCCAATGATCATGTAATTTTGATTTCTTCTTTACAGGTATGTTCAGTTATTTGTTATTGCTCTTGTACATACTGTAATACTATATTGGGGTCTTTTTGCGAAGACCACATCCAGTTACTTTTAAAGTAGCAACTAAAACTGAAAAAGTCGCCATTTTGAAAATTCATAAAGCGGCTGTATCTTTTTTTTCTAGGCAACTCCAAACGAAAATTCTTTCACTACAAACAACTACAAACGATTTTACGTCGAATAAAAGTGGTTTGGTTCGAATCGGTTGAAGTCGGGTGCGGGGTATTTTCTGACCACCCGGTTCTCAAAAACGGGGCAACTACAAACGAAATTTTTTTTTACAAATAACTACAAACGATTTGCAATTTTTTGAGTCTATTGTCATATTTTTTTTCGAAAGTGGGGTGCCAAGTTCACAGAGGTCAACTGCCCTGATGATCGGTGTTATCACTCACTCTTACGCAGTGTATTGCAGTCTATCATAGGCAACATTAATTTTTATGTTTCCTGATAATTAAACCCTTTAAAAGTTTCTCCCCTTTTGTAATTATTTTAAATCGCAGACGCTGTTTAAATCTCAGCGTGAATAAAGCACTTCGTTTAATATTTTTTTTAAAAACTAGGGACTTGGTTTTCTTTTTTTTTTTTTTTTTTTTTTTTTTTGTTTACGTATTAGCCCCCTTAAAAGTGCCTGCCTTATTTATTATTAATTTGAAAATCGCCTTAATTTGCAATGTTTTACATTAATGCCAGCTGGCTTCCTTCTCTTTTTTCGAAAGAAAAGCCACCACCCCTAGTGGGAATCGAACCCACGACCTTTGGCACGGAGTGTTAAGTGCTCACGCCTTAACCCTCACGGCCATCGGGTCATTATATATATATATATATATATATATATATATATATATAAATTTTAGTACACAGATACAATTTTAAATATTTATTATTTACGATAACAAAGTACAATTAATCAAAAAATTGATGTTTGGTGTTTTATTATTTTTATAGGATGTCATCGTTCATTCGCTCTATTCTTCTTTCAGTCGTACATCACACCTCTACGTACTTACAATAAGTTATTTTTCATTTGACTACAAAAATAATCACTAGAAATAATTTATATGGCAAAACATCGATTGGCAGGTCTGTTAGTATATATATATATATATATATATATATATATATATATATATATATATATATATATATATATAAATATATATATAGTCCCTCAGTACGAAAACATACATGCAGTGACTTCTAAACGACACAATTATTAGCTGGACACGTAACGATAAACACATACTTACACAAGCTAAATATAACTAACAGCTCGGCAAGCCCTTGCGACAACACAACACCACAAACAACACAGCACCTTATATACAAATATACCTAGCAGCTCGGCATGGCCTTGCGACAACACAACACCACAAACAACACAGCACCTTATATACAAATATACCTAGCAGCTCGGCATGGCCTTGCGACAACACAACACCACAAACAATACAGCACCTTATATACAAATATACCTAGCAGCTCGGCATGCCCTTGCGACAACACAACACCACAAACAATACAGCACCTTATATACAAATATACCTAGCAGCTCGGCATGCCCTTGCGACAACACAACACCACAAACAACACAGCACCTTATATACAAATGTTATTTACTCTTAGAAAAGAGAAAACTATTCAAAAGAATATAAAAAAAAAACTGGCCTATTACAGAAAAGAATCTGTTTAATAAACACTATTCAAGCTTCAGAGATCGATGCCTGCAAAAACGATTGAAATAACAAAAAAATTATATAATTTTACAAATATATAAAATTATATTTATTTTATGTATATTTATTTTCTACATATTTAAATTTAGTTATTAACTATTTAATGTTAAATCATTAATACTATATCTAAAAAAAATTATGACAAAATTGTATAAAATACATGTTATATTCATTTTGTATTGGAACATGTAGCACAAAATAAACGGCCTTTTTGCAGAGAGGCTATATATATAGCCTTTTCCTTAGCTGCATATTAATTAATTTTGAAGGAAGGAAATTGAACAAAACTGCTCCACAGAATCCCACACCTTTCTTGTAAAAAGCTGATTTTTTTTTTTTTTTTTTTATTTTTATTTAAGCGCGTTTCCTCCTTCCGTCTATAGAATGCAGAACGTCTAGTTCTCCCCTACATGTAAGAACTCCTTGACATAATGTCCTTCAAAGCCCCACCTGCACCCGGAATGCTGGAGTTAGGTGGGTGTATTGATGGGCCACCGGTACATATATTCCAGGTGGGTGTGTGAGGATCGGTCGATACAGCCAGGGTATGCCGCCCTCCTCCCTCTATATACACAACACAATATCACAAACGCTGTTGGCGGTGTAGGCCATATTGTAATTCAATTAACAATTACTAATTACGATTACATTGTATTTGTAGTCCATGAATTAGAATTACATCAAGAATAATAATTCAATTAAAACCTGAATTATAATTACATTGTAATCCTGTAATGTAATTGAAGCACTAATTATATAATTCAAATATCAATTACCAAGAATTATAATAGAATTACAATTGTAATTATATTATAAGTGTACTTATCGCTAATTATCATAGTCAGTGATTAAAATATCAATTTTATCAAGAATTTCATTTGAATTATAATTGTAATTCATTTACAATTCAAATACTTTAGTTTTTTCAATTACTGTAACTGATATTGATTGATTTTTAGCACTTTCCTCCGAAGGAAAGTAGCTATTGAGGTTGCACTCATGACGGAATTTTTGAAACATTTCTTCGAATCTTTATCGATCCTGCCAAGTAGACACTGAAAATGACCCCCGGTAAAATTTATAATTTATATATATATATATATATATATATATATATATATATATATATATATATATGTCTGTTAACACAATCGGTCCACCAGAAGGGGGGGGGGTTACCCCGGACCCAAAACACAAATTTGACCATGCCAGCCGTAGTTTTTGTTACATTTCTACGAAACTCGGTATTCGTTATTTTGAACTAAAGAAAGAGATACGGTATAAAAATAAACTAAATCGGTTCATTAGGAGGGGGGGGGGGTTACTCCGGACCTAAAGTACTAATATACTCTTACCGTTCGTAATTTCTGCTGTATTGTAACGAAACGCGGTATACGTCCTAACGAGGTATACGCGGTACGAAACGAGGGTTTACTGTAAACTCTGTTTCATTACAATTAGGCTGCCAGATGTAGGTTCCCAAAGCCGCCGCGAGGAGCGCTATCTCCCACTAGGGGGACTGTATCCTGTTCCTGCGTCAGATCAAAAGACGGAAAATGAAGTTTTTGTGTATTTATTAAGTAGTACAGTATCATGTATTAACATAACTCTGGAAGCAAATTATTTCCAAAATTAATAATTGAAACAGTCCTCATAAGAAGTATAAATGAGCAGAACAAGTCACGTTTTTATTTTATTTGTATAGGTTATTTACAGCAAATTATTCAGGAATGTAGTCTGCACTACAAAAATTCTGAGGAAAGTGCTTAGTTATGCAGCTCCTGCGTGACGGACTATTTCTTTATGTGTGCTTCGACTGCTGATCTGTAATCTATATATTTTCAGTCTTTTCAATTACAATAAAAAATGTAATTCATAATTCAAATACCATTTGAATAAGATTGTAATTCAAATTTATTCAACTTATTACAAACTAGCTGAATACCCGTGCTTCACCACGGCCGATAAGTATTAACTAGCTGAATACCCGTGCTTCACCACGGCCGATAAGTATTAACTAGCTGAATACCCGTGCTTCACCACGGCCGATAAGTATTAACTAGCTGAATACCCGTGTTTCACCACGGCCGATAAGTATTTTTTATATTGAGTTAAATAAGATATGATCAAAATTAATGCTACTACATAATTTCGTACAGCTTATTATTGCACGGACTTCAAAGTTACCCAGGAAACACCGTGTGGAGGTAACCGTGTGGAGGTAACCGTGCTTGTTTCCGTTGGAGAGTAAAAAAAAAAAAATACAACAACCGCTTAAAAAGTTAGGTAAACAGAGACAAATACTTGTTGAAAAGCATAAAACTAACAAATTTAAAGTTTTAAGCACTTATCTCTTCGATTGACATCGCCTCACCGAACATTACAAAAGGATCTTATTTTTTTTATTTTTTTTTTATTTTTTTTTTATTTTTTTTTTTTACGGCACATCTACATCTAGGTCATTAGCGCCGACATCCAGGGTGTAGCGAGGAATTTCACCAGCGAGCCGTGGGATGATAAAATTCCTGCCGGAGTTTGGGAATCGAACCCACCATCTCCCGCTTATGAATCCAAGGCGCTAGCCATTAGACCACGGGAGACCTCAACAGAATCTTATTGTAGAGAATTTAGTAACCTTTCGAATAGCCGCCTTCCACTTACTACGATTTCCCAACCGTTTTCGAGATATTTTAGAAAATATACTGAGATCCGAAAACTTTGTATCACCATTCATACAATTTTTTTTCCAGATACTTCGTTTCTGAATACCCAAACAGAAAATTAGTTTTCAAAAGAATTTCTATCAATTTTTGTGGTAAATGGCTACAGAACTCGCTTAAAAAATGGTTTCATTCGTTTTCCTACGTTAAGGAATTTTTCGCACAAATTTTGCTCTAAAAACCATGTTCCAGTAAACGGATTCAACTGGTTAATGAACTTGACCTTTTAAATGAGAAGAAAGATATTTGTACCAAATGTTATCAAAATCGAACCTTTTTTGAGCCGATGAGGAACTTCTTAATAATTCAAACCCCCCTAAAAGTACTTAAACATTTGAATATCAAAAAAACCTTTCTTAGCGAGTGTTTACACTCTAAACGTATTGTCCGTGCAAAATTCAAATTTTTGTGTCAAATGGTTCGGGATATTATTACCTCGGATGGGCCATCACCAGGGCATAAACTCTACGAGGGGCAAACTCACAATTTATTTCTAGTAATTCAAGGTCTGCCATCATAGTGGAAATTAACCTCAATTAAAAATAATACTATGAAATAGATAATGTACGGTAACAGCTGTTCTGTTATCGTCCTAGCAACGCTTCCTGCCTAGGCTGGCCTGCTCTAACCAACTCAAACTTTAAACCCCTCTAAAAATACTTAAAAATTCGAATATCAAAAAGTCCTTTCTTAGTGAGTGCCTACGTTATATAAGGAGTGTCCATGCAAAATTTCAAAATTTTCTGTCGAGTGATTTAGGCTGGGGGATGATAGGTCAGTGAGTGAGTGATTCAGTGAATGAGTGGGTGGTATTTGACAAAAATATAGTAGACCAACTGTTACCCGGTGTGCCATGCTACACCTACTTTCTGCATATAGAAAAGCCTGAATAAATTAGAAACCAAATAAGTATTATTAAAATCTAATAACACGAATCTGTAGCCGTTTCGAACCCGCGACCTCCCAACTCTGAGTCCTAGACGACTTTGACATAACCTATAACACCCCCCGTATCAAGACATACATGTATGCCAAGTATGGTAAAAATCGGTCTAACGGTGTGGATTTTTATAAAAAGAAACAACAACATACAGACAGCAGCTGGTAGACGTTTTTGACTTGGCCTACGACTCTCCCCAGATTAAGATCTACATGTGTACCGAGTTTAGTCAAAATCGGATGAACGGTATGGATTTGTATAAGGGACAAACATACAGACAGACAGCTGGTAGATTTTTTTGACCTAGCCTAGGAGATTTCTCGTATCAAGACCTACCATTATTCCAAGTTTGGTCAAAAACGGTCAAACGGTGTGGATTTGTATAAGGAACAAACAAACAGAAAAACAGACAGACGCGTGATTTTTATATATATAGATAAATACTTAATTCAAATACTCGAGTTCCATTTAATTAGAAATACAGTTAATCCGATTGAATTATTTTTTCAATTACTGTAATTGATATTTTCAGAATTTTCAATTATGATTAAAAAATCTAATCATAATTCAAATATCATTTGAATTATATTTTGATTCAATAACAAAATTTAAATTATATTTGATCAATAAAAAGGTTGTTCGCACAACACCTGAACAATAATTCGTATTACTTTCCTGGTTAGCGCGTTTTGGCGGATTATTGCTGTAAAAGTCAACCATAGTAGAATTTACCAAAAATATCTTATTTATTTATTTATTTATTTTAGCACTTTCCTCCGAAGGAAAGTAGCTATTGAGTTTGCACTCATGACGGAATTTTTGAAAAATCTCTTCATATCTTTATCGATCCTACCTAGTAGACATCGAAAATGACCCCCGTTAAAATTTATATATATCTATATATATATATATATATATATATATATATATGCATATATAAAGGACGTCCCAGTATATGTGTCCCCACCCCTTTTCCTCCTAGAGTTGTTGGAATTTCGATATGAAACTTGGTAGGTCATAGTTATGTTGCATGAGGTTTCTTATAAAGGTTTAGTTGACTTTGTAACATTCTCCAGCGCATCTAACTCTTGATTTTCCAATGGTAACAGGTATTTTTTATGACGAATTCTGATAGAAAATTTAATTTTAAGACTAATTTATTCTGAGACATCTTTTGATCCGACGCACCTTTTGCGCGTAAAACACAAAAAACTGAAACATTTCGCCCTTTTTGTAAACAAATTCCTATTTATCACTGAAACCAAGCCTTTTACGTAAAAACACCTCGATACAAACGTTGTAGCCTATTCATTTTCCTTTCAGGTGATACCAAAATCAAAGTTGTAGGTTTAATAATTAACGGGATATTATGAATGAAAACAAAGGCAAATTGTTTTTTAGCACTTTCCTCCGAAGGAAAGTAGCTATTGAGGTTGGACTCATGACGGAATTTTTGAAAAATTTCTTCAAATCTTTATCGATCCTACCTAGTAGACACCGAAAATGACCCCCGTTAAAATTTATATATATCTATATATATATATATATATATATGCATATATATATATGCATATATATATATATATATATATATATATATATATATATATATATATATATATATATATGTGTCTGTTAACACGATAGCGGCCAGAGTTTTTGTTTTTTCGTCACGAAACTTGGTATATAGCATTCAATTAGCAAACGATTGAACGAGTTCGTTAACCATCAAAGTCGGTCCACCGGAAGGGGGGGTTTACCCCGAACCCAAAACACTAATTTGACTATGTCAGCCGTAATATTTGTTATATTTCAACGAAACTTGGTATTCGTAGTGGTAATATAGAGAGAAAAGTGAGATATAAAAATGAACTAAATTGGTTCATTAGAAGGGGGGGTTTACTCCGGACCCACAATACCAATTCGCCACTACCAGCCGTGATTTTTGGTATATTTCAACGGAACTCGGTATTCGTAGTGCTAATCCACAGGTAAATAACTGTTGTAAAAATAAACTAAATCGGTTCATTAGGAGGGGGGGTTTATTCCGGACCCACAATACCAATTCGCCACTACCAGCCGTGATTTTTGGTATATTTCGACGAAACTCGGTATTCGTAGTGGTAATCCACAGGTAAATAACTGTTGTAAAAATAAACTAAATCGGTTCATTAGAAGGGGGGGTTTACTCCTGACCAAAATTCTTAATATACTCATACCGGTCGTAATTTCTGCTGTATTGTAACGAAACGCGGTATACGTCGTGGGTAACTCATGAGAAAGAAGTGTTGTAGAAATGAGCTGAATCGGTCAATCGGAAAGCGGGGGTTTAATTTGTAATATATTTCAATAGAAAAACCCGTCAGACGTAGGGTCACAAAGCCGCCGCAAGGAGCGCTTTCTACCACTAGAGTGACTGTATCCTGTTCCTGCGTTAGATCAAAATACGATAATATGAGGTTTTTTGTATTTATTACGAAGTGTAATAGGTACCATGTGTAAACATAACTCTGGAAGCAAATTATTAATTGATCAGTTACTCATTACAAATTTAAAAGAGAACTATTCATGTTTTTATTTTATTTATGTAGGATATTTTAAGCAAATTGTTCTGGAAAGCAATCTACACTACCCAAATTCTGAGGAAAGTGCTTAGTTATGCAGCTCCTGCGTGACGGACTTTTAGTTTTATGATGTAATAATTTCATATGCAAAAAGAAATTTATTCTGTTCTGTTTTATAATAATTTTTATTTACTTTTTTCATACAGTAAATAAGTACTTTTTTTAAGTGTTTATGACAGCTACTTTTTAGCACTTTCCTCCGAAGGAAAGTAGCTATTGTGGTTGGACTCATGACGGATTTTTTGAAAAATTTCTTCAAATCTTTATGGATCCTACCTAGTAAACATCGAAAATGACCCCCGTTAAAATTTATATATATCTATATATATCTATATATATATATATATATATATATATATATATATATATATATATATATATATATATATATATGTGTGTGTGTGTGTGTGTGTGTGTGTGTGTGAGTGTGTGTGTGTCTGTTAACACGATAGCGGCCAGAGTTTTTGTTTTTTCGTCCCGAAACTTGGTACATAGCATTCAATTAGCAAACGATTGAACGAGTTCGTCAACCACCAAAGTCGGTCCACCGGAAGGGGGGTTACCCCTAACCCAAAACACTAATTTGACTATGTCAGCCGTAATATTTGTTATATTTCAACGAAACTTGGTATTCGTAGTGGTAATATAGAGAGAAATGTGAGATATAAAAATGAACTAAATCGGTTCATTAGAAGGGGGGGGGGGGGGGGTACTCCGGACCCACAATACCAATTCGTCACTACCAGCCGTGATTTTTGGTATATTTCGACGAAACTCGGTATTCGTAGTGCTAATCCACAGGTAAATATGTGTTGTAGAAATAAACTAAATCGGTTCATTAGGAGGGGGGGTTTACTCCGGACCCAAATTACTAATATACTCATACCGGTCGTAATTTCTGCTGTATTATAACGAAACGCGGCATACGTCGTGGATAACTCATGAATAAGAAGTGTTGTAAAAATGAGCTAAATCGGTCAATCGGAAAGCGGGGGTTTAATTTGTAATATATTTCAATAGAAAAGCCCGGCAGACGTAGGTTCACAAAGCCGCCGCAAGGAGCGCTTTCTACCACTAGAGTGACTGTATCCTGTTCCTGCGTTAGATCAAAATACGATAATATGAGGTTTTTTGTATTTATTACGTAGTGTAGTAGGTACCATGTGTAAACATAACTCTGGAAGCAAATTAATTACAAAATTAATAATTCAACAGTTACTCATTACAAAATTAAAAGAGAACTATTCATGTTTTTATTTTATTTATGTAGGATATTTTAAGCAAATTGTTCTGGAAACCAGTCTACACTACCCATATTCTGAGGAAAGTGCTTAGTTATGCAGCTCCTGCGTGACGGACTTTTTTTTTTTTTTAACTCAAATCAACCATGTAGGTCATTGCTGCCTATTTTATTTTATGCTTTTCCTTTCTTATGGGTTTCTTGAAAATGTGTAAATACATTATTTGGAATATAATGAAATAGTATTTATTTATTTATTGAGAGTACACAACAAAGGCTATTTACTCTTAAGGTCAGAGTTGGGCAAACGTTAGCGCGCGCTAAAAGCTGATACCTCTCCGCTAATTTAGCGAAACTGTAGAAAGCCAGCGCTAATAATTAGCGGTTAGCGGCGGCAGTGCTAATCTATTTATGAAATATCGTAATTGCTGAAAGCTTAAGCTATAGTTACAACATTTTGTCATCTCAAAGCTCACTTTCGGTCTGCTCTAAGCAACCTCACTCCTGTTCCACTTCCGCTTCAATCTACAGGATTTCCGATCACATGAATGTCAATTTCGGTTACTTCCGGTCGACTCATGCCTATCACTGGGTAACTCCTGTTCGATCTGGCTCACCTCCGGTCACTCACAGACAATGGCACACTCTGACACTCCTTAATCTAGGTTACTTACGGTCCTATATTCATCCCTGGGTCGTTTCCGGAAGTACCCCAGGGCCTTCCAGGCACTCATGATAGACCGGAGGTGAACCGGCAGTGACCCGGAAGTAATTGTAAGCAACCGGAAGTGAAACCAGAAGTGGTCCGAAGTTGTCCAGATTCATCCGGAAACTGTCCAGGAGTAATTTTGGTGACCCAGAAGCCATTTTGGGAACCCGGAAGTGAAACCGGAAGTGGCCAAACTTTGTCCAGATTCATCCGGAAACTCTCCAGGAGTAATTCTGGTGACCCAGAAGCCATTTTGAGAACCCGGAAGTGAAACCGGAAGTGGCCAAAATTTGTCCAGATTGATCCGGAAACTGTCCAGGAATAATTATAGTGAACCGGAACCCATTTTGAGAACCCGGAAGTGGCCCAAAGTTGTCCAGATTCATCCGGAAACGGTACAGGAGTACTTTTGGTGACCCGGAAGCCATTTTGAAAATCCCTGGGGCATTTCCGGGCGTATTTGAGCAGCTTTTGGCCACTTCCGGTTTCACTTCCGGGTTCTCAAAATGGCTTCCGGGTCACTATAATTACTCCTGTACAGTTTCCAGATGAATCTGGACAACTTTTGGCCACTTCCGGTTCCCAAAATGGCTTCCGGGTCACCAAAATTACTCCTGGACAGTTTCCGGATGAATCTGGACAACTTTGGACCACTTCCGGTTTCACTTCGGGTTGGTTACAATTACTTCCGGGTCACTGCCGGTTCACCTCCGGTCTATCATGAGTGCCTGGAAGGCCCTGGGGTACTTCCGGAAAGGACCCAGGGATGAATATAGGACCGTAAGTAACCTAGATTAAGGAGTGTCAGAGTGTGCCATTGTCAGTGAGTGACCGGAAGTGAGCCAGATCGAACAGGAGTTACCCAGTGATAGGCATGAGTCGACCGGAAGTAACCGAAATTGACATTCATGTGATCGGAAATCCTGTAGATTGAAGCGGAAGTGGAACAGGAGAGAGGGTGCTCAGAGCAGACCGGAAGTGAGCTTTGAGATGACAAAATGTTGTAACTATAGCTTAAGCTTTCAGCAATTACCATATTTCATAATTAGATTAGCGGTTAGCGCACTTCCGCCGCTAACCGCTAATTATTAGCGCTGGCTTTCTACAGTTTCGCTAAATTAGCAGAGAGGTATCAGATTTTAGCGCGCGCTAACGTTTGCCCAACTCTGCTTAAGGTCTATGTGCGAACAAAGCGAAATGTTTCTTGTACTATTGAAGCTAGGAGGAAATCAAATGAAAAAAAATAAAATACAAAAAGATACTATAGTAGGAGAAAAGATGTATCATTGTTTAAGAAAACAAAATAAAATAATAATAATAAAGGTAAATAAATTATATAAAAATACTGTAATATAAGTACTGTACATGTCAGATAGGGAATGAAGTGAGGCGAGAGAATCTGTAAAAATAATGCAGTGTCTGTTAGTATTTCTAATATTTGAAAGGGCCAAAAGAATTCCGTTAAGTTCTGCTGTGAATGTGCTAGTGTCGTTTGGTAATTTTGAGTGGTATGTTGTGTTGTCAATGAGTGCTGCAGATGCTGTCCCGTGTAGTGTTTTGAGTGGTATGTTGTGTTGTCGATGAGTGCTGCAGATGCTGTCCCGTGTAGTGTTTTGAGTGGTATGTTGTGCTGTCAATGAGTGCTGCAGATGCTGCCCCGTGTAGGGTTTTGAGTGGTATGTTGTGTTGTCAATGAGTGCTGCAGATGCTGCCCCGTGTAGGGTTTTGAGTAGTATGTTGTGTTGTCAATGAGTGCTGCAGATGCTGTCCCGTGTAGTGTTTTGAGTAGTATGTTGTGCTGTCAATGAGTGCTGCAGATGCTGTCCCGTGTAGGGTTTTGAATTGTATGTTGTGTTGTCAATGAGTGCTGCAGATGCTGTCCCGTGTAGTGTTTTGAGTGGTATGTTGTGTTGTCAATGAGTGCTGCAGATGCTGTCCCGTGTAGGGTTTTGAATTGTATGTTGTGTTGTCAATGAGTGCTGCAGATGCTGTCCCGTGTAGTGTTTTGAGTAGTATGTTGTGTTGTCAATGAGTGCTGCAGATGCTGTCCCGTGTAGTGTTTTGAGTGGTATGTTGTGCTGTCAATGAGTGCTGCAGATGCTGTCCCGTGTAGGGTTTTGAGTGGTATGTTGTGTTGTCAATGAGTGCTGCAGATGCTGTCCCGTGTAGTGTTTTGAGTAGTATGTTGTGCTGTCAATGAGTGCTGCAGATGCTGTCCCGTGTAGGGTTTTGAATTGTATGTTGTGTTGTCAATGAGTGCTGCAGATGCTGTCCCGTGTAGTGTTTTGAGTGGTATGTTGTGTTGTCAATGAGTGCTGCAGATGCTGTCCCGTGTAGGGTTTTGAATTGTATGTTGTGTTGTCAATGAGTGCTGCAGATGCTGTCCCGTGTAGTGTTTTGAGTAGTATGTTGTGCTGTCAATGAGTGCTGCAGATGCTGTCCCGTGTAGTGTTTTGAGTAGTATGTTGTGCTGTCAATGAGTGCTGCAGATGCTGTCCCGTGTAGTGTTTTGAGTAGTATGTTGTGTTGTCAATGAGTGCTGCAGATGCTGTCCCGTGTAGGGTTTTGAATTGTATGTTGTGTTGTCAATGAGTGCTGCAGATGCTGTCCCGTGTAGTGTTTTGAGTGGTATGTTGTGCTGTCAATGAGTGCTGCAGATGCTGTCCCGTGTAGGGTTTTGAGTGGTATGTTGTGTTGTCAATGAGTGCTTCAGATGCTGTCCCGTGTAGTGTTTTGAGTAGTATGTTGTGCTGTCAATGAGTGCTGCAGATGCTGTCCCGTGTAGGGTTTTGAATTGTATGTTGTGTTGTCAATGAGTGCTGCAGATGCTGTCCCGTGTAGTGTTTTGAGTGGTATGTTGTGTTGTCAATGAGTGCTGCAGATGCTGTCCCGTGTAGGGTTTTGAATTGTATGTTGTGTTGTCAATGAGTGCTGCAGATGCTGTCCCGTGTAGTGTTTTGAGTAGTATGTTGTGCTGTCAATGAGTGCTGCAGATGCTGTCCCGTGTAGTGTTTTGAGTAGTATGTTGTGCTGTCAATGAGTGCTGCAGATGCTGTCCCGTGTAGTGTTTTGAGTAGTATGTTGTGCTGTCAATGAGTGCTGCAGATGCTGTCCCGTGTAGTGTTTTGAGTAGTATGTTGTGCTGTCAATGAGTGCTGCAGATGCTGTCCCGTGTAGTGTTTTGAGTAGTATGTTGTGTTGTCAATGAGTGCTGCAGATGCTGTCCCGTGTAGGGTTTTGAATTGTATGTTGTGTTGTCAATGAGTGCTGCAGATGCTGTCCCGTGTAGTGTTTTGAGTGGTATGTTGTGTTGTCAATGAGTGCTGCAGATGCTGTCCCGTGTAGAGTTTTGAGTTGTATGTTGTGTTGTCAATGAGTGCTGCAGATGCTGTCCCGTGTAGTGTTTTGAGTAGTATGTTGTGCTGTCAATGAGTGCTGCAGATGCTGTCCCGTGTAGTGTTTTGAGTAGTATGTTGTGTTGTCAATGAGTGCTGCAGATGCTCTCCCGTGTAGGGTTTTGAATTGTATGTTGTGTTGTCAATGAGTGCTGCAGATGCTGTCCCGTGTAGTGTTTTGAGTGGTATGTTGTGCTGTCAATGAGTGCTGCAGATGCTGTCCCGTGTAGGGTTTTGAGTGGTATGTTGTGTTGTCAATGAGTGCTTCAGATGCTGTCCCGTGTAGTGTTTTGAGTAGTATGTTGTGCTGTCAATGAGTGCTGCAGATGCTGTCCCGTGTAGGGTTTTGAATTTTATGTTGTGTTGTCAATGAGTGCTGCAGATGCTGTCCCGTGTAGTGTTTTGAGTGGTATGTTGTGTTGTCAATGAGTGCTGCAGATGCTGTCCCGTGTAGGGTTTTGAATTGTATGTTGTGTTGTCAATGAGTGCTGCAGATGCTGTCCCGTGTAGTGTTTTGAGTAGTATGTTGTGCTGTCAATGAGTGCTGCAGATGCTGTCCCGTGTAGTGTTTTGAGTAGTATGTTGTGCTGTCAATGAGTGCTGCAGATGCTGTCCCGTGTAGTGTTTTGAGTAGTATGTTGTGTTGTCAATGAGTGCTGCAGATGCTGTCCCGTGTAGGGTTTTGAATTGTATGTTGTGTTGTCAATGAGTGCTGCAGATGCTGTCCCGTGTAGTGTTTTGAGTGGTATGTTGTGTTGTCAATGAGTGCTGGAGATGCTGTCCCGTGTAGTGTTTTGAGTGGTATGTTGTGTTGTCAATGAGTGCTGCAGATGCTGTCCCGTGTAGGGTTTTGAATTGTATGTTGTGTTGTCAATGAGTGCTGAAGATGCTGTCCCGTGTAGTGTTTTGAGTAGTATGTTGTGCTGTCAATGAGTGCTGCAGATGCTGTCCCGTGTAGTGTTTTGAGTAGTATGTTGTGCTGTCAATGAGTGCTGCAGATGCTGTCCCGTGTAGTGTTTTGAGTAGTATGTTGTGTTGTCAATGAGTGCTGCAGATGCTGTCCCGTGTAGGGTTTTGAATTGTATGTTGTGTTGTCAATGAGTGCTGCAGATGCTGTCCCGTGTAGTGTTTTGAGTGGTATGTTGTGTTGTCAATGAGTGCTGCAGATGCTGTCCCGTGTAGAGTTTTGAGTTGTATGTTGTGTTGTCAATGAGTGCTGCAGATGCTGTCCCGTGTAGTGTTTTGAGTGGTATGTTGTGTTGTCAATGAGTGCTGCAGATGCTGTCCCGTGTAGTGTTTTGAGTGGTATGTTGTGTTGTCAATGAGTGCTGCAGATGCTGTCCCGTGCAGTGTTTTGAGTGGTATGTTGTGTTGTCAATGAGTGCTGCAGATGCTGTCCCGTGTAGTGTTTTGAGTGGTATGTTGTGTTGTCAATGAGTGCTGCAGATGCTGTCCCGTGTAGGGTTTTGAATTGTATGTTGTGTTGTCAATGAGTGCTGCAGATGCTGTCCCGTGTAGTGTTTTGAGTAGTATGTTGTGCTGTCAATGAGTGCTGCAGATGCTGTCCCGTGTAGTGTTTTGAGTAGTATGTTGTGCTGTCAATGAGTGCTGCAGATGCTGTCCCGTGTAGTGTTTTTGAGTAGTATGTTGTGTTGTCAATGAGTGCTGCAGATGCTCTCCCGTGTAGGGTTTTGAATTGTATGTTGTGTTGTCAATGAGTGCTGCAGATGCTGTCCCGTGTAGTGTTTTGAGTGGTATGTTGTGCTGTCAATGAGTGCTGCAGATGCTGTCCCGTGTAGGGTTTTGAGTGGTATGTTGTGTTGTCAATGAGTGCTTCAGATGCTGTCCCGTGTAGTGTTTTGAGTAGTATGTTGTGCTGTCAATGAGTGCTGCAGATGCTGTCCCGTGTAGGGTTTTGAATTTTATGTTGTGTTGTCAATGAGTGCTGCAGATGCTGTCCCGTGTAGTGTTTTGAGTGGTATGTTGTGTTGTCAATGAGTGCTGCAGATGCTGTCCCGTGTAGGGTTTTGAATTGTATGTTGTGTTGTCAATGAGTGCTGCAGATGCTGTCCCGTGTAGTGTTTTGAGTAGTATGTTGTGCTGTCAATGAGTGCTGCAGATGCTGTCCCGTGTAGTGTTTTGAGTAGTATGTTGTGCTGTCAATGAGTGCTGCAGATGCTGTCCCGTGTAGTGTTTTGAGTAGTATGTTGTGTTGTCAATGAGTGCTGCAGATGCTGTCCCGTGTAGGGTTTTGAATTGTATGTTGTGTTGTCAATGAGTGCTGCAGATGCTGTCCCGTGTAGTGTTTTGAGTGGTATGTTGTGTTGTCAATGAGTGCTGCAGATGCTGTCCCGTGTAGTGTTTTGAGTGGTATGTTGTGTTGTCAATGAGTGCTGCAGATGCTGTCCCGTGTAGGGTTTTGAATTGTATGTTGTGTTGTCAATGAGTGCTGAAGATGCTGTCCCGTGTAGTGTTTTGAGTAGTATGTTGTGCTGTCAATGAGTGCTGCAGATGCTGTCCCGTGTAGTGTTTTGAGTAGTATGTTGTGCTGTCAATGAGTGCTGCAGATGCTGTCCCGTGTAGTGTTTTGAGTAGTATGTTGTGTTGTCAATGAGTGCTGCAGATGCTGTCCCGTGTAGGGTTTTGAATTGTATATTGTGTTGTCAATGAGTGCTGCAGATGCTGTCCCGTGTAGTGTTTTGAGTGGTATGTTGTGTTGTCAATGAGTGCTGCAGATGCTGTCCCGTGTAGAGTTTTGAGTTGTATGTTGTGTTGTCAATGAGTGCTGCAGATGCTGTCCCGTGTAGTGTTTTGAGTGGTATGTTGTGTTGTCAATGAGTGCTGCAGATGCTGTCCCGTGTAGTGTTTTGAGTGGTATGTTGTGTTGTCAATGAGTGCTGCAGATGCTGTCCCGTGCAGTGTTTTGAGTGGTATGTTGTGTTGCCAATGAGTGCTGCAGATGCTGTCCCGTGTAGTGTTTTGAGTGGTATGTTGTGTTGTCAATGAGTGCTGCAGATGCTGTCCCGTGTAGTGTTTTGAGTAGTATGTTGTGTTGTCAATGAGTGCTGCAGATGCTGCCCCGTGTAGTGTTTTGAGTGGTATTTTGTGCTGCAAGTGAGTGCTGCAGATGCTGTCCCGTGTAGGGTTTTGAGTGGTATGTTGTGTTGTCAATGAGTGCTGCAGATGCTGTCCCGTGTAGGGTTTTGGATCCGTCAGTGAAAATGTAGAGGGCTTCAGGATTCTCAGATACTATTTTGTTAAAATGATATTTGTAGAAATGAGTTAATGTGGGATTGTGTTTCTCATATTTTGATTTTGTAATTATACTAAATTTTTTAATTCTCCAAGGCAGGTGTGGGAGTTCATTACAAAAGAGTGGTATTTGAAGAATAGTTGAGTTACGTGAATAGTTTAAAATTCTTGCTGCCTATTTAAATTTGATGAATAAGATAAATCGATTAATTAAGGAAAATAAAAATAAATACTATATATACGGAACAAAAAATAAAAATTATATATGTACATAAATAAAAAACAAAATTAAAAATTTGAACAATAAAATAGCGTATATAATCACACAGACATATAGACACGTTTAGTTATACACACACAAATGCATATACCAATTTTAAATGTTGATATTTCATATTTTGAAACATATATATATATATATATATATATATATATATATATATATATATACATATATATATATATATATATATACATATATATATATATATATACTAACTTACATCTATATTCATTCCTTTAATTACATATTATATTTTATGAAAGAGATCTGAAACTATATATTCATTCCTAGACTCTCTTATGGAAGTCATATATATATATATATATAGTATGTTGTGCTGTCAATGAGTGCTGCAGATGCTGTCCCGTGTAGTGTTTTGAGTAGTATGTTGTGCTGTCAATGAGTGCTGCAGATGCTGTCCCGTGTAGTGTTTTGAGTAGTATGTTGTGTTGTCAATGAGTGCTGCAGATGCTGTCCCGTGTAGGGTTTTGAATTGTATGTTGTGTTGTCAATGAGTGCTGCAGATGCTGTCCCGTGTAGTGTTTTGAGTGGTATGTTGTGTTGTCAATGAGTGCTGCAGATGCTGTCCCGTGTAGTGTTTTGAGTGGTATGTTGTGTTGTCAATGAGTGCTGCAGATGCTGTCCCGTGTAGGGTTTTGAATTGTATGTTGTGTTGTCAATGAGTGCTGAAGATGCTGTCCCGTGTAGTGTTTTGAGTAGTATGTTGTGCTGTCAATGAGTGCTGCAGATGCTGTCCCGTGTAGTGTTTTGAGTAGTATGTTGTGCTGTCAATGAGTGCTGCAGATGCTGTCCCGTGTAGTGTTTTGAGTAGTATGTTGTGTTGTCAATGAGTGCTGCAGATGCTGTCCCGTGTAGGGTTTTGAATTGGATGTTGTGTTGTCAATGAGTGCTGCAGATGCTGTCCCGTGTAGTGTTTTGAGTGGTATGTTGTGTTGTCAATGAGTGCTGCAGATGCTGTCCCGTGTAGAGTTTTGAGTTGTATGTTGTGTTGTCAATGAGTGCTGCAGATGCTGTCCCGTGTAGTGTTTTGAGTGGTATGTTGTGTTGTCAATGAGTGCTGCAGATGCTGTCCCGTGTAGTGTTTTGAGTGGTATGTTGTGTTGTCAATGAGTGCTGCAGATGCTGTCCCGTGCAGTGTTTTGAGTGGTATGTTGTGTTGTCAATGAGTGCTGCAGATGCTCTCCCGTGTAGGGTTTTGAATTGTATGTTGTGTTGTCAATGAGTGCTGCAGATGCTGTCCCGTGTAGTGTTTTGAGTGGTATGTTGTGCTGTCAATGAGTGCTGCAGATGCTGTCCCGTGTAGTGTTTTGAGTAGTATGTTGTGTTGTCAATGAGTGCTGCAGATGCTGTCCCGTGTAGGGTTTTGAATTGTATGTTGTGTTGTCAATGAGTGCTGCAGATGCTGTCCCGTGTAGTGTTTTGAGTGGTATGTTGTGTTGTCAATGAGTGCTGCAGATGCTGTCCCGTGTAGTGTTTTGAGTGGTATGTTGTGTTGTCAATGAGTGCTGCAGATGCTGTCCCGTGTAGGGTTTTGAATTGTATGTTGTGTTGTCAATGAGTGCTGAAGATGCTGTCCCGTGTAGTGTTTTGAGTAGTATGTTGTGCTGTCAATGAGTGCTGCAGATGCTGTCCCGTGTAGTGTTTTGAGTAGTATGTTGTGCTGTCAATGAGTGCTGCAGATGCTGTCCCGTGTAGTGTTTTGAGTAGTATGTTGTGTTGTCAATGAGTGCTGCAGATGCTGTCCCGTGTAGGGTTTTGAATTGGATGTTGTGTTGTCAATGAGTGCTGCAGATGCTGTCCCGTGTAGTGTTTTGAGTGGTATGTTGTGTTGTCAATGAGTGCTGCAGATGCTGTCCCGTGTAGAGTTTTGAGTTGTATGTTGTGTTGTCAATGAGTGCTGCAGATGCTGTCCCGTGTAGTGTTTTGAGTGGTATGTTGTGTTGTCAATGAGTGCTGCAGATGCTGTCCCGTGTAGTGTTTTGAGTGGTATGTTGTGTTGTCAATGAGTGCTGCAGATGCTGTCCCGTGCAGTGTTTTGAGTGGTATGTTGTGTTGTCAATGAGTGCTGCAGATGCTCTCCCGTGTAGGGTTTTGAATTGTATGTTGTGTTGTCAATGAGTGCTGCAGATGCTGTCCCGTGTAGTGTTTTGAGTGGTATGTTGTGATGTCAATGAGTGCTGCAGATGCTGTCCCGTGTAGGGTTTTGAGTGGTATGTTGTGTTGTCAATGAGTGCTTCAGATGCTGTCCCGTGTAGTGTTTTGAGTAGTATGTTGTGCTGTCAATGAGTGCTGCAGATGCTGTCCCGTGTAGGGTTTTGAATTTTATGTTGTGTTGTCAATGAGTGCTGCAGATGCTGTCCCGTGTAGTGTTTTGAGTGGTATGTTGTGTTGTCAATGAGTGCTGCAGATGCTGTCCCGTGTAGGGTTTTGAATTGTATGTTGTGTTGTCAATGAGTGCTGCAGATGCTGTCCCGTGTAGTGTTTTGAGTAGTATGTTGTGCTGTCAATGAGTGCTGCAGATGCTGTCCCGTGTAGTGTTTTGAGTAGTATGTTGTGCTGTCAATGAGTGCTGCAGATGCTGTCCCGTGTAGTGTTTTGAGTAGTATGTTGTGTTGTCAATGAGTGCTGCAGATGCTGTCCCGTGTAGGGTTTTGAATTGTATGTTGTGTTGTCAATGAGTGCTGCAGATGCTGTCCCGTGTAGTGTTTTGAGTGGTATGTTGTGTTGTCAATGAGTGCTGCAGATGCTGTCCCGTGTAGTGTTTTGAGTGGTATGTTGTGTTGTCAATGAGTGCTGCAGATGCTGTCCCGTGTAGGGTTTTGAATTGTATGTTGTGTTGTCAATGAGTGCTGAAGATGCTGTCCCGTGTAGTGTTTTGAGTAGTATGTTGTGCTGTCAATGAGTGCTGCAGATGCTGTCCCGTGTAGTGTTTTGAGTAGTATGTTGTGCTGTCAATGAGTGCTGCAGATGCTGTCCCGTGTAGTGTTTTGAGTAGTATGTTGTGTTGTCAATGAGTGCTGCAGATGCTGTCCCGTGTAGGGTTTTGAATTGTATGTTGTGTTGTCAATGAGTGCTGCAGATGCTGTCCCGTGTAGTGTTTTGAGTGGTATGTTGTGTTGTCAATGAGTGCTGCAGATGCTGTCCCGTGTAGAGTTTTGAGTTGTATGTTGTGTTGTCAATGAGTGCTGCAGATGCTGTCCCGTGTAGTGTTTTGAGTGGTATGTTGTGTTGTCAATGAGTGCTGCAGATGCTGTCCCGTGTAGTGTTTTGAGTGGTATGTTGTGTTGTCAATGAGTGCTGCAGATGCTGTCCCGTGCAGTGTTTTGAGTGGTATGTTGTGTTGTCAATGAGTGCTGCAGATGCTGTCCCGTGTAGTGTTTTGAGTGGTATGTTGTGTTGTCAATGAGTGCTGCAGATGCTGTCCCGTGTAGGGTTTTGAATTGTATGTTGTGTTGTCAATGAGTGCTGCAGATGCTGTCCCGTGTAGTGTTTTGAGTAGTATGTTGTGCTGTCAATGAGTGCTGCAGATGCTGTCCCGTGTAGTGTTTTGAGTAGTATGTTGTGCTGTCAATGAGTGCTGCAGATGCTGTCCCGTGTAGTGTTTTGAGTAGTATGTTGTGTTGTCAATGAGTGCTGCAGATGCTCTCCCGTGTAGGGTTTTGAATTGTATGTTGTGTTGTCAATGAGTGCTGCAGATGCTGTCCCGTGTAGTGTTTTGAGTGGTATGTTGTGCTGTCAATGAGTGCTGCAGATGCTGTCCCGTGTAGGGTTTTGAGTGGTATGTTGTGTTGTCAATGAGTGCTTCAGATGCTGTCCCGTGTAGTGTTTTGAGTAGTATGTTGTGCTGTCAATGAGTGCTGCAGATGCTGTCCCGTGTAGGGTTTTGAATTTTATGTTGTGTTGTCAATGAGTGCTGCAGATGCTGTCCCGTGTAGTGTTTTGAGTGGTATGTTGTGTTGTCAATGAGTGCTGCAGATGCTGTCCCGTGTAGGGTTTTGAATTGTATGTTGTGTTGTCAATGAGTGCTGCAGATGCTGTCCCGTGTAGTGTTTTGAGTAGTATGTTGTGCTGTCAATGAGTGCTGCAGATGCTGTCCCGTGTAGTGTTTTGAGTAGTATGTTGTGCTGTCAATGAGTGCTGCAGATGCTGTCCCGTGTAGTGTTTTGAGTAGTATGTTGTGTTGTCAATGAGTGCTGCAGATGCTGTCCCGTGTAGGGTTTTGAATTGTATGTTGTGTTGTCAATGAGTGCTGCAGATGCTGTCCCGTGTAGTGTTTTGAGTGGTATGTTGTGTTGTCAATGAGTGCTGCAGATGCTGTCCCGTGTAGTGTTTTGAGTGGTATGTTGTGTTGTCAATGAGTGCTGCAGATGCTGTCCCGTGTAGGGTTTTGAATTGTATGTTGTGTTGTCAATGAGTGCTGAAGATGCTGTCCCGTGTAGTGTTTTGAGTAGTATGTTGTGCTGTCAATGAGTGCTGCAGATGCTGTCCCGTGTAGTGTTTTGAGTAGTATGTTGTGCTGTCAATGAGTGCTGCAGATGCTGTCCCGTGTAGTGTTTTGAGTAGTATGTTGTGTTGTCAATGAGTGCTGCAGATGCTGTCCCGTGTAGGGTTTTGAATTGTATGTTGTGTTGTCAATGAGTGCTGCAGATGCTGTCCCGTGTAGTGTTTTGAGTGGTATGTTGTGTTGTCAATGAGTGCTGCAGATGCTGTCCCGTGTAGAGTTTTGAGTTGTATGTTGTGTTGTCAATGAGTGCTGCAGATGCTGTCCCGTGTAGTGTTTTGAGTGGTATGTTGTGTTGTCAATGAGTGCTGCAGATGCTGTCCCGTGTAGTGTTTTGAGTGGTATGTTGTGTTGTCAATGAGTGCTGCAGATGCTGTCCCGTGCAGTGTTTTGAGTGGTATGTTGTGTTGCCAATGAGTGCTGCAGATGCTGTCCCGTGTAGTGTTTTGAGTGGTATGTTGTGTTGTCAATGAGTGCTGCAGATGCTGTCCCGTGTAGTGTTTTGAGTAGTATGTTGTGTTGTCAATGAGTGCTGCAGATGCTGCCCCGTGTAGTGTTTTGAGTGGTATTTTGTGCTGCAAGTGAGTGCTGCAGATGCTGTCCCGTGTAGGGTTTTGAGTGGTATGTTGTGTTGTCAATGAGTGCTGCAGATGCTGTCCCGTGTAGGGTTTTGGATCCGTCAGTGAAAATGTAGAGGGCTTCAGGATTCTCAGATACTATTTTGTTAAAATGATATTTGTAGAAATGAGTTAATGTGGGATTGTGTTTCTCATATTTTGATTTTGTAATTATACTAAATTTTTTAATTCTCCAAGGCAGGTGTGGGAGTTCATTACAAAAGAGTGGTATTTGAAGAATAGTTGAGTTACGTGAATAGTTTAAAATTCTTGCTGCCTATTTAAATTTGATGAATAAGATAAATCGATTAATTAAGGAAAATAAAAATAAATACTATATATACGGAACAAAAAATAAAAATTATATATGTACATAAATAAAAAACAAAATTAAAAATTTGAACAATAAAATAGCGTATATAATCACACAGACATATAGACACGTTTAGTTATACACACACAAATGCATATACCAATTTTAAATGTTGATATTTCATATTTTGAAACATATATATATATATATATATATATATATATATATATATATATATATACATATATATATATATATATATATACATATATATATATATATATATATATATACTAACTTACATCTATATTCATTCCTTTAATTACATATTATATTTTATGAAAGAGATCTGAAACTATATATTCATTCCTAGACTCTCTTATGGAAGTCATATATATATATATATATAGTATGTTGTGCTGTCAATGAGTGCTGCAGATGCTGTCCCGTGTAGTGTTTTGAGTAGTATGTTGTGCTGTCAATGAGTGCTGCAGATGCTGTCCCGTGTAGTGTTTTGAGTAGTATGTTGTGTTGTCAATGAGTGCTGCAGATGCTGTCCCGTGTAGGGTTTTGAATTGTATGTTGTGTTGTCAATGAGTGCTGCAGATGCTGTCCCGTGTAGTGTTTTGAGTGGTATGTTGTGTTGTCAATGAGTGCTGCAGATGCTGTCCCGTGTAGTGTTTTGAGTGGTATGTTGTGTTGTCAATGAGTGCTGCAGATGCTGTCCCGTGTAGGGTTTTGAATTGTATGTTGTGTTGTCAATGAGTGCTGAAGATGCTGTCCCGTGTAGTGTTTTGAGTAGTATGTTGTGCTGTCAATGAGTGCTGCAGATGCTGTCCCGTGTAGTGTTTTGAGTAGTATGTTGTGCTGTCAATGAGTGCTGCAGATGCTGTCCCGTGTAGTGTTTTGAGTAGTATGTTGTGTTGTCAATGAGTGCTGCAGATGCTGTCCCGTGTAGGGTTTTGAATTGGATGTTGTGTTGTCAATGAGTGCTGCAGATGCTGTCCCGTGTAGTGTTTTGAGTGGTATGTTGTGTTGTCAATGAGTGCTGCAGATGCTGTCCCGTGTAGAGTTTTGAGTTGTATGTTGTGTTGTCAATGAGTGCTGCAGATGCTGTCCCGTGTAGTGTTTTGAGTGGTATGTTGTGTTGTCAATGAGTGCTGCAGATGCTGTCCCGTGTAGTGTTTTGAGTGGTATGTTGTGTTGTCAATGAGTGCTGCAGATGCTGTCCCGTGCAGTGTTTTGAGTGGTATGTTGTGTTGCCAATGAGTGCTGCAGATGCTGTCCCGTGTAGTGTTTTGAGTGGTATGTTGTGTTGTCAATGAGTGCTGCAGATGCTGTCCCGTGTAGTGTTTTGAGTAGTATGTTGTGTTGTCAATGAGTGCTGCAGATGCTGCCCCGTGTAGTGTTTTGAGTGGTATTTTGTGCTGCAAGTGAGTGCTGCAGATGCTGTCCCGTGTAGGGTTTTGAGTGGTATGTTGTGTTGTCAATGAGTGCTGCAGATGCTGTCCCGTGTAGGGTTTTGGATCCGTCAGTGAAAATGTAGAGGGCTTCAGGATTCTCAGATACTATTTTGTTAAAATGATATTTGTAGAAATGAGTTAATGTGGGATTGTGTTTCTCATATTTTGATTTTGTAATTATACTAAATTTTTTAATTCTCCAAGGCAGGTGTGGGAGTTCATTACAAAAGAGTGGTATTTGAAGAATAGTTGAGTTACGTGAATAGTTTAAAATTCTTGCTGCCTATTTAAATTTGATGAATAAGATAAATCGATTAATTAAGGAAAATAAAAATAAATACTATATATACGGAACAAAAAATAAAAATTATATATGTACATAAATAAAAAACAAAATTAAAAATTTGAACAATAAAATAGCGTATATAATCACACAGACATATAGACACGTTTAGTTATACACACACAAATGCATATACCAATTTTAAATGTTGATATTTCATATTTTGAAACATATATATATATATATATATATATATATATATATATATATATATATATATACATATATATATATATATATATATATACATATATATATATATATATATATATACTAACTTACATCTATATTCATTCCGTTAATTACATATTATATTTTATGAAAGAGATCTGAAACTATATATTCATTCCTAGACTCTCTTATGGAAGTCATATATATATATATATATATATAGTATGTTGTGCTGTCAATGAGTGCTGCAGATGCTGTCCCGTGTAGTGTTTTGAGTAGTATGTTGTGCTGTCAATGAGTGCTGCAGATGCTGTCCCGTGTAGTGTTTTGAGTAGTATGTTGTGTTGTCAATGAGTGCTGCAGATGCTGTCCCGTGTAGGGTTTTGAATTGTATGTTGTGTTGTCAATGAGTGCTGCAGATGCTGTCCCGTGTAGTGTTTTGAGTGGTATGTTGTGTTGTCAATGAGTGCTGCAGATGCTGTCCCGTGTAGTGTTTTGAGTGGTATGTTGTGTTGTCAATGAGTGCTGCAGATGCTGTCCCGTGTAGGGTTTTGAATTGTATGTTGTGTTGTCAATGAGTGCTGAAGATGCTGTCCCGTGTAGTGTTTTGAGTAGTATGTTGTGCTGTCAATGAGTGCTGCAGATGCTGTCCCGTGTAGTGTTTTGAGTAGTATGTTGTGCTGTCAATGAGTGCTGCAGATGCTGTCCCGTGTAGTGTTTTGAGTAGTATGTTGTGTTGTCAATGAGTGCTGCAGATGCTGTCCCGTGTAGGGTTTTGAATTGTATGTTGTGTTGTCAATGAGTGCTGCAGATGCTGTCCCGTGTAGTGTTTTGAGTGGTATGTTGTGTTGTCAATGAGTGCTGCAGATGCTGTCCCGTGTAGAGTTTTGAGTTGTATGTTGTGTTGTCAATGAGTGCTGCAGATGCTGTCCCGTGCAGTGTTTTGAGTGGTATGTTGTGTTGTCAATGAGTGCTGCAGATGCTGTCCCGTGCAGTGTTTTGAGTGGTATGTTGTGTTGCCAATGAGTGCTGCAGATGCTGTCCCGTGTAGTGTTTTGAGTGGTATGTTGTGTTGTCAATGAGTGCTGCAGATGCTGTCCCGTGTAGTGTTTTGAGTGGTATGTTGTGTTGTCAATGAGTGCTGCAGATGCTGTCCCGTGCAGTGTTTTGAGTGGTATGTTGTGTTGCCAATGAGTGCTGCAGATGCTGTCCCGTGTAGTGTTTTGAGTGGTATGTTGTGTTGTCAATGAGTGCTGCAGATGCTGTCCCGTGTAGTGTTTTGAGTAGTATGTTGTGTTGTCAATGAGTGCTGCAGATGCTGTCCCGTGTAGTGTTTTGAGTAGTATGTTGTGTTGTCAATGAGTGCTGCAGATGCTGTCCCGTGTAGTGTTTTGAGTGGTATGTTGTGTTGTCAATGAGTGCTGCAGATGCTGTCCCGTGTAGTGTTTTGAGTGGTATGTTGTGTTGCCAATGAGTGCTGCAGATGCTGTCCCGTGTAGTGTTTTGAGTGGTATGTTGTGTTGTCAATGAGTGCTGCAGATGCTGTCCCGTGTAGTGTTTTGAGTAGTATGTTGTGTTGTCAATGAGTGCTGCAGATGCTGTCCCGTGCAGTGTTTTGAGTGGTATGTTGTGTTGCCAATGAGTGCTGCAGATGCTGTCCCGTGTAGTGTTTTGAGTGGTATGTTGTGTTGTCAATGAGTGCTGCAGATGCTGTCCCGTGTAGTGTTTTGAGTAGTATGTTGTGTTGTCAATGAGTGCTGCAGATGCTGCCCCGTGTAGTGTTTTGAGTGGTATTTTGTGCTGCAAGTGAGTGCTGCAGATGCTGTCCCGTGTAGGGTTTTGAGTGGTATGTTGTGTTGTCAATGAGTGCTGCAGATGCTGTCCCGTGTAGGGTTTTGGATCCGTCAGTGAAAATGTAGAGGGCTTCAGGATTCTCAGATACTATTTTGTTAAAATGATATTTGTAGAAATGAGTTAATGTGGGATTGTGTTTCTCATATTTTGATTTTGTAATTATACTAAATTTTTTAATTCTCCAAGGCAGGTGTGGGAGTTCATTACAAAAGAGTGGTATTTGAAGAATAGTTGAGTTACGTGAATAGTTTAAAATTCTTGCTGCCTATTTAAATTTGATGAATAAGATAAATCGATTAATTAAGGAAAATAAAAATAAATACTATATATACGGAACAAAAAATAAAAATTATATATGTACATAAATAAAAAACAAAATTAAAAATTTGAACAATAAAATAGCGTATATAATCACACAGACATATAGACACGTTTAGTTATACACACACAAATGCATATACCAATTTTAAATGTTGATATTTCATATTTTGAAACATATATATATATATATATATATATATATATATATATATATATATATATACATATATATATATATATATATATATATACATATATATATATATATATATATACTAACTTACATCTATATTCATTCCTTTAATTACATATTATATTTTATGAAAGAGATCTGAAACTATATATTCATTCCTAGACTCTCTTATGGAAGTCATATATATATATATATATATATATATATATATATATATATATATATATATATATATATACACAGGGTGTCCTACAAGTTAATGACAATCCTTCAGGGGGTGCACTAGACAAAAATGTAGTTCAACACTACCAACCACCATCTCAGTCCGTTCCAGACATAAGGTTCTTTAGAAAAACCCGTGTTTTTCCAAGTACAACTCCAATTTCTCTGCTTGTGCGCATTTTTTTATAACGATTCATTACATTTTTGACATTAGCATTAAATTTTCATTTAGGCTAATGTACATTCAATGTTCAAAATTATCACATTCAAACCGTAATATGAATAAAATAGTAGAAATTAATAAAAGCTTCTGGTTAGGGATAACTTTTCGAAAATCACTACTCCTTCAAAAAAATCCTGCTGACTGCCACACCACTGATCCGCTTATAAATATATATATATATATATATATATATATATATATATATATATATAAATCAGTCCCGTAACAGGCCACGAGGGCCCTGAGGGGTAGATACTATAGAGGTATCTGATTCATGACCATACGGCACACTAGGGAGATAGTGTGGTCAGTACTAAGCTCCGGCCGCCTGATTTTCCCCTTGGCTGCTTCGACTGCTTGATTCATTAGCACCCAAGGTACCCATTATTAAATTAATTAAAGGCTGGGTTGGCCTACGGACGGTCAGGGAGGCCGAATTCAACCCATGAACGAAGACACTAGAAGAAAAAATCTTTAGTGCTTGTTCGGGATTTGAACTCAGGTCCTCCAACTTATTAGTCCAGTGCTCCTCTACCACTGAGCTAACCTCGCCCCCAACGTAAAAACGTTTGAACTTATTTTTATTTTTTAAATATTTTAGAATATTATCAATGTGTATACTGTCCTGTTTAAGCAATTCTTGTAAGTCTGTAGGTAAGTGAATGTCTTCCCTTTCACTGCAGTCTGTAAGTATGTGTTTGATTGTTAAAGGAACGTTGCAAAGTGTACAAATCGGTTTGTCCTGTCTTGTCATCAAATATGAATGTGTCAAGTGTGAATGTCCAATTCGTAGTCTAGTAAGCACGACTTCTTCTCGCCTTACATTCCGAATACTGGAACTCAAGGCTCCTATTGTCGGCTTAATCTCTCATAGCTTGTTGTCTTGTGTGAATGTCCAGTCAGTTTGGCACTTGTTCATGATGTGTCTTTTTATAACATTGTTTATGTCATGTCTAAACATAAACACACACATATATATATATATATATATATATATATATATATATATATATATATATATATATATGTTCGTGCTCTATCAGGTTCCTGAATCCGTTCGACCTGTTGGTTGGAACTCTTCACAATTCTAACAGTTTTTTTCGCCTCAGCGTCCCTCGAAAGCCTTTTAATTTATTAAAACTTCAGATTGGAAATTCTTTGAAGCGAAAGATTTCTAGTTCTTTGTCGAGATGAAAGCCATGTTGCTTTGAAGCTAGATATGAAAGAAGATTTTACAGGGAATTCACGTTTGAAAGGTTTTATTTAAATTAAATAGCCTGGACCGATCTCAAAGCTACCATTTCATTTCATAATTAAATACCCGTTTATGGTATGTAAATATATGCTATATATGCTATATATATGCTATATATGCTATATATACTATATATATGCTATATATGCTATATATACTATATATATGCTATATATGCTATATATACTATATATATGCTATATATGCTATATATATGCTATATATCAGAGTTGGGCATAATTTTATTTATAAATAAAAATACGAATTTATTCGTACTTCATATATTTGTGAATACGAATATAAATAAATTCGTACTTCATATATTTGTGAATACGAATATAAATAAATTCTTATTCATAAGTGTGAATACGAATTTATTTTTATTCACATATATTAAATATAAAAATACAAATAAAATTTTATTCGCAAATTTTTCTGCGAATAAAAATAAATTCACAGAAAAAATTGTAAATAATCACAAAAAATGTGAATATTTACAAAAAATCAAGTGATTACAAAAAAAAATCACATTAAAATATACGAATAAAAATTTATTCACATTATAATTTGTGAATAAAAATTTATTCACAATAAAATTCGCAAATAAATTATGGATTTATTCGTATTAAAATGATATTATGAAAGTTATTGAAGGTGCCGATTTTTTATTTTTTTTTTATTTATTTTTTTTTTTTTTTTATTTTTTTTTTACGGAGGTACAGATGACAAATTGTGTCCCTGCAGCATGGCTGGTGGTCTCGCGGTGGTAATAACCTAGACGTTAAACGCCTTTAAAAAAAAAAAAAAAAAAAAAAAAAAAAAATCACCTTCAATAACTTTCGTAATATCATCTTAATACGAATAAATTCATAATTTATTTGCGAATTTTATTGTGAATAAATTTTTATTCACAAATTATAATGTGAATAAATTTTTCTTCGTATATTTTAATGTAATTTTTTTTTTAATCATTCGATTTTTTGTAAATATTCACATTTTTTGTGATTATTTACAATTTTTTCTGTGAATTTATTTTTATTCGCAGAAAAATTTGCGAATAAAATTTTATTTGTATTTTTATATTTAATATATGTGAATAAAAATAAATTCGTATTCACACTTATGAATACGAATTTATTTATATTCGTATTCACAAGTATATGAAGTACGAATTTATTTATATTCATATTCACAAATATATGAAGTACGAATAAATTTGTATTTTTATTTATAAATAAAATTATGCCCAACTCTGCTATATATACGCTAGCTTCAAGCATGTTATTTGGAATACTCAGGAATAATGTGTTTTCTCATTCTGCCTGGTTTAAACTACAAAGCTATTTTGCCTGTAAAGCTATTTCAGAGTCGTTCCAATTTTAGTATAGGTATGTACCGCCGAAGCGAGTACAAGACCCACGCTTAGCCCATGTGCTTAGCCATAGGAGACAGCTGTTCATTAATCCTGAACATAGCAACATGCTACCTTCCTCTTTGGTTATAAGAGTTCAAGATTTGTCATGGAAAATATATCTTACTACAGAACGTATCAGCTGTTTCAATTTCAAAGGCAATCATTTAGCTGCCGCGTGTCCTGTACAGCGTAAAGTTATTATCACTGAGACTGATCATATTAACATCGATCGAAACAGTTCCACAAAATTCTCTGACATTACTAAAAAGAGATATCAAATAAAAGCTCATTTAATAAATGATGAAACTGTAACAAAATATCCTAAAATGCAGCTATTAAAGAAAAACGAAGAGAATGAACCTATCGTAGAAGAAGAGATCACCACAGGTCTGAATCGGCAGTATTTACCTCCATCAGAAATTGGAAAACAAGAGACCTAGGATATTTGGGAGAGAAACGATGAGCTGACAGATATGGACATAGACTTAAAGTTGACTATGTTATTAGAGAAAAGTGCTAAGAGACTAGGACTACAAGAGTCACAGGAAGCTTCGACGGATAGTGATATTCACTTAGATCTTCCTCCTCTAGAAGATAATGGCCCTGGATGTTCAACTACTAACATGGACGAGAAGAAGAGAAGGACTCCGAAAGGAAATCCAAAAGATAGAAAGGCGGAAACGGTGAAGGGATTACGAATTAAAGGAAAAAACACTCCGAAAACTGGAAGAACACAGGAGTCAGGAATAAAGAAGAACACAATATAAAGAAGAAGTAGTGTTTCTATTTCCTTTATTAAGACCAATACACTGCGCACAGCTGTTCGAAATCTATATGATGGAATTCATTTTGTTGTATTAATATTTTCTTTTTATTTGTTATGTACCCTAATGTTTATGACATTATTTCCTGTAATGTTCAATACTTTATTTTTTACAAATTGTAATTATGAAATCAAAGGAGAAAATAGCCAAGTAGCGGAGCTCCTAAAATATATATAAATATAAATATTTCAGAGTCAGAAGTAGAGCAAATAAATAGAAAGAGAAACCAATTAAATGTAAAAAAAAAAAAATATTGGAATGAACCTTTTAGGACTTTCCTCCGAAGGAAAGTAGCTATTGAGGTTGGACTCATGACGGAATTTTTGAAAAATTTCTTCAAATCTTTATCGATCCTACCTAGTAGACACCGAAAATGTCCCCCGTTCAAATTTATATATATATATATATATATATATATATATATATATATATATATATATATATATATATCTATATATGCATATATATATATATATATATGTGTCTGTTAACACGATAGCGGCCAGAGTTTTTGTTTTTTCGTCACGAAACTTGGTATATAGCATTCAATTAGCAAACGATTGAACGAGTTCGTTAACCACCAAAGTCGGTCCACCGGAAGGGGGGTTTTACCCCGAACCCAAAACACTTATTTGACTATGTCAGCCATAATATTTGTTATATTTCAACGAAACTGTGTATTCGTAGTGGTAATATGGAGAGAAAAGTGAGATATAAAAATGAACTAAATCGGTTCATTAGGAGGGGGGGTTTACTCTGGACCCACAATACCAATTCGCCACTACCAGCCGTGATTTTTGGTATATTTCGACGAAACTCGGTATTCGTAGTGCTAATCCACAGGTAAATGTGTGTTGTAAAAATAAACTAAATCGGTTCATTAGAAGGGGGGGGTTTACTCCGGACCCAAATTCCTAATATACTCATACCGGTCGTAATTTCTGCTGTATTGTAACGAAACGCGGTATACGTCGTGGGTAACTCATGAGAAAGAAGTGTTGTAAAAATGAGCTGAATCGGTCAATCGGAAAGCGGGGGTTTAATTTGTAATATATTTGAATAGAAAAGCCGACAGACGTAGGTTCACAAAGCCGCCGCAAGGAGCGCTTTCTACCACTAGAGTGACTGTATCCTGTTCCTGCGTTAGATCAAAATACGATAATATGAGGATTTTTGTATTTATTACGTAGTGTAGTAGGTACCATGTGTAAACATAACTCTGGAAGCAGATTAATAATTGATCAGTTACTCATTACAAAATGAGAACTATTCACGTTTTTATTTTATTTATGTAGGATATTTTAAGCAAATTGTTCTGGAAAGCAGTCTACACTACCCAAATTCTGATGAAAGTGCTTAGTTATGCAGCTCCTGCGTGACGGACTTTTATCTCTTGGAGAACAATTGGCTAGATAACATTTTAACTTAAGAGGTAATACTACCTTGTAACTTTTTTTTTTACCATTTTCTTATGGGCTAAAATTCTTCCTTAACTAATCAAAAATGATATCCAAGAGATTTTGTGACAAGAAAAAAATATTAAATGGGCAAAAAATAGTGAAGTCCCTATGCCGAGTGAAGTCCCTATGCCGAGTGAAGTCCCTATGCCGAGTGAAGTCCCTATGCCGAGTGAACGTAATGCTGATTTGAAGAAAACTTTTTGAGCGAGCTTCGATTGATCTCTTTTAGCGCGGTTCCTCTCTCCCCCATAGGGAGGAACCCCGCTTATAAGGTTGATACAATGAAACAATCCGGAAGTGCCGACTAGAAAATTTTGCGTTTCAGAACCCCTAGAAACCGAAAATAACGGTGGTTCAAATTTGTATATATATATATATGTATATATTTATATATATATATATATATATATATATATATATATATATATGTATATATATATATATTTGTCTGTTCGCTCTCTAAATAGAAGACGAATGGTCCGATTTTGATGAAATTTGGTACAAAAATCTGTCGTCCAATTTGAAAGGTCAAGTTCGTTAACCAGCAAAATCCGCCCACTGGAAGATGGCGTTTGGGGCGAAATTCGCGCAGAAAAAATCGTAACGCTTACGTTTTTGAGTTCATAAGCTTGTAAGTACTCGTTTTATAGGCTTCTTGGGCTAGAAAAACGAATGAAACCATTTTCAAGGCGATAGCTTTAACCGTTGTCGAGAAAATTGGAAAAATAGTTTTTGAATACCGTTTTTGGTTTGGGTACTTAGAATAACGGGATTCAGTTGAAACATTATCTGCATGTTCTACTTTCATTAAAACTAATATGTTGAAAGTTATGTTACGTTTGGAGTTAAGGAAGGGTTAGAATAAAATATTTTATGAACAGACATGAAATGTTTTGGAAACTTCGTATACTTTCATTAATATCTCGAACACGGTTGGGAAATCGTGGTAAGTGGATTTAAACTATTTGAAAGCTTACTAAATTTTCTACAAAAATGACTCTAAAACTATTTTTGATTAGGTTATGTCAATCGGAGAAATAAGTGCTTAAAACTTCAAATACGTCTGTTTTGTTCTTATGAACGGGTTTTTGTCGTTCTTTTTGTAATTTTTGTCTCTTTCCCTTGGTTTTTTATTGCTTTTTATTTTTGTAATTTCTTATGTTGTATTTGTAAGGAAAATGTATGTGTGTGTAAAACAGGATAGGTAAAATGAGACCAATTTTCTGTTGTCAGAAATAATAAAAAGTTTTGGGAACTTCGTATAATTTCTTAATTTTTTTTTTTTTTTTTTTTTTTTTTTTTTTTTTTTTTTAAAAAAAAAAAAAAAAATATATTTCTTAATATCTCGAAAACGGTTGAAAATCTTGGGAAGCGAAAGGTTACCATTCGAAAGCTTACTAAATGGTCTACAAGAAAGGTTCTAAAGAAAGTATTGAATAAGCGATGTCAATCGGAGAAATACGTGCTTAAAACTTTTAAGTAATTGATTTCGCTCATTCGAACTGTTCTTTTTGTCTTTGATTTTGGTACTTAGAATAACGGGATTCAGTTGAAACATTATCTGCATGTTCTACTTTCATTAAAACTAATATGTTGAAAGTTATGTTACGTTTGGAGTTAAGGAAGGGTTAGAATAAAATATTTTATGAACAGACATGAAAAGTTTTGGAAATGTCGTATACTTTCATTAATATCTCGAACACGGTTGGGAAATCGTGGTAAGTGGATTGAAACTATTTGAAAGCTTACTAAATTCTCTACAAAAATGATTCTAAAACTATTTTTGATTAGGTTATGTCAATCGGAGAAATAAGTGCTTAAAACTTCAAATACGTCTGTTTTGTTCTTATGAACGGGTTTTTGTCGTTCTTTTTGTAATTTTTGTCTCTTTCCCTTGGTTTTTTATTGCTTTTTATTTTTGTAATTTCTTATGTTGTATTTGTAAGGAAAATGTATATGTGTGTAAAACAGGATAGGTAAAATGAGACCAATTTTCTGTTGTCAGAAATAATAAAAAGTTTTGGGAACTTCGTATAATTTCTTAATATCTCGAAAACGGTTGAAAATCTTGGGAAGCGAAAGGTTACCATTCGAAAGCTTACTAAATGGTCTACAAGAAAGGTTCTAAAGAAAGTATTGAATAAGCGATGTCAATCGGAGAAATAAGTGCTTAAAACTTTTAAGTAATTGATTTTGTTTATTCGAACTTTTTTTTTGTCTTTGATTTTGGTACTTCGAATTATGGGATTCAGTTGAAACATTTTCTGCATGTTCTAATTTCATCAAAACTAGTATGCTGAAAATTTACTTACGTTTGGAGTTAAGGAAGGGTTAAATTAAAATAATTTATTAATAGAGATGAAAAGCTTTGGAAACGTCATATACTTTCCTTAATATCTCGAAAACGGTTGAGAATCTTGGTAAACGGATGGTTACCATTCGAAAGCTTACTAAATGCTTTAGAAAACAGGTTCTGAAGAAAGTTTTGATTAGGCGATGTCAAACGGAGAAATAAGTACATAAAACTTAGAAGTTTGATAAACGATAATTGATTTCGTTTATTTATACGGTTCTTTTTGTCTGTTTTTATTTCTTGTTATTTCGTTATTGCTTCTAGGAGGAGGATGTATTTCTCAATAAAACAGGGGAATAAATACAAATTCTTTGAACCTGTAACAGAACTGAAAACGTAAATATTCGCCGTGTAGGGTCAGTCCGGGTCGAGGTAGTCTGCCGGTTCAGGTAGGCTTTTATTGCACTTCATAAATCAAGATTCATTGTTCTCATCAAGCATTCTAGGACAGCTGACAGTTACCTTTACCTGTAGGAAGTCATGCAGCCAAATTCTATACTAGAAATATAATTATATTTTGTTGTTGAATGTGGCCGTAGTTCAATAAAAAATAACACTACTTTCTCATTTTCATGTACAATTTTATTTTGTTTAATTGCATTTAAAAGTAAAATGGATATGTTAGCACTGCAAGTTAAGTAAATTAGAAATATATTCGTAGAAGAGTCTTCGTAGACCGAAACTTGGGACGGCAGAAAGAGTAATTTCTGCTTAGGATAGTTTCATCCCTAGCCGAAATCTTGTTGTTTTTTTTTTCATATTTGTTTACATTAGGAATGATCCAAACAAAGTAATAACTGTTTCTATTCTAAGTCTACAAAATAACACTAGGGATATGAATGGAACCGCGCTAAGATGACGCAGTTCCTGCGAGTCGGACTTTTTTAAAACTTCTTCTTGTGCGGACTAGACATGTTATATATATATATATATATATATATATATATATATATATATATATATACACACACACAGGGTGGCCCGGATAAGTGGGCCAAAAGAGAAATAACAACTAAACGGTTTGAGATATCAACATTTTGTAGGGACAAAGTTGTTGTTCTCGTCGAGATCTATAAAATGCACTTCTATGGGCTCAAATAGGCCTTTGAAGGGAAGGGTTTCCTCTTTACCCATATTTTGCATTATATTTTTAAAATGTACTAACAAAACAAGGAAGAACCGTGCAAACGGGGTTTCGATGCCTCAAAAAAAGGCACTTGAATTTATTTAAATAGTATTTTTGTTAAGAAAGGGTTAATTCAGCTTAGGAGAATATGTTCATCAGTAAAAATTGTATTTATTGCAAAAAAAAAGTCATTCAATATTTGCGATCTGTATTTTTGGCAACTCTTATGCCTAAAGCTCCAATTTTTAAGTTTATTCTTTTATAGTTTACACTAATGGGAATCGTTTTGTTGAGTCCTGAACACATTCGGCTGTGCTGAATTGCCCCTCCCTTAACAAAAATACTGTTTAAATGAATTCAAGTTCCTTTTTTTTGGAATTTCAGTTGAGGAATACATGCAAATGAAAACTTATTTTTACAGAGAACTACTTGACGCATTGAAACCCCGCTTGCACGGTTCTTCTTTCTTCTGTTAGTACATTTCAAAAAACTAATGCAAAATATGGGTAAACAAGAAACCCTTTTTTTTCAAATGCCTATTTGAGCCCTTAGAAGTGTTATTTTCTCATTTCCGAGGGCACCAATTTATAGATCTCGACGAGAACTACAACTTTGCCCAATTGAAAAATTTTGATATCTCAAACCGTTTAGTAGATATTTCTCTTGTGGCCCGCTTATCTGAGCCACCCTGTATGTGTATATATATATATATATATATATATATATATATATATATATATATATATATATATAACATGTCTAGTCCGCACAAGAAGAAGTTTTAAAAAGGATAATACCCAACAGAACCAACACGCCTTCAGGATACCTGCGTTTATTAATCCTGCCGTATACAGGGCGGGCGTTTATTAATTAAGCCTTATACAGGGTGACCCGAATTTAAATGGCAAAACTTAAGGAAAGTATAGGGGACGTAAAACTAAGGCAAAATGATCTTTAGAGGTTTGCTCAGTTTTGCTTCGTTTAGGAGAAAATCGAAAAACAAGAAACGAAACAAGTTTTCATTTTTATCTGGGCCACCCTGTATATATATATATATATATATATATATATATATATATATATATATATATATATATACAGGGCGGGCGTTTATTAATTAAGCCTTATACAGGGTGACCCGAATTTAAATGGCCAAACTTAAGGAAAGTATAGGGGACGTAAAACTAAGGCAAAAAGATCTTTAGAGGTTTGCTCAGTTTTGCTTCGTTTTGGAGAAAATCGAAAAACAAGAAACGAAACAAGTTTTCATTTTTGTACTTAGTTATTTAAATTTTCAAAGGCAAAAATTGTCATTGTCATTGCGAATTGTTTCGAGAAACCAATTACCCAAAATCAATCTCTTTTTTTTTTCGTTTTAATGGCATGTCAACCCTTAAGGTCATTAACGCCGGTTCTTTCATTGGTGATTATTGTCTAGTGATTATATATATATATATATATATATATACACCTTTGCACACCTATATATGCTTATATACACACGCGCGCATATCAGTATCATTTAGCAATGCTTAAAATGGTATTTTTAATTCAAGTTGTAACTGAATTTTGTTCTATTGAATTTTGATATAAGGTTAAATTAAATTTTGTCTATTAACTTCGAGGCGTTTTTTTTTAATTGGAATTAAGGGTGCATTCAACCGCGGGAGGTCATGGGCACCCATTCGAGGCGTTTAAAAAGTTGAAAAGCCGCTCCACTTGATCAGTATGATCGCCTAGAATTTCATCTAAGGAGTCAGGTAGTTGGTGTTGTTCTTTTAGTTGCTCATAAGCACGGCAATTCGTCAGAATGTGTTTAACAGTGAGTAGCACATTGCATGAGCTGCAAATTGGCGGAGGTTCCTTTGACATGAGAAAGGAATGGGTGAGGTTTGTACGGCCGATTCTCATACGGGTTAGCACCACTTCCTTTCTTCTTGTGCCATTTGTTGATGTCTTCCATGATTTACACATCTCTTTATTTCTATGAGTTTGTTTTCCCTTACTTGTTGCCAAACAGTTTGCCATGTATTCCAAATCAAGTCTTTCGAGCGGGCCATTAAATCAAATTTTGAAACTTTATGGAAAGGCATACCTTCTCTAATTGCTTTCCTTGCCAAGGTGTCAACTTGCTCGTTTTGATTTATTCCGCAATGTCCGGGGATCCATACAAATGTAACCTTTAAATGTAGCTCGTAAATTCTTATAAATACATTCAGTATTATGGGATGCATTGAATATGGATCACCCATGGCAAGGAGAGCAGATAGAGAATCTGTAAATATTGTTAAATGGGTTTTAGTAGGAAAATTAATATTCAGGGCTTTGTCAATTGCTAGTAGCTCTGCTGAGTAGTTACTGCAGATCGCTGGGAGAGCGAACATACAGGATCCTGATGAGCTAAGTACTGCAGCACCAACTCCAGTGCTAGTAGCTCAGCTGTATAGTTACTGCACATCGCTGGGAGAGCGAACATACAGGATCCTAATGAGCTAAGTACTGCAGCACCAACTCCATTGCTAGTAGCTCAGCTGTGTAGTTACTGCAGATCGCTGGGAGAGCGAACATACAGGATCCTGATGAGCTAAGTACTGCAGCACCAACTCCATTGCTAGTAGCTCAGCTGTGTAGTTACTGCAGATCGCTGGGAGAGCGAACATACAGGATCCTAATGAGCTAAGTACTGCAGCACCAACTCCATTGCTAGTAGCTCAGCTGTGTAGTTACTGCACATCGCTGGGAGAGCGAACATACAGGATCCTAATGAGCTAAGTACTGCAGCACCAACTCCATTGCTAGTAGCTCAGCTGTGTAGTTACTGCAGATCGCTGGGAGAGCGAACATACAGGATCCTGATGAGCTAAGTACTGCAGCACCAACTCCATTGCTAGTAGCTCAGCTGTGTAGTTACTGCAGATCGCTGGGAGAGCGAACATACAGGATCCTGATGAGCTAAGTACTGCAGCACCAACTCCATTGCTAGTAGCTCAGCTGTATAGTTACTGCAGATCGCTGGGAGAGCGAACATACAGGATCCTAATGAGCTAAGTACTGCAGCACCAACTCCAGTGCTAGTAGCTCAGCTGTGTAGTTAAAGCAGATCGCTGGGAGAGCGAACATACAGGATCCTGATGAGCTAAGTACTGCAGCACCAACTCCATTGCTGTCTTTGGAGCCATCCGCATATATTTCATGACCTTCAGCGAGTGTGGTTTTTAATTTTCTATGTTCTGTTACAAATATGAAAGGGTCTGTGTTGCTTTTATTATATTTCGCTAGCGTCAGATTAATAATAGGATGTGGTAATTTCCTGGGCTCTATGGATGAAACAGAATCATGATCTATGGCTGGTATTGTTATATTATGTTCTAGTAATAATTTGAATATTCTTATAGGAAAAGATTTTTGGGTAAGGCGGTTTCTAACATTATTATGAAAGTATGGTTTTTTCCCAACGGTTGACACGCCTTAAAATCAACCAAAATATGGATTTAGAGGATGGTTTTGTGAAGCTCGATTCAAAAATAGTAGCTTAGCATAAGCTGGTTCCTCAAGATGGGAAAACTCCCATCTTTTAAAAGATCGATTAAGATCGCACATCTTTACTGTATACCTACCATTTTAAAGGAAGAAGTCCTAATTCTTGCCACATGTTCATTTAACTATTCTTTTAGCGCGGTTACTCCCTACCTCCATAGGGAGAACCCTTATGAGGTTGACCTCATGACGCAATCCGGAAGTGCCGACTAGAAATTTTCACGTTTCAGACCCTACAGATCACGAAAATGTAGGTGGCTAAAATTTGTATATATGTATATTTATATATATGTATATATTTGTATATATATGCTTGTCTGTTCGCGCTCCTGACGGCTCAAAAATGGTCCGATTTTGATGTAATTTGGCACAAAAATCTGTCTTCTAATTTGAAAGGTCAAGTTTGTTAACCAGCAGAATCCGCCCACTAGAAGATAGTGTTTGGGGCGAAATTCGCGCAAAAAAAATCGTAACGCTTACGTTTTTGAGTTTTTATGCTTGCAGGTACTTGTTTTATAGGTTTGTGAACATAAGAAAACGAATGGAACCATTTTTAAGGCGATATCTGTAACCGTTTCTGAGAAATGTGGAATCAATATTTTTGTAAGTCATTATTTTTTTGTGAGTACTTAGAATCGCGGGATTCAATTGAAATATTTTCTACATCTTGGAAATTAATCCCAACTAATATGATTAAATTTTGGTTATATTTGAAGTTAAGGAAGTGTGCGAAAAAAAATTATTTTATTAATAGACGTGAAAAGTTTTCGGATCTCCATACATTTTTCGCAAATATCTCGATAACGGTTGGGAAATCGTGGTAAGTGGAAATTGACCATTCGAATGCTTACTAAATTCTCTACAAAAAATGTTCTGAAGCAATATTCGATGGGACAACGTCAATGAGAGATATAAGCGCTTAAAACTTAAAAAGTGTTTGTTTTGTTGTTTTGAAATGGTTTTTCTCTTTCTTTATCTCACTTTTTAGCGCGGTTCCTCCCTCCCCCATAGGGAGGAACCCCGCTTATAAGGTTGATACAATGAAACAATCCGGAAGTGCCGACTAGAAAATTTTGCGTTTCAGAACCCCTAGAGACCGAAAATGATGGTGGTTCAAATTTGTATATATATATATATATATATGTATATATATATATATATATATATATATATATATATATATATATATATTTGTCTGTTCGCTCTCTAGCTCGAAGACGAATGGTCCGATTTTGATGAAATTTGGTACAAAAATCCGTCGTCCAATTTGAAAGGTCAAGTTCGTTAACCAGCGAACTCCGCCTACCGGAAAATGGCGTTTGGGGCGAAATTCGCGCAAAAAAAAATCGTAACGCTTACGTTTTTGAGTTCATAAGCTTCTAAGTACTCGTTTTATATGATTCCTGGGCTAGGAAAACGAATGAAACCATTTTCAAGGCGATAGCTTTAACCGTTTTTGAGAAAATTGGAAAAATAGTTTTTGAATACCGTTTTTGGTTTGGGTACTTAGAATCATGGGATTCAGTTGAAACTTTATCTGCATGTTCTACTTTCATTAAAACTAATATGTTGAAAGTTTTGTTACGTTTGGAGTTAAGGAAGGGTTAGAATAAAATATTTTATGAACAGACATGAAAAGTTTTGGGAAGTTCGTATACTTTCATTAATATCTCGAACACGGTTGGGAAATCGTGGTAAGTGGATAGAAACTATTTGAAAGCTTACTAAATTCTCTACAAAAAAGATTCTAAAACTATTTTTGATTAGGTTATGTCAATCGGAGAAATAAGTGCTTAAAACTTCAAATACGTCTGTTTTGTTCTTATGAACGGGTTTTTGTCGTTCTTGTTGTAATTTTTGTCTCTTTCCCTTCGTTTTTTATTGCTTTTTATTTTTGTAATTTCTTATGTTGCGAAAATTTTGTGTGTAAAACAGGATATGAAAAATGAGGCCAATTTTCTGTTGCTAGAAATCATATAAATTTTGGGAACTTTCTTTAATATCTCGAAAACTCTTGAGAATTTTGGTAAACGGAAGAATACCATTAGAAAGCTTATTAAATGCTCTACATAAAAGGTTCTAATGAAAGTTTTGATTAGGCGATGTCAATCGGAGAAATAAGAGCTTAAAGCTTTAAAGTAATTGATTTCGCTTATTCGAAGTGTTCTTTTTGCCTGTATTTTATTCCTTGTTATTTTTTAATTGCTTATAGTTGGATAATGTATTCGAAAATAAAACAGGTTAAGTAAAATAACAAAAACAATTTATTCTTAGAAATATAGATTTCCAAGATTCCAAGACCTTGCAACTAGCGGGACGGTTTCTTGTGTTGCCGACCCTTCCAGGTCAGATTGTAAATCCTACCTTTCAAGACTGGTGGAACCAAAATATAACTGTCAGGGTTCGGTCACTGCTACTTAATAAAACTACATTTTATCGTAAAAATGGTTTTATTGTGCCGACGTTTCGGCTTGAACTTCAAGCCTTCATCAGGGCTGTAAATACAAGTAGGACATATTTAACACTAATATATGCACATATCTAAGTAAATATATATATATATATATATATAAATATATATATATATACATATATAATATATATATATTTATGCATATACACATACACATATACACGCACACATATGTACATATATATGCCCACATACCTACACATATGGGGTATGTATTATTAAGTAGCAGTGACCTAACCCGGACAATCCCTACCTTGCATCATCAACGGTCAACGATCTCCTCTCAACAAAATAATAACTGCTTCTATTTTAATCTTTCGAAATTAGACTAGGGATAAGAACGGAACCGCGCTAAGATGAGGCAGTTCCTGCGAGTCGGACTTTTTAATTGGTTGTTTCTAGTTTTTATTTGCATTTATCAGTAAAATTAGTATTGTAGTAAAATAAGCTAACAAACGGTGAAAGGTATTGGTAATAAATTTGGAGTGGCTGTGGTAATCATGATGGCAGTGGCTGTCAGTTTCCTGTGATTTGTGATGCTAATCTATTCCATTTCTTCAAGATGTACGTAACCGCGCTAAGATGACGCAGTTCCTGCGAGTCGGACTTTTTTAATAGTAAAGTTTCTTTTGGTCCTCGTTCAATACATTTAAAAATTAAAACCCTTTTAAACGGCTAAAGATATCGCTTTGCTCGTTTTCCTATGTTAAGTAACTTTTAAAACGAGTACGTGCAACCATATCAACTCAAAAAAGTAAGTGTTCATTTTTTTCTATTTTTTTGTTGTTGCATACTTCCTTATAATAAAGTTTAAAAAAAATATGTTTTAGTTTTGAAATGTATTGAAGAAGGGCCATAAAAAATTAAAAAATAAAAAGGGACCGATCTAAGCTCACTAAAATATTATCTTCAAATCAGCATCGCTTTCACTCGGCATAGGGACTTCACTCGGCATAGGGACTTCACTCGGCATAGGGACTTCACTCGGCATAGGGACTTCACTCGGCATAGGGACTTCACTCGGCATAGGGACTTCACTCGGCATAGGGACTTCACTCGGCATAGGGACTTCACTCGGCATAGGGACTTCACTCGGCATAGGGACTTCACTCGGCATAGGGACTTCACTCGGCATAGGGACTTCACTCGGCATAGGGACTTCACTCGGCATAGGGACTTCACTCGGCATAGGGACTTCACTCGGCATAGGGACTTCACTCGGAAAATGCTTCTTCACATAAACACTTGGATATCATTTTTGATTAGTTAAGGAAAAATTTTAGCAAATAAAAAAAAAATCTTATCCAACCCTGAAACCCCTTATCCAACCCTCAAACCCCTTATCCAACCCTCAAACCCCCTATCCAACCCTCAAACCCCTTATCCAACCCTGAAACCCCTTATCCAACCCTCAAACCCCCTATCCACCCTCAAACCCCCTATCCAACCCTCAAACCCCCTATCCAACCCTCAAACCCATTATCCAACCCTCAAACCCCTTATCCAACCCTCAAACCCCTTATCCAACCCTCAAACCCCCTATCCAAACCTCAAACCCCCTATCCAACCCTCAAACCCCCTATCCAGCCCTGAAACCCCTTATCCAACCCTGAAACCCCTTATCCAACCCTCAAACCCCTTATCCAACCCTCAAACCCCCTATCCAACCCTCAAACCCCTTATCCAAACCTCAAACCCCTTATCCAACCCTTAAATACCTTATCCAACCCTCAAACCCCTTATCCAACCCTCAAACCCCTTATCCATTCCTCAAACCCCTTATCCAACTCTGAAACCCCTTATCCAACCCTCAAACCCCTTATCCAGCCCTCAAAACCCCTTAACCTCCCCTCCTCAAACGACGATTCTAGAAGATCTTTAGCTGTCGACCGAGTTTTGAACTCAGGTCCTCTTGAACATCAGTCGAGTGCCCTACTAGTGATCTAATCACGTCCGCGAGAAGCTTCAATCACCGGAAAAATATCCGATTTGGCGAGTAACTCGCGAGTAGACTGATATCTACGGTAATTGATAAAGCACTGATTACTCTGATTTGTCCAACACGATCACTGATATTGCATAACACGACGAGAAAGTTGCAATTAGATACTAATTGAAGGTAGATAAGATAACACTACCAGCCGATCAGTGACTATGAATCGTCGCAGCGAGTATGTCACACTGAGCGGCACAGGACAGAAAATACCCTGGACCCCTGAAGACGATGTCGAGGATCAGAGCGACGATGAAGCGGAAGCCAAGAGGAAGATCAACAGTTGGCTTAAGAAGAAGAACAACACGGAACTCATCACAGCTATAGTTGGGGATGCCAAGGTGGAACACATCCGCAGGTATGGACCGCTAACATGAGTAAGCGGTTTTTTTCTTTGTTTTTTTTTTTTTTTTATGGCGCACCGTGGTGCCGAGAGGGGAAAACTCCAAAACCGAAGGTGTGTAAAAGCATTAGAACTAACATTCTTTTATACCTAATTAGTTGTAGAATACTGCTGTAATATTGCTTTTCCATTTTATTTATAGGTATTATCACAAAACACCTTTTTGTTTACCGTTTTCTCACTGGGTAAAAATCAAAACGTATAAATAACGGTGAAACTTAAAACACTATTTTATACCACTTGTTTTATTCCTGAAAAATTGATATTACCCAGAAGTCTTATGAGTATATGTAGCTTTTAAACGAATTTTCTTTTTTGCCAAAATGTACCACGAACTTGGTGCATTTAGGTTGTGAAGATATCTGTAATGAAACTCAATTATGCGTCAGTTTATTTAGTGTAGAACAAAAAAAAGACCGACTCGCAGGATATGCGTCATCTTAGCGCGGTTCCGTACATCTCGAAGAAATGGAATAGATTAGCATCACAAATCACAGGAAACTGACAGTAGCCAACATACACAGAAGCGGATAATTCTTAATCTGTATAAGTCAATACAAATATGTACTGAAAACGTACTTACTCCTCGACTACTGTTGAGAAGGCTCTATTCTAAACAACCAAAAATTCGTTGTCATTTTAAGTATCTTGTTTTACTAGCAATTTCGTTTTACTGTAAACATGTGCTTCAGTAACGATAACTTCAGTCGGAGGCTATGAGGAAGGTTATATAGATAGGAGAATTCAAAACAAACATATGTATATGCCATCATGATATTAGCCACAGCCATCATGGTTACCACAGCCACTCCAAACTCATTACCAATACCTTTCACCGTTTCTTAGCTTATTTTACTACAATACTAATTTTACTGATAATTGCTATTTAAAACAAAAAACAACCAATTAAAAAGTGATATAAACAAAGAGAAAAACCCTTTCAAAACAACAAAACAAACACTTTTTAAGTTTTAAGCGCTTATATCTCTGATTGACGTTGCCCCATCGAATATTGCTTATAAGCATTCGAATGGTCACCTTCAACTTACCACGATTTCCCAACCGATATCGAGATATTTACAAAAAATGTATGAAGATCCGAAAACTTTTTGTCTATTAATAAATTTTTTTTTTTTCGCATACTTCCATAACTCCAAATATAACCAAAATTTAAACATCTTAGTTGGGATTAATTTCCAAGATGTAGAAAATACTTGAATTGAGTCCCGCGATTCTAAGTACCCACAAAAAAAGTCCGATTCGCAGGAACTGCGTCATCTTAGCGCGGTTCCGTTCTTATCTTCATGAAGGCATAGAATAGAAACAGTTATTACTTTGTTTAGATCAATAGCGAAACACCTATCCAAATGAAATCTCAAACTAACCAGTCTTGAAAGGTCTTGATTTACAAACTTACCTGTATGGGTCAGCTATCCCATAAGTCGGGCAGAAAGGCCTCCGCACAGAGGCATTTGGAAAGCCTTGGGATCTCTCTCTTTGAACGCTAGATTTTTAACAATAAATTGATCTTCTTATTTTACTTAATCTGTTTTATTGTTAAATACATTATCCGACTATAAGCAATTTAAAAATAACAAGTACCAAAATCAAAGACAAAAAGGACAGTTCGAATAAGCGAAATCAATTACTTTAAAGGTTTAAGCACTTATTTCTCCGATTGACATCGCCTAATCAAAACTTTCATTAGAACCATTTTTGTAGAGCATTTAGTAAGCTTTCTAATGCTAATCTTACGTTTCACAAGATTCTCAACCTTTTTCGAAATATTCAGGAAAGTATACAAAGTTATCAAAATTTGTTATGTCTGTTAATAAAATATTTTATTCTAACCCTTCCTTAACTCCAAACGTAACATAACTTTCAACATATTAGTTTTAATGAAAGTAGAACATGCAGTAAATGTTTCAACAGAATCCCATGACTGTTAGTACCCAAACCAAAAACGGCATTCAAAAAATTTTTTTTCAGTTTTCTCGAAAACGGTTAAAGCTATCGCCTTGAAAATGGTTCCATTCGATTTCCTAGCCCATGAAGCCTATACAAAGAGTACTTACAAGCTTATGAACTCTAAAACGTAAGCGTTACGATTTGTTTTGCGCGAATTTCGCCCCAAACGCCATCTTCCTGTGGGCGGATTTTGCTGGTTAACGAACTTGATCTTTCGAATTGGACGACAGATTTTTGTACCAAATTTCATCAAAATCGGACCATCAGGGAAGCCAGAAATGAGCAAACAGACAAATATATATATATATATATATATATATATATATATATATATATATATATATATATATATATAAAAGTCCGACTCGCAGGAACTGCAGCATCTTAGCGCGGTTCCGTTCATGTCCCTAGTGCCATTTGATAAGCTTAGAAAAGAAATAAACTTATTTTTTTTATATATCTCGTGAAAATTGTCAAAATCCTCTCGAACATCTCGAATAAAAGTGATATTAAGGCGTCAGGGACACCGACAGTAGCTAACTTTTACACAGAAGCGGAAATTACAGAATCTGGCTCTCATTCTAAAGCAAAGCTCTATAAATCAATACAAAATATGCCTAATAAAGCCTTTCTAGAGGATACAGAAGCATGGGCGTATATGAGGGGGGGGGCTGAGGGGGCTGCAGCCCCTCCCGAAATTTTGAATTGATGATAAAAACTTCTCGTAAAACCCTTAAAAATAAATTAAATAAGATCACTTAGTTCATAAAACATATTTTATTTTACGTGCAAGAGCGTTTTAGTTGCCTAAAACTATTCCAAGCTCTAAATATTTAGAATTCCATACCCTGGAAATGGTCTCAGCCCCCCCCCCGAAATTGTTTTTATATACGCCCATGTACAGAAGGATCAAGAAGAAGTACACAAGATTGAGTAGAATACCCTGCCTAATATAGCCTATATAGAATAATATGCCGAATAAAACGTATCTAGTAAATACACAAGGACAAATAAAAGTCTTGACGAATAACAAGTCAAAAAAAAAACTTTATTTAACAAAATAAAACAAAGTTTAGTTGCCCAACTACAATAGAATAATATACCTAATTAAGTCTATGGAGTAGACACAAATGGACCAAAAACAAGTCTTGTGGAATATTGATTTTTTTCTAATTAAATACTTTTTATCAATATTTAGTATATAACCTTTGTTGAAAATTATTGATTGCTAATTGATGAATCGGTTTACAACTAAGTAGTCTTTATGAATATTTAGTATATAACCTATTTTTGGATCTGTGTTTTTGGGGTGCTCTCCGCCTAGGCTTTGTATTTGTGTCGGCAGATACCTGGGGTATATTTACAGCTCTTGAGGATTAACTCTTAGCAGGTAAATTTCCTGCGGCCCCATTGTGTTCTACGGGCATTGAACCGCCATATACGCTCATAGTATCTAACCGTTGTGAAGTTTATTTTTTGGATTTAGGACTTAATATACATATGTAGACTAAATCATAGCAAGAAGTAATCCTCCGTCGTCGGTTCTTAACTATGTAGACTCGCTAATGTTATCCAATCTTAGATACATCGTATTTAAAATCCACAGCAAAAACACGACATTTCATCAGAATCCCCTGCTGAATAAAACTTATATAGAATAATATGCAAAATAAAGCCTATCTAGTGGATAAAAATAGAGGAAAAAAGCCGTTCGTGGTGGTAGAAAATCTTAAAAGTATTTCGCTCAGAAATCTCCGAAATATTGTCACTAATTTTACGTATCCTGTTTTATAGCCAAATAGATTTATATTCTATAATCAATAAGAAAAACCTAGTAACAATAAAAAACTATGGGTAACAGATGAAAATAGGGAATACCAAGAATAATTCTAAAGAACGAAATCAACACCAGTACTGTAATCTAGATATTCATACGGCATCATCGAATTCTAACAAACAAAATATTGATTCTAATTATACGTATCCTGTTTTATTGACAAATACATTTGACTACTATAAGCAATTAAAAACACTAGGGAATATGCCAAAGAACTCAGAGTAGGAGCCTCGACAGTTTCAAGACATTTGAAGGAAATCGACAAATCCAAAGCTGACATTACTTCGCTTATTCAAAACTTTCTTTAGAACATTTCTTGTAGACCATTTAGTAAGCTTTCGAATGGTAACCTTTCGCTTCCCAAGATTTTCAACCGTTTTCGAGATATTAAGAAATTATACGAAGTTCCCAAAACTTTTCATTATTTCTGACAACAGAAAATTGGTCTCATTTTACCTATCCTGTTTTACACACACATACATTTTCCTTACAAATACAACATAAGAAATTAAAGAAATAAAAAGTCCGACTCGCAGGAACTGCGTCATCTTAGCGCGGTTCCATTCATATCCCTAGTGTTATTTTGTAGACTTAGAATAGAAACAGTTATTACTTTGTTTGGATCATTCCTAATGTAAACAAATATGAAAAAAAAAACAACATGACTTTCGGCTAGGGATGAAACTATCCTAAGCAGAAATTATTCTTTCTGCCGTCCCAAGTTTCGGTCTACGAAGACTCTTCTACGAATATATTTCTAATTTACTTAACTTGCAGTGCTAACATATCCATTTTACTTTTAAATGCAATTAAACAAAATAAAATTGTACATGAAAATGAGAAAGTAGTGTTATTTTTTATTGAACTACGGCCACATTCAACAACAAAATATAATTATATTTCTAGTATAGAATTTGGCTGCATGACTTCCTACAGGTGAAGGTAACTGTCAGCTGTCCTAGAATGCTTGATGAGAACAATGAATCTTGATTTATGAAGTGCAATAAAAGCCTACCTGAACCGGCAGACTACCTCGACCCGGACTGACCCTACACGGCGAATATTTACGTTTTCAGTTCTGTTACAGGTTCAAAGAATTTGTATTTATTCCCCTGTTTTATTGAGAAATACATCCTCCTCCTAGAAGCAATAACGAAATAACAAGAAATAAAAACAGACAAAAAGAACCGTATAAATAAACGAAATCAATTATCGTTTATCAAACTTCTAAGTTTTATGTACTTATTTCTCCGTTTGACATCGCCTAATCAAAACTTTCTTCAGAACCTGTTTTCTAAAGCATTTAGTAAGCTTTCGAATGGTAACCATCCGTTTACCAAGATTCTCAACCGTTTTCGAGATATTAAGGAAAGTATATGACGTTTCCAAAGCTTTTCATCTCTATTAATAAATTATTTTAATTTAACCCTTCCTTAACTCCAAACGTAAGTAAATTTTCAGCATACTAGTTTTGATGAAATTAGAACATGCAGAAAATGTTTCAACTGAATCCCATAATTCGTAGTACCAAAATCAAAGACAAAGAAAAAGTTCGAATAAACAAAATCAATTACTTAAAAGTTTTAAGCACTTATTTCTCCGATTGACATCGCTTATTCAATACTTTCTTTAGAACCTTTCTTGTAGACCATTTAGTAAGCTTTCGAATGGTAACCTTTCGCTTCCCAAGATTTTCAACCGTTTTCGAGATATTAAGAAATTATACGAAGTTCCCAAAAATTTTATTATTTCTGACAACAGAAAATTGGTCTCATTTTACCTATCCTGTTTTACACACATATACATTTTCCTTACAAATACAACATAAGAAATTACAAAAATAAAAAGCAATAAAAAACCAAGGGAAAGAGACAAAAATTACAAAAAGAACGACAAAAACCCGTTCATAAGAACAAAACAGACGTATTTGAAGTTTTAAGCACTTATTTCTCCGATTGACATAACCTAATCAAAAATAGTTTTAGAATCATTTTTGTAGAGAATTTAGTAAGCTTTCAAATAGTTTCAATCCACTTACCACGATTTCCCAACCGTGTTCGAGATATTAATGAAAGTATACGACATTTCCAAAACTTTTCATGTCTGTTCATAAAATATTTTATTCTAACCCTTCCTTAACTCCAAACGTAACATAACTTTCAACATATTAGTTTTAATGAAAGTAGAACATGCAGATAATGTTTCAACTGAATCCCGTTATTCTAAGTACCAAAATCAAAGACAAAAAGAACAGTTCGAATGAGCGAAATCAATTACTTAAAAGTTTTAAGCACGTATTTCTCCGATTGACATCGCTTATTCAAAACTTTCTTTAGAACCTTTCTTGTAGACCATTTAGTAAGCTTTCGAATGGTAACCTTTCGCTTCCCAAGATTTTCAACCGTTTTCGAGATATTAAGAAATTATACGAAGTTCCCAAAACTTTTTATTATTTCTGACAACAGAAAATTGGTCTCATTTTACCTATCCTGTTTTACACACACATACATTTTCCTTACAAATACAACATAAGAAATTACAAAAATAAAAAGCAATAAAAAACCAAGGGAAAGAGACAAAAATTACAAAAAGAACGACAAAAACCCGTTCATAAGAACAAAACAGACGTATTTGAAGTTTTAAGCACTTATTTCTCCGATTGACATAACCTAATCAAAAATAGTTTTAGAGTCATTTTTGTAGAAAATTTAGTAAGCTTTCAAATAGTTTAAATCCACTTACCACGATTTCCCAACCGTGTTCGAGATATTAATGAAAGTATACGAAGTTTCCAAAACATTTCATGTCTGTTCATAAAATATTTTATTCTAACCCTTCCTTAACTCCAAACGTAACATAACTTTCAACATATTAGTTTTAATGAAAGTAGAACATGCAGATAATGTTTCAACTGAATCCCGTTATTCTAAGTACCCAAACCAAAAACGGTATTCAAAAACTATTTTTCCAATTTTCTCGACAACGGTTAAAGCTATCGCCTTGAAAATGGTTTCATTCGTTTTTCTAGCCCAAGAAGCCTATAAAACGAGTACTTACAAGCTTATGAACTCAAAAACGTAAGCGTTACGATTTTTTCTGCGCGAATTTCGCCCCAAACGCCATCTTCCAGTGGGCGGATTTTGCTGGTTAACGAACTTGACCTTTCAAATTGGACGACAGATTTTTGTACCAAATTTCATCAAAATCGGACCATTCGTCTTCTATTTAGAGAGCGAACAGACAAATATATATATATATATATATATATATATATATATATATATAAATATATACATATATATATATATACAAATTTGAACCACCGTTATTTTCGGTTTCTAGGGGTTCTGAAACGCAAAATTTTCTAGTCGGCACTTCCGGATTGTTTCATTGTATCAACCTTATAAGCGGGGTTCCTCCCTATGGGGGAGAGAGGAACCGCGCTAAAAAGCAATAAAAAACCAAGGGAAAGAGACAAAAATTACAAAAAGAACGACAAAAACCCGTTCATAAGAACAAAACAGACGTATTTGAAGTTTTAGCGCGGTTCCTCCCTCCCCCATAGGGAGGAACCCCGCTTATAAGGTTGATACAATGAAACAATCCGGAAGTGCCGACTAGAAAATTTTGCGTTTCAGAACCCCTAGAAACCGAAAATAACGGTGGTTCAAATTTGTATATATATATATATATATATATATATATATATATATATATATATATATATATATATATATATATATATTTGTCTGTTCGCTCTCTAAATAGAAGACGAATGGTCCGATTTTGATGAAATTTGGTACAAAAATCTGTCGTCCAATTTGAAAGGTCAAGTTCGTTAACCAGCAAAATCCGCCCACTGGAAGATGGCGTTTGGGGCGAAATTCGCGCAGAAAAAATCGTAACGCTTACGTTTTTGAGTTCATAAGCTTGTAAGTACTCGTTTTATAGGCTTCTTGGGCTAGAAAAACGAATGAAACCATTTTCAAGGCGATAGCTTTAACCGTTGTCGAGAAAATTGGAAAAATAGTTTTTGAATACCGTTTTTGGTTTGGGTACTTAGAATAACGGGATTCAGTTGAAACATTATCTGCATGTTCTACTTTCATTAAAACTAATATGTTGAAAGTTATGTTACGTTTGGAGTTAAGGAAGGGTTAGAATAAAATATTTTATGAACAGACATGAAATGTTTTGGAAACTTCGTATACTTTCATTAATATCTCGAACACGGTTGGGAAATCGTGGTAAGTGGATTTAAAGTATTTGAAAGCTTACTAAATTTTCTACAAAAATGACTCTAAAACTATTTTTGATTAGGTTATGTCAATCGGAGAAATAAGTGCTTAAAACTTCAAATACGTCTGTTTTGTTCTTATGAACGGGTTTTTGTCGTTCTTTTTGTAATTTTTGTCTCTTTCCCTTGGTTTTTTATTGCTTTTTATTTTTGTAATTTCTTATGTTGTATTTGTAAGGAAAATGTATGTGTGTGTAAAACAGGATAGGTAAAATGAGACCAATTTTCTGTTGTCAGAAATAATAAAAAGTTTTGGGAACTTCGTATAATTTCTTAATATCTCGAAAACGGTTGAAAATCTTGGGAAGCGAAAGGTTACCATTCGAAAGCTTACTAAATAGTCTACAAGAAAGGTTCTAAAGAAAGTTTTGAATAAGCGATATTAATCGGAGAAATACGTGCTTAAAACTTTCAAGTAATTGATTTCGCTCATTCGAACTGTTCTTTTTGTCTTTGATTTTGGTACTTAGAATAACGGGATTCAGTTGAAACATTATCTGCATGTTCTACTTTCATTAAAACTAATATGTTGAAAGTTATGTTACGTTTGGAGTTAAGGAAGGGTTAGAATAAAATATTTTATGAACAGACATGAAAAGTTTTGGAAATGTCGTATACTTTCATTAATATCTCGAACACGGTTGGGAAATCGTGGTAAGTGGATTGAAACTATTTGAAAGCTTACTAAATTCTCTACAAAAATGATTCTAAAACTATTTTTGATTAGGTTATGTCAATCGGAGAAATAAGTGCTTAAAACTTCAAATACGTCTGTTTTGTTCTTATGAACGGGTTTTTGTCGTTCTTTTTGTAATTTTTGTCTCTTTCCCTTGGTTTTTTATTGCTTTTTATTTTTGTAATTTCTTATGTTGTATTTGTAAGGAAAATTTATATGTGTGTAAAACAGGATAGGTAAAATGAGACCAATTTTCTGTTGTCAGAAATAATAAAAAGTTTTGGGAACTTCGTATAATTTCTTAATATCTCGAAAACGGTTGAGAATCTTGGTAAACGGATGGTTACCATTCGAAAGCTTACTAAATGCTCTAGAAAACAGGTTCTGAAGAAAGTTTTGATTAGGCGATGTCAAACGGAGAAATAAGTACATATAACTTAGAAGTTTGATAAACGATAATTGATTTCGTTTATTTATTCGGTTCTTTTTGTCTGTTTTTATTTCTTGTTATTTCGTTATTGCTTCTAGGAGGAGGATGTATTTCTCAATAAAACAGGGGAATAAATACAAATTCTTTGAAGCTGTAACAGAACTGAAAACGTAAATATTCGCCGTGTAGTGTCAGTCCGGGTCGAGGTAGTCTGCCGGTTCAGGTAGGCTTTTATTGCACTTCATAAATCAAGATTCATTGTTCTCATCAAGCATTCTAGGACAGCTGACAGTTACCTTTACCTGTAGGAAGTCATGCAGCCAAATGCTATACTAGAAATATAATTATATTTTGTGGTTGAATGTGGCCTTAGTTCAATAAAAAATAACACTATTTTCTCATTTTCATGTACAATTTTATTTTGTTTAATTGCATTTAAAAGTAAAATGGATATGTTAGCACTGCAAGTTAAGTAAATTAGAAATATATTCGTAGAAGAGTCTTCGTAGACCGAAACTTGGGACGGCAGAAAGAATAATTTCTGCTTAGGATAGTTTCATCCCTAGCCGAAAATCTTGTTGTTTTTTTTTTCATATTTGTTTACATTAGGAATGATCCAAACAAAGTAATAACTGTTTCTATTCTAAGTCTACAAAATAACACTAGGGATATGAATGGAACCGCGCTAAGATGACGCAGTTCCTGCGAGTCGGACTTTTTAGCATTTATTTCTCCGATTGACATAACCTAATCAAAAATAGTTTTAGAATCATTTTTGTAGAGAATTTAGTAAGCTTTCAAATAGTTTCAATCCACTTACCACGATTTCCCAACCGTGTTCGAGATATTAATGAAAGTATACGAAGTTTCCAAAACTTTTCATATCTGTTCATAAAATATTTTATTCTAACCCTTCCTTAACTCCAAACGTAACATAACTTTCAACATATTAGTTTTAATGAAAGTAGAACATGCACATAATGTTTCAACTGAATCCCGTTATTCTAAGTACCCAAACCAAAAACGGTATTCAAAAACTATTTTTCCAATTTTCTCGACAACGGTTAAAGCTATCGCCTTGAAAATGGTTTCATTCGTTTTTCTAGCCCAAGAAGCCTATAAAACGAGTACTTACAAGCTTATGAACTCAAAAACGTAAGCGTTACAATTTTTTCTGCGCGAATTTCGCCCCAAACGCCATCTTCCAGTGGGCGGATTTTGCTGGTTAACGAACTTGACCTTTCAAATTGGACGACAGATTTTTGTACCAAATTTCATCAAAATCGGACCATTCGTCTTCTATTTAGAGAGCGAACAGACAAATATATATATATATATATATATATATATATATATATATATATATATATATATATAAATAAATATATGCATATATATATATATACAAATTTGAACCACCGTTATTTTCGGTTTCTAGGGGTTCTGAAACGCAAAATTTTCTAGTCGGCACTTCCGGATTGTTTCATTGTATCAACCTTATAAGCGGGGTTCCTCCCTATGGGGGAGGGAGGAACCGCGCTAAAAATATATACATATATATATATATATATATATATATATATATATATATATATATATATACAAATTTGAACCACCGTTATTTTCGGTCTCTAGGGGTTCTGAAACGCGAAATTTTCTTGTCGGCACTTCCGGATTGTTTCATTGTATCAACCTTATAAGCGGGGTTCCTCCCTATGGGGGAGGGAGGAACCGCGCTAATAACAAGGAATAAAATAGACAAAAAGAACCATTCGAATAAACGAAATCAATTACTTTAAAGTTTTAAGCACTTATTTCTCCGATTGACATAGCCTGATTAGTAAGCTTTCGAATGGTAATCTTCCGCTTCACAAGATTGTCAGCGGTTTTCCAGATACTAACGAAATTATACAAAGTTACCAAAACTTTTTTTGTCTGTTAATAAAATATTTTATTCTAACCCTTCCTTTACTCTAAACGTAACAAAAATTTCAACATATTAGTGTTGATGAAACTCGAACATGCAGAAAATGTTTCAACTCTATCCCATAATTCTAAGTACCAAAATCAAAGACAAAGAACCCTCCCTAGGAAGGACGCTAGGCAGTTGAAAAGCTATATATCTTGGAAATCCATATCTCTAACATTAAATTGTTTTTCTTATTTTTCTTAACCTGTTTTATTTTCAAATACATTATCCAACAATAAGCAATTAAAAAATAACAAGGAATAAAAAACAGACAAAAAGAACATTTCGAATAAGCGAAATCAATTACTTTAAAGTTTTAAGCTCTTATTTCTCCGATTGACATCGCCTAATCAAAACTTTCATTAGAACTTTTTTTTTTATATATACATATATATATATACAAATTTGAACCACCGGTCTCTAGGGGTTCTGAAACGCGAAATTTTCTAGTCGGCACTTTCGGATTGTTTCATTGTATCAACCTTACAAGCGGGGTTCCTCCCTATGGGGGAGGGAGGAACCGCGCTAAAATAATGACTTACAAAAACATTGATTCCACTTTTCTTCCAAAAACGGTTACAGATATCGCCTTAAAAATGGCTTCATTCGTTTTCCTATGTTATGAAACCTATAAAACAAGTACCTGCAAGCATATGAACTCAAAAACGTAAGCGTTACGATTTTTTTTTTCGCGAATTTCACCCCAAATACTATCTTCCAGTTGGCGGATTCTGCTGGTTAACGAACTTGACCTTTCAATTTAGACGACAGATTTTTATACCAAATTTCATCAAAATCGAACCATTTTTGAGCTTGCTAGAGAGCGAACAGACAAGCATATATATATATATATATATATATACATATATATATATATATATATACAAATTTGAACCACACATATTTTCGTGATCTATGGGGTCTGAAACGAGAAAGGGTCTAGTCGGCACTTCCGGATTGCGTCGTGAGTTCAACCTCATAAAGCGGGTTCTCCCTCTGGAGGTAGGGAGGAACCACGCTAAAAGCGGTACTTAGCTATCCTTTCCGCTTAGTTTTGCCTAAAAGGCCGTGTTTTGAAGTTGCTTTTCTATAAATTTCATCGCCGTACTCGGCCCTATTTGTGCACAGCCTAATAGAATGAAGGTGTCAATAAGTGATGTGATTATCTTGCCAAAAACGAGTTTTTCATTATTTTCTGCAGATAGTTGTTGAAAAGTTTATGATAGCAAGTAACAAAACATTTACAGTGAGATCTACCTAATATCTCGTGTAAAAATGTCAAAATTTATTCATTATAAGCGAAAATTTTAATAAAGAGGAATACATCGAGACCATTTAACTGTATTACATTGTTTGTTAATTTATTCAAATCAGCACTCGAAAATACATTTGGAAGGATACATATCTCTAACGATTGAGTAAAATATGACTTTTTTAAATCGAATACTTGCTGTTTTCACGGTTTTCGTAATATTTATTATTTCCTTTATCTTCCAAAATAATTATTCTATCGAATTGGTAGTGGTCTCATTCCACTCAGCACTAAAAAATACCTTTAAAAAGATACCAAAATCATAAGGATTCAAGTACCTAGAGGTTTTTTCCCAAAATCGGGCGTTTGGCACCACTGTGCGGTGCATCGACGTCTAGGCCATTAGCACCGATGAATGAGTAGTTATTTGCATTTTAGCAGGTTTTACCTGCATAGGGACAAAACCCGTTTAGGTAGTGTTGTTAAAAGCGAGCCCTGACTAGAGTCTTCAGGCCTGAACCTTGAACCTAACCTCCACAGCCCGAGTTCTGAGGGCTGGATGAAGGCTCGGGAGTGAGGCTCCATCCTAACCTTATCAAGCCCTGAAGGTTCGGCAAGGTTCTCCCTCGAGCCTTGAACCTAGCCTCTACAGCCCGAGCTCTGAGGGCTAATGTTATAAAAATATAACATTAGTTTAGTTTTAGTTAGGGAAAACTAACGTTAGTTTTGCCCAACACTGTATATAACCTAATGTGTGACATGCCGCTCCACATGTACCTAACTTAAAAATAAAATATATGCGGACTAAATACAGCTATTACCAACTACTTATATATATATATATATATATATATATATATATATATATATATATATATATATATATATAATAGTGTGTGTTTTCGGTCTCTTGGAGCGATAAAAATGATCCTAATTTCCGGATCCCTCCATAAATACATTCCGAATTAATACGTCAAGTTCGTTAACCAGAAAAATCCGCGCATCCATTTGTTAAGCAGGCCATTCACGTTTCGATTTGCAGTACGACTTAGTAGTACTACTAGTTGGATAGTCGACTCGACTCACGCTCCGACTTGCTATCCAACTAGCGATACGACTTAGTAGGACTACTAGTTGGATAGTGGACTCCACTCACGCTCCGACTTGCTATCCAACTAGCGATACGACTTAGTAGGACTACTAGTTGGATAGTGGACTCCACTCACGCTCCGACTTGCTATCCAACTAGCGATACGACTTAGTAGGACTACTAGTTGGATAGTGGACTCCACTCACACTCCGACTTGCTATCCAACTAGCGATAAGACTTAGTAGTACTACTAGTTGGATAGTGGCCTCCACTCATGCTCCGACTTGCTATCCAACTAGTGATACGACTTAGTAGGACTACTAGTTGGATAGTCGACTCCACTCACGCTCCGACTTGCTATCCAACTAGCGATACGACTTAGTAGGACTACTAGTTGGATAGTGGACTCCACTCACGCTCCGACTTGCTATCCATCTAGCGATCCAACTTTAGTCCTAGTCTGTTTTCAGTACCTGAAAAAATGTATCGAGTGCAGACCGAAGTTACCCGAAGGTCTAGCACTGACTGAGCTAAGTTGGACGACTTTGATCCGACTCCCTCACTCACGCTCCAACTCCATCGCCAGTCGGATGTCGGACCTTCTAGTCATCCCTCTAAATGTTCCGATTCATCCAACTAGACTTCCAACAATACAACAAGCGCATTCACGATCCGACTTGTGGTCCAGCTTCGGAAGTTAGTTTTTACACCTAAAAAATCGTATCGTATAGTACCTTATAACGGGGTCTCCCGTGGTCTAGTGGCTAGCGCGCTGGATTCATAAGCGGGAGATGGTGGGTTCGATCCCCACCGGCGCCAGAAATTTTCTTATCTCAGGGCTCGCTGAGAAAATTCCTGGCTGCACCCTGGACGTCGGCGCTAATGGCCCAGATTTATGTCGATGCGCCGTAAAAAAAAAAAAAAAAAAAAAAAAAAAAAAAAAAAAAAAAAAAAAAAGTACCTTATAACCTACATCTAGTTTCTTTATACCTTACTTAGCGATGTACTGTCTTGATAACTTGGACAAAAGTTGGATCGCTAGTTGGATAGCAAGTCGGAGCGTGAGTGGAGTCGACTATCCAACTAGTAGTCCTACTAAGTTGTATCGCTAGTTGGATAGCAAGTCGGAGCGTGAGTGGAGTCGACTATCCTACTAGTAGTCCTACTAAGTCGTATCGCTAGTTGGATAGCAAGTCGGAGCGTGAGTGGAGGCCACTATCCAACTAGTAGTCCTACTAAGTTGTATCGCTAGTTGGATAGCAAGTCGGAGCGTGAGTGGAGTCGACTATGCTACTAGTAGTCCTACTAAGTCGTACTGCAAATCGGAACGTGAATCGCCTGCTTTAGGCGACATTCGCGTCAAAATATTGTGGCCCTTACGGTTTTACGCGAATAGGCTTTCAGGTACACCTTTTATAGGTAATGACGTATCAAATGAAATAAATTTTTTAAGCTAAAATATATTGCCATTTTTAATAAAAATAGAATTTTGGTTTTGAAAAGTTATTAGGTCTGTTCCATATTTACGTTTGTGTTTGTAGCTTTTATATATTGTTCATTAACTTAAGCCAACACTATGCACATTTATTAACCATTTCCGCTTGCTATAAAGCTCATTTGATTTACTTATTCTTCTATTATTCCTTATTTATTTATATTAGTTTTTATTTATTCAAGGTAATTTAAAGCATTTTATATATACCGCAGATTTTCAGGCATTGGATAATTTTGTTTATAGTTTCCCTGTTGACATGTAATACAATAAGTAAATAGGTAAATACATATCTCCTAAGCTATTGCACAGAGGGGAGAAGTCAGCCATTAAAATGTGTAATAGTTTTCAGACTGTGTAATACAATCAAAAATGAACAACCATCGACACGGAAAAGTTTTTGTTATAGGATTAGAAAAACTTTAAACTCCCTGCAAATAGAAATTCCTACGTTTTGAAACGCCTACCAGACAAATAGAACAACCTCCATGGGACACAGAGAAAATATTTATCGACAAAGGTAAACAAAAAAGAGAAACCACCAAATACCATAATTACTGAGTTTTTGGCACACCTCACAAACTATTTTGGTCATGAACTAATGTACACCGATGGATCCAAGTCATCAAATGGAGTACGATCTGCTTTCATAACAAGAACAACTAAAAAAGTTACTGTTCTGCGTGAAGACTGCAGCTCGTTTAGTGCTGAAGCAGTCGCTATTTATGAGGCGATGAGGTTTATTTCTACAAACCAAATTCCCAAAGCTCTGATTATATCAGACTCATTAAGCGTTCTAACAGCACTACAAGAAAAGGAACCCACTGAAGGTCTCATCCGCTCTTGCAAAGATTTACTATGGAAAGCAAATAAGGCAAGACAGGTGATATCATTCATGTGGGTTCCATCGCACAGTGGCATTCAGGGGAATGAGGAAGTCGACAAGCTCGCATCATCAAGCAACGTCAATGCTGAAATAGATAATAAAATAATGTTCTCTGACTGGCAATATTTAATAAAAGAAACACAACGCAGGCTCTGGACCAAACAGTGGCTTGAAAAAGACGAGAAAGGACTCAGAAAAATTATGACAATACCGAAACTGTGGCACACAAGCGAACGGTCTTCTAAAAGAGAATAAGTTGTTTTGTGCAGACTAAGGATTGGCCACTGCCTACTCAGCCACGAATACCTTCTCCTCAATCTGTATCCACCTTCATGCAACTGTGATGTAGGGGAGCTTCTGACGGTAGAACATCTGTTAGTATCATGCAGGTACTCTACCATAAGAAAATCGCTGGTTATCGGATCTTCCATTGAAGAATTCTTGGAGAAAATGAAGAGAACATAAAAAAACTTTTCAAATTTTTAAGACAGACCGACTTGTATTCAAAATTATAACTTCATTTTTTCTTCTTTAATTATTTTTTAAACTAACATTCGTTAAATTATTATCAGATATATTCGTTTTTCTCCATATTTTTTATCATATTTGAGTTATTTATTATAATTATTATTCTAAATAATTGATATTTTATTATTATCATAATTGCTATTATTATTTATTCCATGATCATTTTACTTTAATCTTCCTTCATTATTATTTAATTATCAACTATTTCTTATTTGAAATGATCCTCAAGGATAGAGGCAAAATGAAATAAAATGAAAAAATAAAAAATAAAATATGTAAGAAAAAAAGCAATAACTCCAAGGATAGAATCAAAAAGATTTTTTATTTGATCAAATATATATATATATAAAAATCACGTGTCTGTCTGTTTTTCTGTTTGTTTGTTCCTTATACAAATCCACACCGTTTGACCGATTTGGGCCAAACTTGGCAGACAGGTAGGTCTTGATACGGGAAATCTCCTAGGCTAGGTCAAAAAAATCTACCAGCTGTCTGTCTGTATGTTTGTGCCTTATACAAATCCGCACCGTTCGTCCGATTTTGAACAAACTCGATACCGTCTCCACACCGTTCGTCCGATTTTGACTAAACTCGGTACACATGTAGATCTTAATGTGGGGAGTGTCTTAGGCTAAGTCAAAAACGTCTTATAACTGTCTTTCTGTATGTTCGTCCCTTATACAAATCCACACCGTTCGTCCGTTTTCGACTAAACTCAGTACACATGTAGCTCTTAATCAGGGGAGTGTCGTAGGCTAAGTCAAAAACGTCTTATAACTGTCTGTCTGTATGTTTGTCCCTTATACAAATCCACACCGTTCGTTCGATTATGTTTGTCCCTTATACAAATCTACACCGTTCGTCCGATATAGACTAAACTCGGTACACATGTAGATCTTAATCTGGGGAGTGTCGTAGGCTAAGTCAAAAACGTCTACCAGCTGTCTGTCAGTAAGTTTCTACCTCATACAAATCCACGCCGTTCGTCCGATTTTGACTAAACTCAGTACACAGGTAGATCCTAATCTGGAGAGTGCCGTAAGCTAGGTCAAAAGCCTCTACCAGCTGCAGTCTGTATGTATTTTTTTTTTTTTTTTTTTTTTTTTTTTTTTTTTTTTTTTTTTTTTTTTCTTTTTAATAAAAATCCACTCCGTTAGACCGATTTTCACCAAACTTGGCATACATGTATGTCTTGATACGGGGGGTGTTATAGGTTAGGTCAAAGTCGTCTAGGACTCAAAGTTGGGAGGTCACGGGTTCGAAACAGTTACAGGTTCGCGTTATTAGATTTTAATAATACTCTTTTGGTTTCTAATTTTTTTAGGCTCTTCTATATGCAGAAAGTAGGTGTAGCATGGCACGCCAGGTAACAGCTAGTATAATATATTTATTGTCGCATTGTCTTCCTCAAAAAGAGGAAAGATATTGATTTTCTTTGTTAAGGCTACAAAATGAGAAAAAAAAGAGCTCTTATACGTTAGGGAATATCGATAAGTAACATAAGTGATGATCGATATTAAAATAAAAATAATGACTCACAATATGTCAAACAATATTCAAACCACTTTTCTTTTTTTCTTTTATTTGCTGGTAAAATTGCAATCTTAGACGCTAATCTCATCATAAAATACTTTAATCTGTTAGTTCATCAACAAAGAAAATCCTGACAAGAAATAAATGAACTAAAGAGTTTTCCGTAACACATAATTTTCTTCTGCTGGTTAACATTCCTTCTTCGCTTTTTGAAAAAGCAAGTAACAAGGATGTATTCCTTTGCCCCTGTTTTGTATCAATTCCCACTGCCGTCATGTCAAGTCACCGTCTATGATCAAAGCTAAAGCTCCTTGTGTATTTTCTTATGGTTGAAGTTGATTCATTTTTAGTTTTTGACAATATTACGCTTTGATATTTGTTGGCTCTAGTAGGCGTCAACGTAATCTCCATCATGATCTTAGACGCATCTGTATTCCGAGGGGTGCCTTGTTCTGCACCGCTTACTTCCATCACAGAATTCTCCGAATTGTTTCGCTGGCCGCCCTGCTTTATCATTAGTATTATTTTTACAAATCTTCCATCGGTGCTATTCGAAGCTGTCCATTTTTCTTTAAAACGTGGCTTGAAATATTTCAAAGACCGAATAAGAACACTCCTTTCTTTTGGTGGACAGGAAGTCAAAATCAGAAGTTTTTTTTCTAAGATCACAAATTTTTCTACCTTTCAATTCTTTAAGGATGGTATATAATTCCATCCTGGTTATTTTAGCACTTTCCTCCGATGGAAAGTAGCTATTGAGGTTGGACTCATGACGGAATTTTTGAAAAATTTCTTCAAATCTTTATCGATCCTACCTAGTAGACACCGAAAATGACCCCCGTTAAAATTTATATATATATACATATATATATATATATATATATATATATATATATATATATATATATGTGTGTGTGTGTGTGTGTGTGTGTGTTTGTTAACACGATAGCGGCCAGAGTTTTTGTTTTTTCTTCACGAAACTTGGTATATAGCATTCAATTAGCAAAGGATTGAGTTCGTTAACCACCAAAGTCGGTCCACCGGAAGGGGGGGTTTACCCCGAACCCAAAAACACTAATTTGGCCATGTCAGCCGTAATATTTTTTTTCCCCCTCTTATCGAGATATCTGTAATAATAGAAACAATTGATGATACCTAAACATGGATGATGTCCGTTAAAACATTATTGTGAACATTGGGGACCGATTTTTTTCTTGGATCCACTCGCTGAGCCTCCAAATTTAATGCACATATCAAAACTCTGACCAGACCGTGCGCGACACATAAACAAAAACACTAATATATCTCTAAACGTTTTAAAAAATGGGGTTATAAAAAGTGTCCTTTACTAATGACCGTAAAAGCTGAAGATAGAGAGTAAAATAAATGAAACATGCTTTAATATGTAGTACTACCCTTCCGGTTCCTGGTTCAAGTCGTTGCTCCTTCATTTTTTCGCCCCAAAAGAACATTTCGATTTTTAAACTAAGTAACGCAAAGGAGATTGCCGAAAACAGATTCGTGTATTTATTACAAGGGCCAGATTCGGTCTGTCACTGTGGACAGGCACGATAACTAGATAGATAGATTCGGTCTGTCACTGTGGACAGGCACGATAACTAGATAGATAGATTCGGTCTGTCACTGTGGACAGGCACGATAACTAGATAGATAGATTCGGTCTGTCACTGTGGACAGGCACGATAACTAGATAGATAGATTCGGTCTGTCACTGTGGACAGGCACGATAACTAGATAGATAGATTCGGTCTGTCACTGTGGACAGGCACGATAACTAGATAGATAGATTCGGTCTGTCACTGTGGACAGGCACGATAACTAGATAGATAGATTCGGTCTGTCACTGTGGACAGGCACGATAACTAGATAGATAGATTCGGTCTGTCACTGTGGACAGGCACGATAACTAGATAGATAGATTCGGTCTGTCACTGTGGACAGGCACGATAACTAGATAGATAGATTCGGTCTGTCACTGTGGACAGGCACGATAACTAGATAGATAGATTCGGTCTGTCACTGTGGACAGGCACGATAACTAGATAGATAGATTCGGTCTGTCACTGTGGACAGGCACGATAACTAGATAGATAGATTCGGTCTGTCACTGTGGACAGGCACGATAACTAGATAGATAGATTCGGTCTGTCACTGTGGACAGGCACGATAACTAGATAGATAGATTCGGTCTGTCACTGTGGACAGGCACGATAACTGAGGTGGGGCAGATAGCTATCTTTTAATGCGCAGGTTATCGCAGATAAACAGAAATGCGGTTTGGGAGAAATTACGTTACTTTTGCGATTTCCTATTCTGTCCGGCTTTTTACCTGAAATACTCCTATGTGAGACGTTTCAATTTTTCACGAAAACGGTTGCAGATATCTCTTTAAAAATGGTTTCATTCGATTTTCTTCGGTAAGAAACCTATAAAACGAGTACCTGCAAAGCATATGAACTTCAAAACGTAATTTTTTTCGCGCGAATTTCGCCCAATACCCATCTTTTGGTGGACGGATTCTGCTGGTTAACGAACTTCACCTTTAGGATTAGACTAAAGATTTTTGTACTAAATTTCGCCAAAATCGGACCATTTTTGAGCCGGTTGGAGACTGAACAGACATATACATATATATATATATATATATATATATATATATATATATATATATATAAATATATATATATATGAACTGCCGTTATTTTGGAGATCTATGGGTTTCTTGTAGGAACTCCCGATTGCGTCATAAGGTCAACCTCATAAGGGGGAAGGAGGAACCACGCTAAAAGCTTTCTGAGCGGAACTCGACCTGGCCAAGAGAGTAATTTCCGGTTTGCTGCGTATAACATCGTCTAAAAGCTCACATTTCAGCAATTTTTAAATTTTCAAAATTAGAATTAGGGGTAGAGTTTTAAATTATTCAAGGGGCGAGGTTATCTCAGTGGTAGAGCACTGGAATAATATGCTGAAGGACCCGAGTTCAAATGCCGAGCAAGCACTAAAGATTTTTGTCTTCTGGAGTCTTCGTTCTAGTTTGATTGGTAGAGTCCTTCGTTTATGGTAGAGTCTGGTTTGAATTCGGCCTCCCTGACCGTCCCTAGGCTAACTCAGCCTTTAATTAATTTATTAATGGGTACCTTGGTGCTAATGACTCTAGCAGTCGAGTAGTAAGGGAAAAATCAGGTGGTTGGAGCATAGTACTGACCACACTATCTCCCTAGTGTGCCGTATGGTCATGAATCAGATACCTCTATAGTATCTGCCCCTCAGGGCCCTCGTGGCCTCTTACGGGACTGATTTTTTTTTTAAATTCTTCAAATAATACTAAGTAAATATATTTCAAATTTTCCAAATGACACTAGGAATAAGAATATTATGGAAACTCGCTAAGATAACGCAGTTCCAGGTCAGGCTTTTGTTGTTAAATATATTTAGTCTACAATAGTCAATATAGTTCCTTTTAGCGCGGTTCCTCCCTCCCTACATAGGTAGGAAAACCACTTATGAGGTTGACCTCCTGACGCTATCCGGAAGTGCCGACTAGAAAATGTTATGTTTCAAAACCTATAGATCTCGAAAATAACGGTGGTTAATTGCATATATATATATATATATATATATATATATATATATATATATATATATATATGTTGGTTTTTGTACGGCATTCTCCAGCGTTCAGTTTATTCGGGTAATATTTTGTAGGCATTCTGCTAAATCAGACGATTGTCCATATTTTTACCTATTTTTCAGTTTCTTATTTTATACTTTTTTATTAATATTTAGTTTATTTGCTATACAGGATTTCTCTTTAGAAAAGTAGTTGGCTTGTCTATTTATTTAGTTGTTATTTTATAATAACCTGTAATATGAATAAATTAAGCGAGGAAAGTAAATATAAGAAACAAATAAGGGGTCTCCCGTGGTCTAATGGCTAGCGCCTTGGATTCATAAGCGGGAGATGGTGGGTTCGATTCCCAACCTCCGGCAGGAATTTTATCATCCCACGGCTCGCTGGTAAAATTCCTCGCTACACCCTGGGTGTCGGCGCTAATGACCTAGATGTAGATACGCCGTAAGAAAAAAAAAAAAAAAAAAAAAAAAAAAAAAAAGAAACAAAGACGCATTATATCTCGTCTATTATATAAAAATGAATCGCTAAATGTGTTGGTAAGCGCAAATCTCGAGAACAAATGAACCGATTTCGCTAATTCTTTTTTTATAATATTCCTTGAACTACGAGGATGGTTCTTACAGAGAGAAAAAAATAAAAAAATTGCATTATAAGCCAAAAAAATTAAATAAGTAATAACAAGTAATCACTAGGTGATAATAGAATCACATGTTAATAATGCAATTTAAATTAATTTAGATTTGCGTTAACGAAGTAAAAAAGACTCCACTTTTCTATATTCCCATACAAAAGATTCGTAATAATACTTAACGGTCAATTAGAACTTTAATACCATACCATAAAGTGTTAGTGGAGGGGTTCTGGGATGGCAAAACAATTGAGTGACATTAGTATCGTATAAATATTAATCTCAATATTTGTCAAATTTTATACGATGGTAACATTACTCAAAAACAAATTGTGTTTAGTAAAATGTAAATTGTCTGTGGTAAAATGTCACTTGAAATTTAAACATCTCTTTGCTGTACATCTATAATATTACTAAACGTAAAAGCCACAAATTTCTATAAAATTACTAAAGTGTTGTGTTTGTGACTTACTAAATATGCCTCCTATAAGGCGGCGGATAAATTTAGGCAGAACAACCCGAAATTCTAAGAATTAAAAAAAAAAAAAAATAAAATAAATTAATTATCAATCTAATTTTACTGCCGAGGAACGTGAAAATCGCAATGAACGTGAAGACCGCAATGAACGTGAAAGAATTGGGTTAAGACAGACCCGTGAAGCGCGACATTCGACTAATAATGGTGAAGTTTGAATCGAGCTGCTGTGAATTCATTACAGTGCCTGCAGCTGTGTTGCTATTGGACCTATGAACTCAGTTTGACTATAAACAAATCCCAGGGCAGTCATTAAGTGTTTGTGGTATTAATCTAGAAAACCCATGTTTCTCGCACGGTCAATTGTATGTTGCCTATTTCCGTGTTGGAAAACTATATGCTCTGTTTGTTTACGCGTCAGGTAATGAAACAAAAAATATCGCGTACCATTAAGTATTACAATAAAAATGAAACTTAATTTAGAATAAGTAAAAATAAAATGAAATATAATAACTAGGTATCATAATAAGAAATCTGATATTGTAATTTTCATTGTGATTTTTAGTGACTATTAAAAGAATTTTAAGTGTTTTATAATTTTTATTTTTTGACAAAATGTAATTGTTGACTTATTAAGTTTCTTTTTTTTATCTTACTAGCTGACCCGGTGTCCCAAATAGCGGAATAAGTATTAAAAGAAAAAAAAAGTTAAATAATTGGCTGTTAGGCGGTACGAAGTTCGCTGGGTCAGCTAGTTTTGTAAAATAAATACAAACGAGATATAATGCGCTTCAGGAAAACATGCATGAAATAAATGATATAATCCACAAAAATAAAGATATTTCATTAAATTTAATTGTTCTCATTCCATCGCTGATATAGCTTTGCATATCAATATTAATCCAATAATACTTGTACGAAATCAACCAATTGCGCGGCGATCAACACACTTTAAATAAACCTGAGTAACAAATGATAACGAGCCCTCTTAAAAATTAATGCAAAAAAGAATAATTTAGATAATTTGCTGATAGCGCCAAAAGCAGAAATGAAGTTTTCATTGTTGAGACATATCTTGCAATATTTATGCAAAATCCAGGCGAAACGTCCACCATTTAGACTAACCGGCCCAAACTAAATATCAACAAAACCTGAAAAACATCCGGTCATTGGTGTCGAATGAGGACATTCCACACAAATCCAAATTTTTCAATAAAAACATAACTCTTTTCTTTTTTTTTTTCAATTCAGTTCTTTATATGATGGTTCTGTGCACAAGGCCTCCCAACTTCATCCTCAATTAACACCAGAAATACGCTCAGATGACGTTGACAGGGGCCTACACAAGCTCCCTTCTGCTCCGACCAGTGGCTGGAGTCGAAGAGAGATCGGTGAGCCACAGACATTGACTCACTTGAAGGAAGAGAAAGCCATTGCTAACACTTCACTTGGTCACTGCAGCAGATCTCTGGGGCACTGTCTTCTGAGTCGCCTTGGTGGAGAGAGTGGGCGGGTGATGCTCGATAGGGAGAGGACTTCAGGATATTGATGAGTGGAAAGTTTAGCGTGGAAACGTCGGAATCTGGATAATATAACATCTTTAACGAGTGGGATATTGAGGTCTTTATGGAGGTTGAGGTTGGAAACGTAGAAGGGAGCATAAGCTGTGGTTCTTATGACATTGGATTGGAATGTTTGAATGCGTCTGATGTTCCATGTTTTCACAGTTCCTCAGAGTTCTGATCCGTACGTCCAAATGGGTTGCAGTAGTGATTTGTAAAGGATCAGTTTGTTTACAGTACTCATCATATGTCATTTGCGGTTCAACAGTCTCTAAGGTTGAGCATATCGTCTGATTAGTTCCTGGCTTTTAAATTTGAAGTGATGTTGCCAGGTAAGTCGGGAGTCCAAGTGTAATCCGAAAAACTTAACTAAGACCTTTTCGCAGCAAGGTGGTCACTCAACGTCGCATTCTCAAACCTTTTTATTAAAAAAATCCATATACATACAAAATAAAAGTAAATAGTTATGATCTTTAAGATTTGGAATGAACGGGTAAAATATTAATTGTGCATTAATTTTATTCTAAAGTAAACCCCAACTTCTTAGGAATCGATTTTGCTTCGTTTTACAAAACATGGCCTTCATTGCAAAGAAAAACTAATCATTTGGTTTCGAATTTAACCCCATTCCATTATTTTTAGAACACATCTAATTCCCTAGATTAGCACAAAGTAACCAGTTTTGTTGCAATGTAACAAAAACGTCGTTCGTTATGGGCACATGAATAATTTGTGTCCCGAGATAACCCCCGCTCCCAAAGAACCGATTTTGCTGGTAAACGAAATCGTCACATCGTTTGTTAAGGGAATGCTTTGTACCACGAATTACGGCGGAAAAAATACTTGTGGCCGCTATCGTTTTAAGGAAGACGGACACACACATGTATGCACACAATCATACACATACACAAACATATATATGAACATGTTTTTTTTCCGGCGCGACGACATCTTGGCCGCCAGTGCCAGGCCGTATGTAGGTTGCCATCCTTCCTAAACATCCATGGTGGAGCAAGGAATTAAACGGGCCCGTCGCTAGAAAAAGTTATCCTTCTAAAGGCGGGACTCGAACCGTATCTTTTGCACGTGAATCCCTCGTGCTAACCTCTAATCCACGAAGAGATCATGATAATGGTGATAATATGTGTTAGGAATACATTCGTCAATAATATGTCAAGAAGCAGGGGGATTTGTTTGTAGTGTGGAATTTAGGATCTGATATATAACCTTTCAGATAAGCCCAGGAGTTCAATTGCACATGCTTGAATGTTGGTGGGAATTTCTCCCTGCACTCTCCCTTCTTTTCCGCCTTTTGAAAAGCGTTTTAATGGTCAAACATTTAACGTGAATCACTATAAAAACTGATTATGTCTCGTTCAAGTCTAGGTAACGCTTTGAGAGGTTATATAAGGGAGATAGTGTTTAATATTTATCAATACTTAGCCAAAGCTAAGGCTAACAATGTTTTAAATTTCATAGTGATAAGATTATGACAGAGAGAATTATTACCGCCAATTTTCTACCGGGAATAAAGGCCACGCCCTTTTCCCTCCATCTAACCATCTATTTGAACAGGCTATAGATTAAATGGTTTCCAGTCTTAGCTTTGGCTAAGTATTGATAAACATTAAACACTATCTCCCTTGCCTGACACTCCCAAAGCCTTCCCTACTCCTAAACGACACATAATCAGTTCTTATTGAGTTTCAGGTAGCGTGTTGTTCATTGAAATAGTAATGCAAATGGCGGACCCGTTGGGAATAATTCCGTAGAATTTCGCGCATGCGTGATTTGAACTATTCCATCTAACTGAACGGGCTATAGGAAGTTCTTATAGACCCAAAATTTAAGGGGAAATAAATAATTTAGCCCGGCGTAAAACCCTAGTCTAATTGATTAATTGTACAGACTAACAAACCCAATATTTTTTGCAGAAATTCTAGGCTCAACAAAAAATAAAATACGCTTATTTCATTATTTTTTTAACAATTAACAAGAGTGAAATAAATGTTGGAACATCGAGCGCCTAATCATTTTAAGTCCAGGACGAGTTAATCTTTAGAACGCGTGCACCAGGAAATTCCTCGAAGAAAACTGAAGACGAGTCGAAGGAAATACTTCAAATTTCCATTCCTAGGCCAAGATTATCTTCAATTGCAAACACAAGTATGATAACATTATCAGCAACACAACGAAAAGCAAATATACATCTTTTTAATATAATTCCTACAAGTAATATTGTTAATTACACCTCAGAAACCTTTACTAAACGTTTAGAAATTAATTTTCATTTCTTTAATTTACCCTTTACTAAAATTCGGGAATTATCAATAAACATTTTAACTATATTTATTTCCATCTTCCCTACACGTTTCGCACATTTGTGATGCCTTTTCAGTGGAATATCTTATTAATTAACAGGATTACAGCCTCAACCTGAGAAGGAGAGCCTTCCACCAGTACAGCCAGTCCTGATTGGTCCTAGACAGAAAGAATACAACATGGCGGATATAAGTCAGCTGATGTGTAATCGATAAGTCATGTGCTCAAATTACAGGTTTATACAGGGCTCCCATCGAGTTTTGGAAATGGAATTCCCTGATTTTTCCCTGACCTCCCAGATAGTGATAATTGATATTAATTGAGGGATTCCGTGTTAAGGTGTACATAATAAAAGAAAGATATGCAATTTCATGGGTTAATAAACATGCACTAACTTAATATGGTAGCTTACAGGAGTTAATATATATATATATATATATATATATATATATATATATATATATACACACATTATTATTATTAAGACCGAGTTGATAGCATGCTAACTAAACTTGCAATTAATAATGAGACTCTTATGAAGTGAATATTTTAAAATCTAATAGATATGCAAATATTATTATATTATTCAGAATAATACAAACATTAACTAAGGAGAGTTTTTATTTATTGACTACAGATTGCATGGGTGTATATAGGAAATAATTTCAGGAGGGGGGGCTGGGTACATTTGGGGGGTATGGAATACTAACAATCTAGAACTTGGAATATTTAGCCAACTAAAACGCTATTACAGTCAAGAAAACATTATTTTTTCTGAACTAACACTTAGTTTTGACTGAACTACTACTTAGTGATCTTATATAATTTATTTTTAAGGTTTTTATGACCGTTAAAATAAACTTTTTGGGGGGCCTTTATAAACGCCCAAGAGAGATTATTACCATATGTGATAAAAATACTAATGTTGGGAATTTAAGCCTATAGATCTCTACTTAAGAGCCTTAAAAATAAAGCAAAGGCCATGTTTTTAAGATTTCTTCTTCTGACCCTCCCAGCCACCCAGATGTTGCGTTTCAGAGATCAAAATATTCCACATAAGAAAGTGAGAGAAAGTAAAGCAGAATCGGAAAAAATATATAGATAAAACGTGAGCGATTTTTCCCTGTTTTTCCTATTTCCGCCTTAAATAAATACAAAAAAAAAATGAAATTTTGAATTTGCCTGAATTTTTTTCATAATTAAATTCTCTGACATTCCCCTACCAGTGGTAACCCTGTACATACTAAGATGATGCAGTTCCTGTGAGTTGTACTTATTTTCTATGGTCAAGTGTCTTGTTCGATACACAGACATTGGTTGCAGGCTGATCCAGGCCGGAGTTTCACCTCTCGTCCGCTGTCAGCAGAGTATGGCTACTGCAACACACCTCGCTGCTCTCAAGGGGAGAAATGACATCATACAGGTAACCAATTTGAATAATATGTTTATTTTATTATTTATTTAATTTCAACGGCCATTCATTATTCACAAAGAATTTTATGGCGTGTTATCTATAGCCTACAACCCTTTTCTAGCCAGGATAAGGCTGATGCTTTTTCATGTTTCCAAAGAAAGCCATCACCCCTAGTGGGAATCGAACCCACGACCTTAGGCACAGAGTGCATACACCTTAGTACTCTTGAGTACAGGGGGCCTCCAACAATATGTCAACTCACCAATATTGATTGTATTATGTAAACTGTTAAAATGATAAACTATATTAGATTTTAAAATAACTTTACCTTTACTGGGTTCCACCGAGTTTTAGAAATGGAATTCCCTGAGCTCCCAGATAGTGATAATTGATAGTAATCGAGGAATTCGGTGTTAGAGTGTACATTACAAAAAAACTCAATATTTTTCAGTTTGTATAATATTACCAATGGTTGTCGAAAATTTGCAGGTAAGATTTTACTTGACAGATAATATGTGTTTTTGCTGCATGGTTAAGTAGAAAAGGGAACAAAAGAAGAAAACACTTTTCGCTCTTTGTTTTGCCTCCTCCATTCCCTAATAGTCAAATCCATCCCCACCTTATGAGACCCCCTACCCACCTTTTGATGTGTTTTTTTTTCTTCTTTTTAAGAAAACAAACAATAGAATTTTTTTTTATTTATTTAAAGAAAACAAACAATTTGAAATGTGTGCAACAACAAGAACAACTGCACTACATACATCCTGGGCCTTCTAGCATACAGAAGTATAAAAAGAAATATGCAAAATTAAAAGACCGAGTTGAGCAAGCTAACTAAACTTGCAATTCATAATGTCACGGTTTAGAAGTGAATATTTTTAAATCTAATAGAAATGCAAATATTATTATATTGATCAGAATAATACAAACATTATATATCCGCCTTTAAAAAATAAAAAAGTAAGAAATTTTGAATTCCCTGAAACTATACTAGTAATCGAAATATAAAATGTATTTATTTACTATTTAAAAAACTCCACAGCAAGGTCTAACAAAATTAATAAAAATAATGAAGTAATATTTTCTAAATTAATTCTTTGTAATTAGAAAAATTAATAGGAAACAAAATAATATCAAATAAAAAGTATCAAAACAATGCTGTAATTGCAATAATAATATTAATCGGTCTAATAAGTAATTTCTAACAATAATATTTTTTTCTGAATGAAAACGAATAAAAATAAAAAAAATATAGAGATAAAAAAAAGCAGTCGACAATTATTCTGATTTCACAAATTTTAGCTTGAATTACAACTTTTCAATTATTGTAATATTACTATATTCATTGTATGTCTTCATTGTATGTAGACAATGTACCATACTCGCGCAGTGATGTGGGGTGGGTAAATACCCAGTGGGTAGGTAAATATAAATTGGGTATTTACCCACAGGGAAGGTAAATACCAAAAAAGTGGGTATTTTCAGTTTTTGAGCTTGATACAACTTCTTTGAATATTTTTTGGTGCAAACAAGGACTGAAACTTACCCATTTGATCATAAAAACTTAATGAACATTAATACTTACCCAGTAATATTTTAAAGAAAGTTAAAAGTCGGTATTTACAACTTAATGTATATCTGTGAATTTTCATGATTACTTTTACAGTGGGGAAGGTTAATTAATTTTAAAAAGGTTTTAATGAAGCCTACTCAATTATTAAGGACTTATTTAAATTTAAAAAAAAAAGGGCCAAAAACATTTATAATGTTCATTATAATAGTTCAAACCCATTTTAAGTTAAGTTTAAGTTTGTGATCCTTGTTAATATTATTTGAAATTATGCTCATACAGTAGTAACAACATTACAGTAAGCGGAAATCTCGCCAGAAATGAAAAGGTAGTAGCTTCTTGATGACAGAGTGTTTTGAGTCCGAGTTGGGAAACTAGTTAACATCCTTGATCCAATTGTTGAACTTATCACTGCCATTCAGTTAAATGCCCCCTTGATCCACACAGTTCATAAGAGATTTAAGAATTACTGAAAACTTTTCAAAAAGAAACCCAGAATCTTCTCTTCAAAAAACGGAGGAAAAACTTGTGTTAACTGAATAGGAGAAACGCATTCAGTTTGGTGTTGGAAACGCACATCTTGCTGCAGGCTTGTTGAACTCTTCCATTTGTTTTGTGTGTGAGTTAGGCAGAAGCATGGGATTGAAATCAGTTGATCCTCGGAAAAACATAGCTCACTGACTATAGGGACCAAGAGGGATTATGGCAAAGATCCTTTGTTTGGGAAGGTCAATGACAAAGAAAATAATAAATTAAGTCCCATGTTATGGTGGAGAGGCTTGAAAGGTAAGGTGATCAATGAGTAGGTAACTTAATTTGTGTTTTGAGAAATTGAAATAATCCTAGTCCAAAGTTTTAGCTGAGGCTAAATTTTTGTGAATGCAGTACAGTAGTATCAAATTTAAGCAGACAACTTGGTTTATTGGTAGTCCGAAGGTCCATGGCAAATTTTCAGATAATAATTTATTATTTATTAACCTCTCAGTGATCCTATTTTATAATTTATTACTGTTTTAATAGTTTCTCAGTGTTGCAATAGCTCTAAACTGGCAAGATCCATGATATTTTACAATATAAGTCACGGTTTAGTTAAATACCTTAAATACCCGGGTATTTATGAAACCCTCAAGAATAAATACCTGGGTATTTTACAACACTGAACTCGCGTATATTTTGCTACCATATGTCAGTATGGTAACAATGCATGCAAGCTAAAATTAAAGATTATTACATTGGTCAAGTTGAGGGAATCTATACAGGCTGAAACTATAACAAAAAAAAATAAAGTTAAAGTATTTTTATTAAAGTATTTTTCTTCACGCAAATTGTTGCTCTTATGCTTTCAAAAGATGTAATCTGAAATTATTTTAGGCGGGACTGTGTGAGAAAGGAAAGTATCCGAGAAAACCTAGGCATGAGGCCAGTAAAAGATACTCTCCGGGAACGCTAGCTAAGGTGGTTTGGTCATGTTAGCCATATGGGAGATGCCAGGAAAGTAAAGTGGCTGATGGAGGCAAGACCATACGGTAAGAGACCTGTCGGCAGGCCAAGGCATACTTATGAAAGCCATATCGAAAAGATAATAAGAGATAAGGGCAGTTCTGTACCTGAAGCAAAAAGAATGGCCCAGGATAGACAGCTTTTCAAGAGATGGGTCGAGGCTAATCCACTCCACGCTTAAGGGCACAAAGGAGATAGAGAAAGAAGAAGAAGTCAAAATCCCCAAAACCAACATGCCAATTTTGTGCCAGATATCTGACAGTTCAAATGATACTGACATGAATAAACGACTTTGCGATAGCGGACACCAAATTGACCAAGTATTAAATTTTTAATAGATAATACGTACCATTTACCATTAACATTTAAGAAGCCACCAAAAACATTACAAATGGTATATATATATATATATATTCTAACGCTTATGCGCTCCTTGCCTAAGGTCATGGGTTCGATTCCCTCTTGGGGTGGTCGCTTTTCTTTTGAAAAAAGAAAACGCATCAGCCCTATGCTGGTTAGAAAACGGTGGTATCCTATAGTTAACCCGTCCTAAAATTTGTAATAAATGGACGTTCAAATTTAAATATATATATGTATATATATATATATATATATATATATATATATATATGTATATATATACATACATACATGTTCAAAACTAATTAATTGAACATTTATGGAGCTGACAACAATTAATTCACATAAACACCTTAACATCTTAACATCTCAAACGATGAAAATATTTCATACAAATCATTATACATAATAGAAACTCATATATGTAAATTAAATATATACATGCACACATACACACACACATATATACATATATATATATATATATATATATATATATATATATATATATATATATATATATATATACTTTTATTTTATACTTTATTATATGTAAGTATATATATATATATATATATATATATATATATATATATATATATATATATAAATATATATACTTACATATAATAAAATTGTAACGAATCGCTGTCTGTACATGGAAGATATATGGGGAAAAATACTATTGTGGGCTTTTATCTACGCAATAGTACCCAAAAAAGGTTGCAGAGAAATGTTGAACACTTTGTGCTAGCAAGTAACTGAAAATTAACAGTAAAATCCATCTATTATCCCGTGTAAAACTGTTAAATTTATTCATTAATGACACAAATTTTAATAAAGAGGAATACGTCGAGAACAGTTAACAGTATCTGCATTCGCTGTTACGTTTTTCAACTTAGCACTCAAAATGACATTTGGAATTATACATCTCTTCACCCATTGAGTAAAATATGACTTTTTGAAATTGAATACTAGCTGTTTTTTCAGGTCTTTCTTAATATAAAACCTGCTTATCTTCCAAAATAATTATTCTATTAAATTGGCAGTGGTCTCGTTTGACTCAGCACAAAAAAATACTTTAGAAATGATACCAAAATCAGAATGATTCCCAAAATCCCACTGTGACACCACTGTGCGACGGTGTTTATAATCCAAAATAAACCAAAAGATACAAATTCAAAAAATGCTGGCGAAAGATACTATTCCACATGGACGAAGTCGTGGGCACAGCTAGTATACATATATATATATATATATATATATATATATATATATATATATATATATACACATATATATATATATATATATATACATATATATATATATATATATATATATATATACATACATATATTGATACTATAAATAATGAATTTGTTGTTGATTGCAGTGTATGTTGGAGGAGTGCAGTATGCAAGGAATAGGAGTTAGTGCAGTATTAGCACGGGATCGAGGAGGGAGACAGCCTCACCATCTTGCTGCTGTAGGTGGCCACCTCTTAGCCCTGAAGGAACTACTCCGAGCAGAACCTTCGCTCATTGATTCCCAAGTAGCTGTAGATCAGAATCTCGATCAAATTCTCAGGGAGGACTTGCTCGATTCATTCCTTCATAACCATGTCGAAATATCAAACCTGGTAAGCTCAGCTCTCCTGTCAAAGAACTGTAAAACTTAAATTATAAGATTTTGACCCTGTTTTCCTCTATGTATTCGATGTGGCAGACAATCAAATTTAAATCAATACAAACTTTCTTCATTACTCCTTTATTCTGCTCTACATGTTCCTCGTCCTTTTGACGCCTCTTCAGGAGGTCTTAAAATAATATATCATTACAGCCCTAAACTCTGAGAACCTTCAGTCAGGGCCACGTCTAGACTGACAAGATCAATATGGCCTTCTGCATATCAGCTGTTTAGAATTGATACTTTTAAGGTAAAATGTTGATTTTCCAAAAGAAGTCTGTCATTTTATGTAATAAGTTATTAACTGCCTCTATCCTGCTTTTAATTATGGTGCATATCAGTTTATATATATATATATATATATATATATATATATATATATATATATATATATATATATATACATTAATATATATATACAATAATATATATATATATATATATATATACAATAATATATATACAGTATTAAGCCAGACTCAAGAGGGAGTACATGGCATCAAGAGGACTTCCTAGCAAGAAGTGCCCCTGAAGAGGTGCGAAAATATGCACGAAACATGTTGGGCCTATTAAATAAAGTAGTATGAAGACAGGCTTTAACGACCACATGCCTCCTAAGATCAAAAAGAATTGAGATATTTTGGGTCATCTACAAGAATAAATAATATATATATATATATATATATATATATATATATATATATATATATATATCAGGCATAAATCATTCAGAATAATAAATAAGGGGGTCTCCCGTGGTCTAGTGGCTAGCGCGCTAGATTCATAAGCGGGAGATGTTGGGTTCGATCCCCACCGGCGCCAGAAATTTTCTCATCTCAGGGCTCGAGAAAATTCCTGGCTGCACCCTGGACGTCGGCGCTAATAGCCAAGATTTGTTGATGCGCCGTAAAAAAAAAAAAAAAAAAAAAAAAAAAAAAAAAAAAAAAAAAATGAATAGGGAGAGAAAATATGTCAAACGACGCCTGACATCCATACAGGAAAATAATATTAATTCATGCTCTAGTATTTCTAAAGTGACACAACTCAAAAATCGCTGTTTTTCAGTTATTACTATGAAAAACATTGGTAAATATCTTGTTATCAACTATCAAAACTGTATGTACCTAGCTTCAGAGCGTGTACACCAGAGGGCACTTGTGCCTTACATAGGCAAGAGTGACACATTCTCAGTTGAATTTTATTTTGAGTTGTGTCACTTGAGAAATACTAGTGGATATATTTTTATCGTAAAGTACCATTCATGTGAATCCTATGTATTAGGTAATATCAGGATGCCTCTCAAGTCCTTTAATAAACAAATCCTCTATCTTGTATTTATTTATTTTTAAAAAATCATAGATTTATTGATAAATATAAGCTCCTAATTATTGATTTGACGAATCAACCCCCCCCCCATCACATGAAGGCTGAATTTCAGAGTAATGGAGATAATACACTAGTTTCAAAAGAAAGAACTCTACCTAGAATGAAAAAATATGTTAAAAATGTTTTCCAATAATGGGTATCTAATCCAGATCCTTAGGCCATCGGATTTCAAAAAAAAAAAAAAAAAAAAAAAATTAGTCCCGTAACAGGCCACGAGGGCCCTGAGGGGCAGATACTATAGAGGTATCTGATTCATGACCATACGGCACTCTAGGGAGATAGTGTGGTCAGTACTATGCTCCGGCCGCCTGATTTTCCCCTTGGCTGCTTCGACTGCTAGAGTCATTAGCACCAACCAAGGCACCTATTATTAAATTAATCAAAGGCTGGGTTGGCCTAGGGACGGTCAGGGAGGCCGAATTCAACCGGTGAACGAAGACACTAGAAGAAAAAATCTTTAGTGCTTGCTCGGGATTTGAACTCAGGCCTCCAGCATATTAGTCCAGTGCTCTACCACTGAGCTAACCTCACCCCCTCGGATTTCCAAAGGGGCATTAAATTATTAATGAAATAGTTTCTCGAGAATATTATATTAATTTTTTTTTATTGTTGTTTTTCTAGATACCGGTGATAACGGATGGAAGTACAGTGTTGCATATTGCTGCCAAACATAACTATGTGGATATGGTAAAGTTTCTGCTGAGCAAGAGAGCTAATGCAAATCTGATGGACAGCGAAGGGTTCACTCCTCTGGATGTTGCAGGCTTCTACGCTAGTCCAAGAGAAATCATCAGAACGCTGTCTGCTGTCCACCTGGAAGGCTTATCGACAGCTAGTTCCACGGAGATTCTCGGCTTAGAGAACACCACCACGGATGGTGAAGTGTTGTCACCACTACATCTTGCACCACCGCCGATGCCTGTACGCCGTGGTGAATGGACGCCAACTAGTAAGTCAAGACTCTCATTGTACGATCTTGAATCCTTGAGCAGCACGATGAACGTAGTGTCTTCCCTGCTCAAAAGCGGCGGGAAGCTTAGTGAGGACAGAAACGCCAAGAGGACGACGCCTTTGCACAAATTCGTCGAGAAGGGCGACGTGAAATCGATCAAAGAACTCCTCTCAGACGACATAGGGTTCAAGTGGTCCGACATCCAGGCCCTGATCAACAAGACCGACCACCGCGGCAGAACACCAATCCATGTGGCGGCAGAACTATCGCTTATAGCACCGATGAAGGTTCTTCTCAATGCAGACAACTCTGGAGTGAACATGCGCGACAGCAGAGGGAGGACTCCGCTGCACATCGCCGTCGAGAACGAGTGGATAGAAGGACTAGAAGTGTTGCTAGAACAGGACATGGACTTGAAGCTTGCTACCAATGAACTAGAAACGGCAGTCCATATTGCTGCTAGGAAGAATAATCCTGCTATACTACGAACACTATTAGCAAGAGGAAGCAGAAGCGTGAGTACCATAGCGTTGATACAAATGCAAAGCATCGAATGCTGTTTGACTGATGTACGGTAAACTCTCGAACCTAAGTTCACTCTCTGAAAGATAAAGTAACCACTGTCATAAAGTCGAATCTGCTGACTGTCCAAAAGCAGAGTAATGAATAAAAGTTTTTTCACTATGGAAATTGGTGATTTTCACATTCGATACTTTGCATTTGTATCGACGATATTAGAGCCCAGTAAATTCATAGTTGATGTATTATTATTTTCTATGTTTATTATTTCTGCGGTATCGAGTTGTGACGATTGTTGGGGGTATCTAGTGACTTCCTCTGAGAATTCTAAATGTTTGTGTCGCTGTAACCTACGTCCTTGGAATGAACCTCTTTGTCATTAGTTGTCACACATGCGGAATTTACAATTCCTTTCAGCTCCTTGTGTTTCCACAGCTTCTCGGCATAGGCTCTCCGAATATTTTCATCATTGGGGGCTGCAATATCAGAAATATCATTTCTTTTATTCCCCTGGAAAAAGGAATATCCATTCTATTGTGATCACTAATTTTTCATTGTTCCGATACATTTTATTTGTACTTTTCCCCAAAGTCTTTGTGCTAAATTTTTATCATTTATTGATGAATCTAACACGAATAGGAACCTTTCTTGTAGCTGATTTAAGTTGTGCACTAAACAATGCCACTTTAAACATTCATCCAACTGAAAAAAAATGTAATATATAAGTTTCAAGATTGTAGATTCGATAGATCCGTGTAATGTCTTGTAAACCATATTCAAGAAGTGAAGATGGAGATAGTTAGCCGTTGCAGAGATACGAAGACAAGGTATAGTTGGGATTCGGCTAGGAGAAAAACGTCAGACTTTCAGGAAGAAATCTGTATTTGGACGTTTCGGCTGCACATTGGCAGCCTTCTTCAGCTAAAAAAATACAACTTATAAGTAAAAAAATAAATATACAACTTGTAAGTAAAAAACAGGCAGAAATGAGCGTAGTATATACATCAAGACAATAAATTTTAACCAATCTTATTTTTAAACAATTTGTTTACTTTCCAACTACCGTATTTTCATTGTTTAAAAATAAGATTGGTTAAAATTTATTGTCTTGATGTATATACTACGCTCATTTCTGCCTGTTTTTTACTTACAAGTTGTATATTTATTTTTTTACTTATAAGTTGTATTTTTTTAGCTGAAGAAGGCTGCCAATGTGCAGCCGAAACGTCCAAATACAGATTTCTTCCTGAAAGTCTGACGTTTTTCTCCTAGCCGAATCCCAACTATACCTTGTCTTCATACTCAAGAAGTTTTAACACTGTTTTAGTACAGTATAGTGTATAACTCTCTTAATGTTGCAGGTGTGCCACGAATGTGACAAAAGAACAAAAATTGTGCCCGTAAAACAATTCTGTAGATGGAAAATTAGGCTTTTTTCTGCAAATCTGAAATGTGCTTGATGATTTGTCTTTGAAATTACAATTTTTTTTCTGATGGCTAAAAGAAATTAATTGAAAGCCCCAAAAATACCTTCATTTAATAATGTTAATTAACTTACACTAGTATGTTATTTTCCAGGTAGTGAACAAAAGGGACAGCTCTGGGTACACTGCTTTGTTCAGAGCGATAGACTGCGGAAGTGATGAGTGTGTCAGCTTGCTGCTGGAGTGCTGTAGACCGCGGAAGTATCTGAACGATGGGACTTCGATGCTGCACGTTGCAGTCAGATCGAACAACGTGAGTGTTCTCAGACTTCTCGCCGAGCGGCCTACATTCACCGCTCACGACTTCAACAGGACCAATTCGGAAGGTCTCACACCACTGCACATGGCAGTCAGAGAGAACAGCATTTCCTGCATGGAGTATCTGGTGTCGTTGCGACAGACAAGCGTTAACGTTGAAGCAGAACGTGAAGGCCCGGAAGGTGGCAATGTTCTCCACATTGCGGCACAGCTTGGCCATCACGAAGCCCTCCGCAGACTACTCTTGTACAACTTCTCTGCGAATATGGTGACGAGCTGTGACAAGTATAACCGAGAGCCGCTCATACTGGCTGCGCTCGGAGGACACGCAGAGTGCGCCACGCTACTGCTGAAGAATGGAGCGAACCTTGCGGCCAAAGATCGTACTACTGACAAAACCGCTCTTGAACTAATCCATTACCATGTTCCGCATCCTAACAGACTGTTGAGCGATGTCTTTGACAGCTTCATGACCAAGTCAAAGCACCGAGAAGACATCCCTGACTTCAACATCACCCTGGACTACCAATGCTTCCTCACCGATATCAAACATGACGAACGTCAGCTAGGAGTCATCGATGCTGTCATAAAATGCGGAAATGAAAGACTTCGACACCAACTCTTCCTTCATCCGCTCACTGAAAGCTTCCTTTCCTTCAAATGGAACCAGCTCAAGATATTCTTCAGGATTCTCATATTAATGTCCTTCATCCACATATGTGCTTTAACTACACTTTCAATCATAATTCATGTCCATCCGGTTCCTTTATACGTCATATTCTCATTGAAGTCTGCGGTACTATTCATGAATGCCTTGATATTTTTTCTGGTAAGCTTGCTAATTTAATTTATCATAAAAATGTGTTATTATTAAAAATGTCATTTTAACCAAGCAAAATTAATTTTCAAAAGATTGATAAGTATGCTTTGTCTGTGGCAAACCAATATATTTAAGCGGCGAACATTGTTCCGTTAAATAAATAATTTTTTCTTCTCGCCTATTCAAGATTTTAGATTTTAATGTTATTTCAATTTATGAAGTTTGCTGCATAAGCACAAGCGGTGGGTAGTACATATGGTTAAAACGTGACCAAAAAGTTCACAATTTTACCATTTTGTTTTGTCTCTGCTCCGGCCCATTTCCAGAATTCGATGAAATTACATGTTTGTTATTAACATGAGATCAACTAAAGTAATCTTGTAAAGAAAAATTAAAAAAAAAAAAAAATGCAAGGATCGACATAAAGGAATATGTAATTTTTCTGAATGTCATATTGCAAAAGAAAATATTTCGTATAAAACGGGTTATGAAAGGCGAAAAGGTGGAAAATCTATTCCATGTTGGGAGTCAGTCCTTGTAAGGTAACCTGCATCCGTTATCTACACGTTTCAAACTTACCTAATTCCGTGCTGGGAGTCAGTACTTGTATGATAACCTGCATTCGTAATCCGCACCTTTGAAACCAACCTAGTTCCGTGCTGGGTGGCAGTACTTGTAAGATAACCTGCATTCGTAATCCGCACCTTTGAAACCAACCTAGTTCCGTGCTGGGTGTCAGTACTTGTAAGATAACCTGCATTCGTAATCCGCACCTTTGAAACCAACCTAGTTCCGTGCTGGGTGTCAGTACTTGTAAGATAACCTGCATTCGTAATCCGCACCTTTGAAACCAACCTAGTTCCGTGCTGGGTGTCAGTACTTGTAAGATAACCTGCACCCGAGATCTACAAGTTTGAAACCTATCTAATTCCGTGCTGGGAGTCAGTCCTTGTAAGATAACCTGCATCCGTTCTCTACACCTTTTAAGCCTAGGTAGTTCCGTGCTGGGAGTCACTACTTGTAAGATAACCTGCATCCGTTATCTACACCTTTTAAGCCTAGGTAGTTCCGTGCTGGGAGTCAGTACTTGTAAGATAACCTGCATCCGTTATCTACACCTTTTAAGCCTAGGTAGTTCCGTGCTGGGAGTCACTACTTGTAAGATAACCTGCATCCGTTATCTACACCTTTTAAGCCTAGGTAGTTCCGTGCTGGGAGTCAGTACTTGTAAGATAACCTGCATTCGTAATCTGCACCTTTGAAACCTACCTATTTCCGTGCTGGGAGTCAGTACTTGTAAGATAACCTGCATCCGTTATCTACACCTTTTAAGCCTAGGTAGTTCCGTGCTGGGAGTCAGTACTTGTAAGATAACCTGCATCCGTTATCTACACGTTTCAAACCTACCTAATTTCTGCTATAACACCGTGCCTATTTGTGTGTATATATAAGTGTGTGTAAGAGCACACTGTGAATGAGTTGTCATGATTTTTCAGGAATACCTGCACTCCAGAGCAGACAAGGCCTACTGGATGGACACCGAGACTTGGGTGAAGTGGACAGTGATATTGTCCAGCACTATAGTGTGTGTACTCCCTGGCTACGAGTGGTTACGATATCTCACTGCAATCACTGTACTTCTCGCCTGGATACAGCTGCTTTTCCTCATCGCTAGGAATCCAAGGTGGGGTTTGAGGGTACTCATGTTCTTCGAAGTGGCTGCCAATGTGTTTCAGGTATGAACTGAAGTAACGTGTAAATTGTTGTGCCTGATTATGTTTATAAGAATAGTTTAAATGTGTTTCCTTATTAATTAATCCTGTGTGTATGCAACCTAAACATGACAATTTCTGTATGAACAAATGGCTTACAGTATCCTGTGTATAGAGCAGTCTAATTGACTACTTGAACGCAGTAGCTACGCAGTCAGGCGAGGGTCTAGGTCGATTGAAGACATTGAGTAAAGCTTGAAAAGTAGCTTTAGTTCCTTTTGAGCGGAAATACCTTTTCTTGTAGTTATATTTCATTGAAAATGCCAGATATTTCCGAAAATACCAGAAAACATTTGATCAGACCATCAGAGTAATATGAGGTTGGGTAGGGGGTCATTGTATTGTATTTTCGAGGTCTATATGAGCTCTAACACAGAAAATATGTTTATTGATAATGTTCATTGGCTCACATTTACCAAATATTCAAGGGCTTAGAAAAGTGCCCAAACCATTTTTTAATTTCATGATTTTGACAGTGGGCGATTAGTATACATCCATAGGGAGTAAATATGTACTGGTTTGGTTGATAGAGCTCTCTGAGAGAGGCGAAAGGTCTGAAACTAAACATAATGTCCTTTGAGATTTCGCAAAACAGGTCTTTTACTATTTATGTTTTTGCATTGAGCGGATTCATCTATTAGCAACATTTTAATTTTTATTTCAATTATTAGAAGCCTTGGAAGGTTCTTTATTTTTTTAGACCTTAAAATGCACATGGGATTTTTTTAGGGCCAAAAAATGGTGGTCGTCCTATTAGGACGGTTGCGCCCGATTACGGTACTCCGGGGATTGCGCCTGATCCAGGATTAAATACGCGTTTTCCTGATATGCGCAATCCCCATAATTCGTCAGTGTTGAAAGAACGGGCCCACAGATTCGTATATGCTAAGCTATTAGATTTAATTCTCAACAAAAATCAGTCAACAAAAATTTTTCAAATGTTTATTATTTGGTTCCAGGTGTTGACGACCTTCTTGTTTCTCATTGTAGGATTCGCCTTCGCATTCCTGATCCTGTTCGACGGACGTCACCCTTTCACCAACATCGGTTCTACACTCTCCAAAGTCTTCATCATGATGATCGAGCTGGACTACAACGGGATGTACGGCAGTGAAGAACCTCTCCCTTTACCGATCAACATCATCGGAAGGTTCCTCTATCTTGGTTTTGTCATCCTGGTGGTGATGGTCCTGTCTAACCTCATCGTCGGCTTGTCCGTCTCCGACGTAGCGGAACTCGAGAGTCAGGGAAGGTCGAAACGGATCGCCAAGCAGGCCTCCTTCCTCGTCTTGTTCGAGAAGATACTCTACTCGAATTGGTGGAGTTGCTGTCTGCCGGAGAGACTTCATCGGTGCATGTACGAATACAGGTCTGCTCCTCAGACTACTGTCGTCTGGCCCAACAAGAAGGAAGACGAAGAAAGCAATCCTCTGCCCAATTCCATCAGGAACTTGATACATCAGAGAGTACTCGACATGGACGACCGCACGGAAGAAGAGAGTCTCTCAACTAGAGTGCAGAACCTTTCCGAAGACGTTCAAGAAATATTTAAAATAGTAAAAGACATTAAAGCTTCAATGGAAAGGACTTCAGAAAGTGGAATCATTCCATAAATCATGTTAATAATAGAGAAGATATAGTCGACCGTTGAGATGTAGAAGGCGTTGATCATCGGGATTTCGGTCTTTTGATTCAATAAAAACTACTTTTCATAGTTAAATAACAATCCCCAAAAAAACATAAATGTGAAATAGAGGCCAAGTTCCTGCCCCCACAAAGAAACACTCCCTTTCTCAAAAATAACCCCTCCTGAAACCCCCCAAAAACGCCTTACCATTCTACACTCCAAAAAAGTAGTATGAGTTGGTGTATTAATTCAACCAAACATATTTGCCAATACAAGAGATGATACAAGAAAGAAATGTCCAAGTTCATTACTTGGAAGACCTCAAAGTTACTTACTAAGAACAGTAAAGACGCTTCAACTGACCTTTAAAAACAACAATAAAAATACTTATATCCAGTTACTATAATATCACTTTCCTCAACCAGGTATATTCTTAAACTTGGCAATGAAGAGTTTGTGCAATGTTTAGTTTTTCTCTAAAGATAATTTCGGCACAAAAAAAAACATTGCCAAGTTTAAGAATATACCTGGTTGAGGAAAGTGATATTTTAGTAACTGGATATAAGTATTTTTATTGTTGTTTTTAAAAGTCAGTTGAAGTGTCTTTACTGTTCTTAGTAAGTAACTATGAGGTCTTCCAAGTAATGAACTTGGACATTTCTTTCTTGTATCATCTCTTGTATTGGCAAATATGTTTGGTTGAATTAATACACCAACTCATACTACTTTTTTGGAGTGTAGAATGGTAAGGCGTTTTTGGGGGGTTTCAGGAGGGGATATTTTTGAGAAAGGGAGTGTTTCTTTGTGGGGGCAGGAACTTGGCCTCTATTTCACATTTACGTTATTTTGGGGATCTCATTACTTTTTTCTAAGTATTAAATAGAATTTAGTTGCCGCATACCTACTGGCTTTTGTACTTCATATAAAACCAGGGCCTTTGGATTCTGCATAAGGTTCTCCTTACTGCTTGATATTTGATTCCAATAATCAACCTACATACATCTAATCACTAGACTAGAAAAGTTAGAAGCTCTTCCAGATGACATTACTCTAGAGGACAAATTGATTGCTCTCTTAACTAAACTATTACACTGTATAACACAGGAACCTTATCCCAAGGATAAAGATCACACAATAGGGTATAATATAATAGGGAAAGTGCAGAAGGCCTTCAAGAAAAATATAAGAACAAAGACGATACATTTTGGGTTTGTGATCCTAAACTTTGTAATTTAGATGGCTCGACTTTGAAAAATTTAGTATCTGCTTTGAAGTATATTCGCAGTGAACCCCTACGACTTTATTTACTACATTTAAGAAAGAAGTCACAACTTTTTTTGTTAAGATGCGTCGAAATGTTTTTTAAAACATCAAATATAGGTTCTCCTTACCAAGACGATTCATTTGATAGCCCACATGATGGGTTTCAGAAGGAATGATGGCATTTCGATGGAACAAAAAGTAGAAAACGTCATAGGTAATATGACACTCCCGTATCAAGACCTACCTGCGTGCCAAGTTTGGTCAAAATAGGCCAAAGTTGTGAATTTGTATAAGGAACAAACATACAGACAGACAGCCGAAAGACCTTTTTTACCTAGCCTAGTGCATTCCCCGGACCAAGGCCTACCTGTGTGCCAAGTTTGGTCAAAATCGGTCAAGTGGTGTGAATTTGTGTAAGGAACAAACATGCAGACAGACAGCTGATAGACGAATTTGACTAGCCTATGACACTACCCGGATAAAGACCGACATGTGTGTCAAATTTTGTCAAAATCGGTCAAATGGTGTGAATTTGTGTAAGGAACAAACATGCAGACAGACAGCTGATAGACGATTTTGACTAGCCTATGACACTACCCGGATAAAGACCGACATGTGTGTCAAATTTTGTCAAAATCGGTCAAACGGTGTGTATTTGTATAAGGAACAAACAGACGGACAGACAGATGATAGACAATTTAACCTAGCCTATGATTCTCCCCGTATCAAGACCCATCTGTGTCCCAAGTTTGGTCCAAATCGATCAAACGGTACGGATTTGTAAGAGGAACAAACATACAGATTGACAGCTGGTATAAGATTTTTACGGAGCCTATATGCGTCTAATTGTTTCTTAAAACATCAAATATAGGTTCTTCATACCGAGACAATTCATTTGATACCCCACATCATGGGTTTCGGACGGAATGATGAGTTTCCGAAGGAAGTGCAAAACTGGCACGCCCCCGCCCCTGAAGCGGAATCAAACACAACTTTTCTCGATTTTTCGATTTTTTCCTTTAATAACGTCTTCATATCTATCTTCGTGCAAAATTTCAAGTCTCTAGCATCATGGGAAGTGCCTAATAATTTTGATGAGTCAGTGAGTGAGTGAGTCCTATAAATCCCGATTTTCGATCGCTTATATCTCAGAAACTATTCGATGTAGAATTATGAAAATTTCTAGTTTTACTCACATCTAGTAGTATAATACCTGTGTTAAATTTCATAACTTTATCTTTACCTGGTTGAAAGTTATGAGAGGGTAAAAATCGGCTCTAAGACCTCCTGTAATATACACACAGTATGCTTAGGCCGGAACTTGGCCTGGCGCACTACCGTGCGCCTAGATTTCACATTTTATTCAAAATGTAGCCTCCACAAAACGGGACAGTTCTCCCTCTCCTCCGTAGCCCCGAAGAAGGCTTGTATATTAAGCCGAAACTTTGGCGTAAATGAATACATTTTAACTATAAAATTTAGCTTTTATTGAATCAAAAAGGCCGAATATATTATTATACAGAAATACAATAGTGGAGACATTTGTATCCTCACTATTCAATAAGTATGTCGATTCAGTTCAGTGGTTGGAAACCATTAACATTTTCAAGAACAGCTATTTTCTAAGAAAACCATAGAAATGCATATATGAGAAATATATGGTGCAAACGTGTATTTATTTTTATCTGTCTCTTTTATTTTTTTTTTTACATTTTCCCTTTTTACGGCCTATCTCATTTCTTATCTGTATGTCCACTTTCTGCCTGTTCACTTCCGGTCTATTTCCTATAACCTTCCGGGAGCGCTTTCTGTTTTCTGCCGCACAGTGGGAAAAAAAACATTATTTTGAGAACTGATGGTCATATTGATACACCCAAGGTCTCATTCGATTCACAATACAAAACATGGGCATATATAAGGGGGGGGGGGGGGCTGCAGACCACATTAAATTATGATCTAATCGGTAAAAATGTGTCAAAACCTCAAAAATAAATTAAATAAGATCACTTAGTTCAGAAAAAAAAATTTATTTTGGGTGCAATAGCGTTTTAGTTGGCTAACTATTCCAAGTTGCAGATTGTTAGTATTCCATCCCCCCCCCCGAAATTATTTCCTGCATACGCCCATGATACAAAAATACACAACGAATGCATGATGTAACTTAAATTAAGAGCTTACGATTTTTTTAATTTCTTTTGCTTCAAACACAAGGCAAATGAAAATGTTGTGTTGGACGACCAACACAACACCTAATGTAAAAGTAAAGCTAATGTGCGGCCATAGCCCGCTCAAAGCTAGAATCAAACCAAAAAAGAGTTTTTCTAAAATAAATTCAGTTTTATTTCTTGTACTTTCAGTCCACTTCCGATTAAACGTGTGAATGAAATTCTTGCTTAGTGAGTCATCCACCAATTTCTGAAAAAAATAATCACTAGAAGGATGAGAGAGCCATACATCCACCAGCTCTATGTTTTTTAAGTAAATGGATAAAGACACCATTTTTAAACCCTCAGTGAAAGGAACAGATTAATTTATACTTTTAACGTACAAACAACACTATTCACTGCTCCAAAATGAATTTAGTGTACCCAATATTAGTAATGTAATGAAACCCTGCTAAACTACAATGTGAAATACTACTAAATGGTACGCGAGCCAGAAAAAGGTTTAAGGTAACCCTTAAAGATCTATTAAAAGTCTCGAAAAAAGTTACTCAACATTTCAGCAGGATAAATGAACTAAAGGAAAAACAATACTGTTGTAATGTAGATGCTTGTATAGGAGAGAGAAATGCGGAATATTCTGAATAATAGGGAAACTAAACCGAGATAAAAAGAAAGGATCGGATTCATCTAAGTTCTTTGGAATTGGATCTCTATAGAGTGGGGTTCTACCTCTTATTTCTAGCGAGTTCAGCGCTTCCTTTTATGGTGGCTAAGAGCAGTACTATTAATTAGATCTGGATTCTTTTACTCATAATGTTATTCCAATAGCTAACAGGAAAAAGTGGTCATGATGGTACAACCGGCTGGATTTGTTTTATTATAGCAAACTTTTCGAGTCAATAACAGATCCGCTTTTCTTGCTGATCCGTCTAGTAATGGCTGATCATTTTATATTATACTAGCTGTTTCCCGGCGTGCCATGCTACACCAGTGTCGATACAAACATACAGAAAGCTGATACTAGCTGTTTCCCGGCGTGCCACCCTCCACCAGTGTCGATACAAACATACAGAAAGCTGATACTAGCTGTTTCCCGGCGTGCCATGCTACACCAGTGCCGATACAAACATACAGGAAGCTGATACTAGCTGTTTCCCGGCGTGCCACCCTCCACCAGTGTCGATACAAACATACAGAAAGCTGATACTAGCTGTTTCCCGGCGTGCCACCCTCCACCAGTGTCGATACAAACATACAGAAAGCTGATACTAGCTGTTTCCCGGCGTGCCATGCTACACCAGTGTCGATACAAACATACAGAAAGCTGATACTAGCTGTTTCCCGGCGTGCCACCCTCCACCAGTGTCGATACAAACATACAGAAAGCTGATACTAGCTGTTTCCCGGCGTGCCATGCTACACCAGTGTCGATACAAACATACAGAAAGCTGGTACTAGCTGTTTCCCGGCGTGCCATGCTACACCAGTGTCGATACAAACATACAGAAAGCTGATACTAGCTGTTTCCCGGCGTGCCATGCTACACCAGTGTCGATACAAACATACAGAAAGCTGATACTAGCTGTTTCCCGGCGTGCCATGCTACACCAGTGTCGATACAAACATACAGAAAGCTGATACTAGCTGTTTCCCGGCGTGCCATGCTACACCAGTGTCGATACAAACATACAGAAAGCTGATACTAGCTGTTTCCCGGCGTGCCATGCTACACCAGTGTCGATACAAACATACAGAAAGCTGATACGCAATTTTGTCTTAGCCTATGACCAGGGCCGCCGCCACATGGGGGGACAACTGGGTACAGTTTTCCCGGGCCCGGACGCCGTGGGGGCCCGGGCCGATTTTCGCTATTTGGAAAAAAATGTATAGGTTATGAACTTGTAAAAAGGATGGGGTTTAGAAATATAGGAGGGTATACTACACTGATGGTTCCAAGATAGAATCTTCAACTGCCTGCGCGGTAATCGATTCTGACATAGTTTTTATGTTTAAACTCTCTCCCCAATGCAATATCTTCACTGCTGAACAATTTGCAATAGCCACGGCGTTGTAGCTAGCTCAGGAAGCCCCGGAGAAGAACATCATAGTATGACCTAGTTGTGGAATTCTTAAAAAAGGCGCAACTATATCTCTTGATATAAAATAATAATTTAATAATAAATAAATATATTTATGTATACGTGCACAGGTATATATACATGTGCGTGTATGTATGTATATATGTGTGTGTGTGAACGTAGGCGTATGTGTATATACGTGTGTTAATTTAGAATTGGTATTATTATAAATTTTGTTATGTAGTATAGTTTTACTATTAACATTGCTTACATTAGCATTATTTTTAGTACAAATAGTTGTATTAGTTATGTTTCGTTTGTATTACTTACTTAGTTTGTATTAGTTAGTAAGTGCATTAGTAAAAAAAAAAAAAAAAAAAGATATATAAAAAATTACCAAAAAAAGAGGGAAAAAAATAGATATATACATAGAAAAAATATATATAAAATATATATATATATATATATATATATATATATATATGTGTGTTAAAAAGATAGCAAATAAAATTATACATAAAGGAGGAAAAATATTAATAAATAAATAAATAATAATAAAAATAAAAAATAAAAAATAAATAAATAAAAACTATACAAGAGGGAAAAAATAAATAAGTAAATATTAATAAGGTTATGTAGTCTATTATTTGTATTGATAGTCCTATACTGTATATTAGTATTAGTTTTAGTACAAATAGTTCTATTAGTAAGTAACATGTTAGTAGTAAGCAATGATATTAGAAAAAAAAAAGAAAATTGAATACAAGTTATCAAAATAACAGTTTATTGTCATGCACTGTCCTAAACACAAAATTACAAACCCTTTCACGACATATACACGACTCTCTAACACTACACTTGAGGGCGGTGAAGACCTAGACGTTTTCTGCCCTTAAACACACAATCCATCCATCCATTCTATAATTTTTATTCCGGCTCTGAGAAGTGGGGGCCGGTGATCTGGTCCTGAGTCCGGCTCTGAGATGAGGCGGCCCTGCCTATGACTCTCCCCGTATCAAGATCTACCTCGGTACCAAGTAACGTCAACATCGGTCAAACGGTGTGAATTTTTATAAGGGACAAACATACAGACAGACAGCTGGTAGACGTTTTTGACCTATCCTATGACACTCCCCGCATCAAGACCAACCTGTGTGCTAAGTTTGGTCAAAATCGGTCAAACGGTCTGGATTTGTCTAAGGAAAAAATAGAGGAACATATAAACAGACAGTCACATGATTTTATATATATATATATATATATAGACAGAGAGTGAGAGAGATTATATATCCGGCAGCTGGAAAAGCCTGCCATATATATATATGTAAGGCAGGCTTTTTCAGTTGCCGGATATATAATCTCTCTCTTTCTCTCTGTCTATATATATATATATATATATATATATATATATATATATATATATATATATATATGTAAAAGCATGTGTCTGTCTGTTTATATGGTCCTCTATTTTTTCCTGTAGCATTTTTAGTTTCAGATTTGCTCATAACTTCTATATATACATATATATATCTACTATATATATATATATATATATATATATATATATATATATATACGTAGTAATGTCCATAAGTTTCCGGCCTTTCCTACTTCCCCTCCTTCAAACGTGCCGGGACCTGCACGCCTATGCAGGTCCATGCCTGCTCACTCCATACCCATCGCCCGCACTTCCTCAGTCTTGTCAGTCAGTGTGCAGCCTTGAAGGAAACTCCCCATTTTTACAATGTTCAAACTCGAGTACCGTGCGGTAATTAAATTCTTTTGTAAAGAGGGTCTTACTCCTGCGCAAATTAAAGAGCGCTTGGATTGTGTATACGGGCAGTCCTCCCCCTCATATTCAGAATGGGCAAAATTATTTAAGTTAGGGAGAGAAAGTCTAGAAGATGACCCATGTCCCGGTCGCCCATTAGAAGCTGTCACTTCTGAAACAATCCAACTTGTGGAATCTCAATTCCTGTCTGACCGGCGACTAAAAACCAAGGAAATAGCAGCGAGGTTAGGTCATTCAAAAACAAGTGTTTTCAGGATCATCAAAGAACATTTACATATGAACAAGGTTGGTGCAAGATGGGTTCCAAAAATTCTTTCAGCTGCTCAAAAACAGGAACGAGTTCACTGCTGCAATGAATTTTTACGCGAGTATAATGCCGACCCAAGGAATTTTTTGGACTCAATTGTAACTGGGGATGAGACAATGGTTCTATATTATGACCCACTCAGCAAAAGAGAGTCCATGGAATGGAGAAGACCACGAGAAGCGCATCCTTTAAAGGCAAAGTCACGCAGTCAACAAAAAAGGTAATGGCCACAATTTGTTGGGACTGTAAAGGAATACTACTGATAGATTTTAAAGAAAAGAAATACCACAATGAATGGTGAGTATTATGCAGCCCTACTTCACCGGTTATGAGACGCCATTAAAGAGAAGAGGCGAGGGAAGTTAAGCAGAGGTGTCCGCCTCCTTCACGACAATGCCTCTGTCCACACAGCATTGATTTCCAAGGCCGCTGTGAAGGACTGTGGATTCCAAGAAATCTCTCATCCACCCTACAGCCCAGACTTGGCCCCTAGCGATTTCTACCTTTTCTCAAAGTTAAAATCTGACCTTCGTGGAAGGCGATTTAACACCGACGAAGAGCTCCAAGCAGCAGTGGAAGAACATTTTTTTAACAAAGAAGAAAATTGTTTTTTTCATAATATAGAAATGTTGCCAAAGCGTTGTATTAAGTGTGTTGAACTTAGAGGAGAATATATTGAAAAGTCCGTCTCGCAGGACTGCATCATCTTAGCGCGGTTCCGTTCATATCCCTAGTCTAATTTGGAAAGATTAAAATAGAAGCAGTTATTATTTTGGTTCCACCAGTCTTTTTTTTAAAATTAATTATTATGATGGCGTGTCAACCCATAAGGTCACTAACGCCATTCCTGTGAGTAGTAAAGTCTTGAAAGGTCATGATTTACAATCTTACCTGGAAGGGTCCGCTACACTAGAAACAGACCCGCTAGTGACAAGGTCTTGGAATCTATATTTCTAACAATAAATTGTTTTTGTTATTTTACTTAACCGGTTTTATTGTCAAATACATTATCCAACTATAAGCAATTAAATAATAACAAGAAATAAAACAGACAAAAAGAACCAGTGGAATAAACGAAATCAATTAATTTAAAGCTTTAAGCACTTTTTTCTCCGATTGACATCGCCTAATTAAAACTTTCTTCAGAACCTTTTTTGTAGAGCATTTAGTAAGCTTCCGAATGGTAATCTTCCGCTTCACAAGATTGTCAACGGTTTTCGAGATACTAACGAAATTATACAAAGTTACCAAAACTTTTTTTGTCTGTTAATAAAATATTTTATTCTAACCCTTCCTTTACTCTAAACGTAACAAAAATTTCAACATATTAGTGTTGATGAAACTCCAGCATGCAGAAAATGTTTCAACTGTATCCCATAATTCTAAGTACCAAAATCAAAGACAAAGAACCCTCCCTAGGAAGGACGCTAGGCAGTTGAAAAGCTATATATCTTGGAAATCCATATCTCTAACATTAAATTGTTTTCGTTATTTTACTTAACCAGTTTTATTTTCAAATACATTATCCAACAATAAGCAATTAAAAAATAACAAGGAATAAAAAACTGACAAAAAGAACAGTTCGAATAAGCGAAATCAATTACTTTAAAGTTTTAAGCTCTTATTTCTCCGATTGACATCGCCTAATCAAAACTTTCATTAGAACCTTTTTTTTAGAGCATTTAATAAGCTTTCTAATGGTATTCTTCCGTTTACCAAGATTCTCAACCTTTTTCGAGATATTAATGAAAGTAAACAAAGTTACTAAAACTTTTTATGTCTGTTAATAAAATATTTTATTCTAACCCTTCCTTAACTCCAAACGTAACCAAAATTTCAACATATTAGTTTTGATGAAAGTAGAACATGCAGAAAATGTTTCAACTGAATCCCATGATTCTAAGTACCCAAACCAAAAACGGTTATATTCAAAAAATATTTTTCCAATTTTCTCAAAAACGGTTAAAGCTATCGCCTTGAAAATGGTTTCATTCGTTTTCCTAGCCCAGGAATCATATAAAACGAGTACTTAGAAGCTTATGAACTCAAAAACGTAAGCGTTACGGTTTTTTTTTGCGCGAATTTCGCCCCAAACGCCATCTTCCAGTAGGCGGATTTTGCTGGTTAACGAACTTGACCTTTCAAATTGGACGAAGGATTTTTGTACCAATTTTCATCAAAATCGGACCATTCGTCTTCTATCTAGAGAGCGAACAGACAAATATATATATATATATATATATATATATATATATATATATATATATATATATATATATATATATATACACACACACACAAATTTGAACCACCGTTATTTTCGGTCTCTAGGGGTTCTGAAACGCGAAATTTTCTAGTCGGCACTTCCGGATTGTTTCATTGTATCAACCCTATAAGCGGGGTTCCTCCCTATGGGGGAGGGAGGAACCGCGCTAAAACAGTATAACCAGTTTTTTGTCTTTTACCTTTCCTTCTATCCCAGGCTGTAAACTTTTGGACCTTACTACCTATATATATATATATATATATATATATATATATATATATATATATATATATATATATATATATGTGTGTGTGTGTGTGTTTTGTGTTATTTTTTGTTGCTGGGATAGTATTTTTGGATGGAACGGCATTTCTCTCCAGCGATGGTACTCCTCCTCACTTCTTCCTGGAATATTTCGATGGGTTCATCTCCATCTTCTTCAGCCAGGTGTTTGTTGTTTCTTCCTCGGTGGGTTTTGGATGGAACGGCATTTTTCTCCAGCGGTGGTACTCCTCCTCACTTCTTCCTGGAATATTTCGATGGGTTCATCTCCATCTTCTTCAGCCAGGTGTTTGTTGTTTCTTCCTCGTTGTCATTCCTTTGGCTACCACCGAGGAAGAAACCACAAACACCTGGCTGAAGAAGATGGAGATGAACCCATCGAAATATTCCAGGAAGAAGTGAGGAGGAGTACCACTACTGGAGAGAAATGCCGTTCCATCCAAATATATATATATATATATATATATATATATATATATATATATATATATATATATTGGTCTCTAATGGATGTTATGAGCAAATCTGAAACTAAAAGTCCGACTCGCAGGAACTGCATCATCTTAGCGCGGTTCCGTTCTTATCCGAAGTGCGATTAGTAAAGGAATAGTAGCAGCTATCGGTAGGTTTTGATCTTTCGTTAAAAATATAAAATAAAATCTCAAAGAGAAGGAAGCTTAAAGCGCCACGCATGGAAACTGACAGTTTTCTAAGCGGATGGGACTCTCCCGTCATCGCGACGCTCACTCTAGGAAAACTCTATTACCAATATGATTCTTATTTTCTCAGTTTTAATGAAATACTCATTCCACCGTTAAATAAACTTAAAAAACAAAAGTGAGGTAAACAGTGACAAAAAACCGTTTAAAATAACAAAACTAAAACTTTCGTAATTTTAAGCACTCCGACTGACATTGCCCATCGAAATTTGCTTCAGAATCTTTTTTTTTAGAGAATTTAGTAAGCTTTTGAATGGTTAAATCGTACTTCCCACGATTTCTTAACTGTTTTGAAGATATTAAGGGGGGAAAATGGTCCTAATACCTACCGATAGCTGCTATATTCCTTCACTAATCGCACTTGAGATAAGAACGGAACCGCGCTAAGATGAAGCAGTTCCTGCGGGTCGGACTTTTTTTTTGTCAGACAAATTAATGTATTATGTTTATATTATAATATAAATATTATGTTTATAAGTAGAGCAAATCACTTTAATTGCGGTGTAAAATATTGTTGCTAGCTAAATCTAAGTATTATAAAGCTCATAAGGAAAAAATGGTGCTAATGACTCAGATTTCGTTACACCATAAAAGAAAAAAAAATTAAGGACAATGTACAAAGATTCCGAAGTATTTCATGTCTGTTAATAAAATATTTTATTCTAATCCCAATAACGCAACACTTATACACAAATAAACTTTTTTTAGGTACCTATTTAATACGTATAAAATAAGGTTATAATGAGCGATCTGCTGTGGCATACACTAAGTACTACCACCGTGTGGAGTGCAACTAGTATAGACCGGTACGTCTGTACCACTGTGGTATGTAAAGAGCGGCTGTTCTGATACTGGCAAAAATTAGAAATACTACATTCCTAAAGTTGTTTGGAGGCTTATCTTTATGACTCTAGACAAGGACTTGAAGATGACGAGGGTACACAGGGAGACGAGGGTACACAGGGAGACGAGGGTACCTGGGGACAGGGAAAACGCCCCCCACCCTAAGCCTCCTAGCTCCTCACCTTCGAATTCATATGATTTCGTTCAATGAATTTTAAAAAAAAAATTAATAAATAGATAAAAACTTCTGAAAATAGGGAATACCAAAAACAATTCTAAAGAACGAAATCAACATCAGTACAGTAATCTAGATATTCATAGGGCATCTTCGAATTCCAAGATACCGTTGAAACAAAATATTGTTTCTATATATACGTATCCTGTTTTATTGACTAATACATTTGACTACTATAAGCAATCACAAAAATAACGAGCAGTGAAAAAAAAACTGTAGGAAACACACAAAAAGATTCGTTCAAATGAACGAAATTACCTATGTTTTAAGCAGTTATTTCTCCAAATATGACCATCCCATCGCAAATGTCTTCAAAACATTTTTTGTAGAAAATTTAGTAACCTTTCGAATGGTAATCTTTTGCTTGCCAAGATTCCAAACCGTTTTCGTGATATTAATGAAAATATACGAAGTTCCCAAAACTTTTCATGTCTAAAAATGAAATATTTTATTTTAATCCTTCCTTTACTCCAAACGTAACCAAATTTTCAACATATTAGTTTTGATAAAATTCAAACATGGAGAAAATGTTTCAACTGAAGCCCATGATTCTAAGTACCAAAATCAAAGACAAAAAGAACAGTTCGAATAAGCGAAATCAATTACTTTAAAGTTTTAAGCACTTATTTCTCCGATTGACATCGCCTAATCAAAACTTTCATTAGCACCTTTTTTGTAGAGCATTTAGTAAGCTTTTGAATGGTAATCTTTTGTTTCACAAGATTCTCAACCTTTTTCGAGATATTAAGGAAAGTATACAAAGTTACCAAAACTTTTCATGTCTGTTCATAAAATATTTTATTCTAACCCTTCCTTAACTCCAAACGTAACATAACTTTCTACATATTAGTTTTAATGAAAGTAGAACATGCAGATAATGTTTCAACTGAATCCCATGATTCTAAGTACCCAAACCAAAAACGGTTATATTCAAAAAATATTTTTCCAATTTTCTCAAAAACGGTTAAAGCTATCGCCTTGAAAATGGTTTCATTCGTTTTCCTAGCCCAGGAATCATATAAAACGAGTACTTAGAAGCTTATGAACTCAAAAACGTAAGCGTTACGGTTTTTTTTGCGCGAATTTCGCCCCAAACGCCATCTTCCAGTGGGCGGATTTTGCTGGTTAACGAACTTGACCTTTCAAATTGGACGACTGATTTTTGTACCAAATTTCATCAAAATCGGACCATCAGGGAAGCCAGAAATGAGCGAACAGACAAATATATATATATATATATATATATATATATATATATATATATATATAAATATATACATATATATATATACAAATTTGAACCACCGTTATTTTCGGTCTCTAGGGGTTCTGAAACGCGAAATTTTCTAGTCGGCACTTCCGGATTGTTTCATTGTATCAACCTTATAAGCGGGGTTCCTCCCTATGGGGGAGGGAGGAACCGCGCTAAAATGTAAAAAACTCAGTAGAGTTTGCTAATGTTTCATCTAGTTTAATGACAAACACTACAATTCTCCTTATGAGCCAAGTAGATATTGAGACTGCTATAAGTTCGGACAATCCATGGGTTAATGTTAAAGACATAGTTTTTATTAAGCAAATGCATGTGATAAAATTCAATTCGCAAATCAAAAATTCAACTATGGGAAACAAACTGAAACCAGCAAGTTAACAGATCAAAAACTTAATATTTCAAATTTTAATGTTTGCCACTGGTGTGCAGTTACATGTGATAAAAATTAAGTTGTATTTCTTTTTATATCGCCCAGCAAACCCTTCACTAAAGTAATGAATGTTTTAGCACTTTCCTCCGAAGGAAAGTAGCTATTGAGGTTGCACTCATGACGGAATTTTTGAAAAATGTCTTCAAATCTTTATCGATCCTACCTAGTAGACACCGAAAATGACCCCCGTTAAAATTTATATATATCTATATATATATATATATATATATATATAGATATATATATATATATATATATATATATATATGTCTGTTAACACGATAGCGGCCAGAGTTTTTGTTTTTTCGTCACGAAACTTGGTATATAGCATTCAATTAGCAAACGATTGAACGAGTTCGTTAACCACCAAAGTCGGTCCACCGGAAGGGGGGGTTTACCCCTAACCCAAAACACTAATTTGACTATGTCAGCCGTAATATTTGTTATATTTCAACGAAACTTGGTATTCGTAGTGGTAATATAGAGAGAAAAGTGAGATATAAAAATGAACTAGATCGGTTCATTAGAAGGGGGTTTACTCCGGACCCACAATACCAATTCGCCACTACCAGCCGTGATTTTTGGTATATTTCGATGAAACTCGGTATTCGTAGTGGTAATCCACAGGTAAATAACTGTTGTAAAAATAAACTAAATCGGTTCATTAGGAGGGGGGGGGGGGTTACTCCGGACCCACGATACCAATTCGCCACTACCAGCCGTGATTTTTGGTATATTTCGACGAAACTCGGTATTCTTAGTGGTAATCTACAGGTAAATATGTGTTGTAAAAATAAACTAAATCTGTTCATTAGAAGGGGGGGTTTACTCTTGACCCAAATTCTTAATATACTCATACCGGTCGTAATTTCTGCTGTATTGTAACGAAACGCGGTATACGTCGTGGGTAACTCATGAGAAAGAAGTGTTGTAAAAATGAGCTGAATCGGTCAATCGGAAAGCGGGGGTTTAATTTGTAATATATTTCAATAGAAAAGCCCGTCAGACATAGGTTCACAAAGCCGCCGCAAGGAGCGCTTTCTACCACTAGAGTGACTGTATCCTGTTCCTGCGTTAGATCAAAATACGATAATATGAGGTTTTTTGTATTTATTACGTAGTGTAATAGGTACCATGTGTAAACATAACTCTGGAAGCAAATTATTAATTGATCAGTTACTCATTACAAATTTAAAAGAGAACTATTCATGTTTTTATTTTATTTATGTAGGATATTTTAAGCAAATGGTTCTGGAAAGCAATCTACACTACCCAAATTCTGAGGAAAGTGCTTAGTTATGCAGCTCCTGCGTGACGGACTTTTTTACCTGTAGGTAGTTCTCATTCTGAAAAGCAATTTTAGTTTTTGGGATACTATATGCCATGCTCACATCATATTGAAGGTCATCAGAAACGATACAAAGTGATAAAATTAGTTTTTCATTGCTTGTATCCTTATAGTGAATCATTACAGGGTGAATTTTCCATGAATCTGTATTAGAATAACACTTGCTCCATGAGCAAACAAACAACACTTATAAAATGTAAGCCTGTTTTTATTCAGCACATTACACATGGTCTCTCATTTCCAAAGGAAGCGTCACCAATGCCATCTTTATTATACAGTGACCAACATGATCAACATTTAGAATACAATAAGACATAATAATATATACAGAATATTTTCATACCCCCTCTCAATTTCAAGTCTATACAAAAAAAATATATATATATATATATATATATATATATATATATATGTATGTATATATATATATATATATATATATATATATATATATATAAACAAAAAAAAACACTTGAAATTGCAGCAATATTAATTAAAGACAAACAAGAAGAATAAAATAAAATTAGTTTAAACAAAGCTTGGATCTAAAAAATGAGAACTTATTTCTATTGAGCGATTTAGTAAAAATGTCAGCTAAGTTTGAAAATGTATTAACATAATCAATATTAATTAAATTCTTAGAAACAATATCTTTTATAAAATGAAACTTAATATCTATACAGAGCTTTTAAATGTAACACATGAAAGTGATGCCATTTGTGGAAATGAGCTCAAAAATAATAATAAAAATTCTGAAAATGAAAATAAAAATGAAGATGATCAATTGCCCCGACCTGAGATAGATAAACATACTAGAATAGAAATAGAAGATGGTATTAGAGCATTGAAAAATTGTAAAGCATCAGGTGAAGATAAAATAGTAGCGGAACTAGTTAAAAATAGTAGCTGTAAAATGAAAGATTTAATATACGAACTGATATGTGATATCTGGGAAAATGCCACAAGATTGGAGCATAGGACTGTTGTGCCCAATATTTAAAAAAGGAAGCAAAGAAATTTGTTCTAACTGTAGAGGTATCACACTATTAAGAGTGCTCTATAAGGTATTATCTAATACAATCATGAAAAAACTCAACTCCTTTACTGAGAAGATCTTGGGAGAATACCAATGTGGGTTCCGATATGGGAGAGGCACAATAGATCAAATTTTTGTAATTAGACAAACTATGGAACTCTTCTACGAATATAATATGGACCTACACCTTCTATTTATTGACTATAAACAAGCATTTGACAGTGTAAGAAGAGCAGCAATATTTAGCATTCTTCCACACTACTGCTAAGCACTAGCAGCACTACTGCTAAGGTCCTGATCGGAAACAAAGTGGGTGATCCCTTTGAGGTAATTTCTGGAGTAAGACAGGGTGACGCATTATCGGCTACACTGTTCAACTTGGCTTTACATTCTGCAGTGAAAGATGCAATTAAGGATGGAACATTAGCCAATAAAACCTGGCAAATCTGCGCATATGCAGATGATTTGGTTATTATGGCCAGAAGTGAAGCAGCACTTGAAGAAGCCTTTGGCATTATAGTAGAAAGAGGCAGTGTGGTTGGGCCCACGATAAATCAGGAAAAAGCAAAATATATGATACTAAGAGTCTCAAAGGATCAAAGCGGACTAAAAACCAACATCTCCCTGCCCGATTATAATTTTGAAAGTGTGTCCAGTTTCACTTACTTAGGCTCCTCAATCAACAAAGAAAACAGGATTAGCCACGAAATACAGAAAAGAATAATGGCTGGCAATAGGGCATATTAAGCAAACCTCAAGCTCCTCAAATCAAACATTCTCTCAAGGATGCCCAAATTGAAGCTGTACAATACTCTTATCAAACCGGTTGTTACCTAAGGGTCGGAAACATGGTGCCTTCCATCTACTGACTGCCATAAGCTAAGGATTTATGAAAGACGGATCATTAGAAGGATATATGGTGCAGCTAAGATAGATGGAAAATGGAAGATAAAGAGTAATGCTGAAATCGCAGCCATACTGAAAAATCAGGATATCGTTAATTATATAAAAGCAGGTAGGCTGCGATGGGCGGGTCACATTGTGAGAATGAAGGAGGAGAGGATGTAGAAGAGGATGTTGGACATGGCAATCCTAGGAAAAAAGAGAAAAAGAGGTAGGCCAAGAAGCCGTTGGAAAGACGAAGTAGCAAGGGATGCTGCTAAACTGGGCGTAAAAAATTGGAGGAACGCTGCCATGGACCGTGACGGATGGAAGGGCATAGTCCGGAAGGCCAAGGGTCACAAAGACCTGTAGTGCCGGGGAGTAAGTAAGTATCTATATGTTTCGAGCGGCTAGTTTTCATAGTTTTTAATCATACTCAAAGCACCTTGATTATCAACAAGTAAACTACACTTAATGTCCTCATCTTCACCTGTGTACACTCAATAGTCCCTTTATAGTCCTTTTCACCCAATAGTCCTTTTAGGTATAAAAGTTCAGCTTCAGCCAGATTCCATGCCATATACTCAGCCTCTGAAGAGCTAAGTGCCACAGATTGTTGCTTTCGAGATCTCCATGATATGAGGTTTCCACAATGATAGGCTGCAATTCCAGAACAGCTCTTCCGGTCTATCCTGTCTCCTCCCCAATCTGCATCAGAATAGCAAATGATCTTGGGTACTCTTCTCAGTTCCTTCTTTTTCTATAGATCAAATTTTTCTCGGCAGTCCCTTTTAGATATCGCACAATTCGTATCTAGAAATTAGTTCTATAAAATCAATAGAAACGTAATAATAATAATAAAATTGTTTTTTTATGTATCTATTGATTTTCTAGAACTAATTTATAGATATACACTAATGTTCACTTTTACCTGTTTATTAATACCTTAATTGATCTAATAATATAACAACAAATTGTTATTTTATAATAAGTTGAATTGTATGTATAGACCTGTCACTTATCTTACTTATAAACTTTTTTTCTGTGTATTAATTTCTGTTTTTTTCTTTTCTTGTAATTTTAGTTGACAAAGGCTAGCAAAGAGTAGCCGAAATGTCCTGAATATGGATTTTGTTTACAAAAATCGTATTGAGGTTTCTTTTTATCCGAGTCCCAACTATTCCATGCTTGCTTATCACCTCGACGGCTAACTATCTAATCTTCATGATAATTATATTTTGTGGTTGTATGGTGGCGTAGTACATTAAAAAATAACACTACTTTCTCATTTTCTTGTACAATTTTATTTTGTTTAATTGCATTTAACACTAAAATGGATATGTTAGTAAAGCAAGTTAAGTAAATTAGAAACATATTTGTAGTAGGGTCTTCGCAGAACAAAACTTGGGACGGCGGAAAGAGTAATTTCCGCTTAGAATAGTTTCTTGTGCTTTGCCGACAATCTTGCTTTTCTTTGGAATATGTGTTTACATTAAGAATGATCTAAACAAAGTAATAACTGTTTCTATTCTAAGTATACAAAATGACACTAGGGATATGAATGGAAACGTGCTAAGATGATGCAGTTCCTGCGAGTCGGACATTTTTTTATTGACTCTGGGCCAAAATTATGACTTGCTACAGTGACTACAAAGTTAACGTTCCATTTAACTAAACAAATTTCGTTGATTTCATCAAATGTATAATCATATGTCCCTCTAGTCTGCTTAGCGATATGTTTTACAACTTCAATTGGGCATTTTGCAGTTTTATTTTCCTTTATAGTTCCTGTTGCATTTTTTAAATCCTTGCAGGAGTGAATGAGATGGAAAAAAATTGTCAAAGAAAATGAGATGCTTCTTTGGGTCAGGTATCAGATTGACTAAGTCCAAAACAATCTGAGCTCCATGACCCAAGAGACCAGTTTTTTTTCAGTTTTCCCTCCTAATTATGAAATTGAAACAGATGTCCATCAGCTGAGCACAAGCACCATATTTTCAATCCAAAGTACACTGGTTTTCCTATTATTAAGATTTTTACAGAGTACCTTCCAATATATGGTCCATATGCTCATATATAGATATATTATGAAAAAAAAAAAAACTATTTTTAGGACATTTTTATTCAATATTTCAATCAGTGGTCTCAATTTAGAAAATTTGTCACTTTTATCCAACTGATTGTTGTTTGATAAATGTAAATATCGTTTCAATTGACAAAAACAATTGCGACTCATGTTGTTTTTCACAACACATACATCTTTATCATCATCATATGACAAATATAGATCACATTGAGGCAATGTGTGGTATCCTGATAAAATCAAGATTCCAATAAAATATTTTAATAATTTTACATTTATTTCTCGTCATGAGCATTCTTGCTAAGTGCCTTCAGTTGGGGAAATGTAATAACAGCGTTGGGTAGATGATCTTATCAAAAAAAGTAGAACATTTCAAGGGGTGATTGGGATCCATACAAACAAATGTTTTTCCGACGTTTCTTCATTGAATAAACTTCATAGGAATGGTCAATGATGCTTTAACATTAAATGATTATGTTAAAAAGCAATATTAAAGTAAAAAGGCTATACTACAAACAATATACACTTACCTGGCGCTAATAGCCAAGATTTGTTGATGCGCCAAAAAAAACAAAAACAAATACACTTACTAACAAAAGTCTCTGCACACCCCTAAGCAAAATTTTCCATTCTAGAGAAAAAAATGTAAGAACAGGTTTGTTGAGATAAAATTAACGTAATTTTGAACAGAATTTATTATAGAATTGGAAATAATTGTTGAAGTTATTAAATTAGGTCTGTAAAATATTTTTATATAAATTAACGAATAATGTGATGAAGTCTGAACTCTCAAAAAGTCTTTAAAAATCTCTCAAAATTTAAATCCCATCAACTGATACCAAATTTTAATTTAATATCTTGTAGATGCTTTGTTATTTCTAATCACATCTCACAATCTATTTGACATTGACTAAACTAGGTTGTTTTATTGTTTTAGGGGTAATTTCCCCCACTGTTCAGGGATCACACATCCATCTGAACAATATTTCTGATCTAAATCATATGGTGTGACAAAAAACAAGTGAGTGAGAATACACAAGAAGAAAGTGCAGGCATCAAGAAAAAGACAATTGATTCCTTTCTATGCTCCTTCAATGTCTTCATCATGAGTGAGTAGGAGAAGAAAACTATCTTAGCGAGGGAGGAGAGAGAGAGGCCCGGCCAGCAACAAACTGTACTATTTTCAAACCCAATTATGTGAGTCTGCCACCATTTTAAGCTCAATTCATGTAAATTTGTGTTTTCAATATATTTCACTCAAAATACAGTCCACTCTCATTTATTTTTAATGCGGTTCCGCCCTCCCCCATAGGGCTTATAAGGTTGATACAATGAAACAATCCGGAAGTGCCGACTAGAAAATTTCGCTTTTCAGAACCCCTAGAGACCGAAAATAACGGTGGTTCAAATTTGTATATATATATATATATATATATATATATATATATATATATATATATATATATATATATATATATATATATATATTGGTCTGTTCGCTCTGTAGCTCCCAGACGAATGGTCCGATTTTGATGAAATTTGGTACAAAAATCTTTCGTCTAATTCGAAATGTCAAGTTCGTTAACCAGCAAAATCCGCCTACTGTAAGATGGCGTTTGGGGCGAAATTCGCGCAAAAAAAATCGTAACGCTTACGTTTTTGAGTTCATAAGCTTGTAAGTACTCGTTTTATATGCTTCTTGGGGTAGGAAAACGAATGAAACCATTTTCAAGGCGATAGCTTTAACCGTTTTCGAGAAAATTGGAAAAATAGTTTTTGAATACAGTTTTTGGTTTGGGTACTTAGAATCATGGGATTCAGTTGAAACATTTTCTGCATGTTCTACTTTCATCAAAACTAATATGTTGAAATTTTGGTTACGTTTGGAGTTAAGGAAGGGTTAGAATAAAATATTTTATTAACAGACATAAAAAGTTTTGGTAACTTTTTTTACTTTCCTTAATATCTCGAAAAAGGTTGAGAATCTAGAATACCATTAGAAAGCTTATTAAATGCTCTACAAAAAAGGTTCTAATGAAAGTTTTGATTAGGCGATGTCAATCGGAGAAATAAGAGCTTAAAACTTTAAAGTAATTGATTTCGCTTATTCGAACTGTTCTTTTTGTCTGTTTTTTATTCCTTGTTATTTTTTAATTGCTTATAGTTGGATAATGTATTTGAAAATAAAACTGGTCAAGTAAAATAACAAAAACAATTTATTGTTAGAAATACAGATTTCCAAGATTCCAAGACCTTGTAACTAGCGGGACCTAGTGTTAGCCGACCCTTCCAGGTAAGATCGTATATCATGACCTTTCAAGACTTTACTACACACAGGAATGGCGTTATTGACCTTAAGGGTTGACACGCCATTATAATAATTAATTAAAAAAAAAAGAAGACTGGTGGAACCAAAATAATAACTGCTTCTATTTTAATCTTTCCAAATTAGACTAGGGATATGAACGGAACCGCGCTAAGATGATGCAGTTCCTGCGAGACAGACATTTTTTTAGAACCACCCTAAGCAATTTTCAGGTTTAGAGTAATATTCAATTCATTTTATAGATTGAATTACCTAGCCTCTACACCCACTCTTCTTTGAGTAGAGATTTTATTCTTTATTTTAAATTTGGCTTTGCCAACCTAATTCATCCCACAGAGGCTCTATTGGGTTAAGTTGAGGGGACGGCAGGTGTTTTGAGTTGCTGTGGAGCATTGTAGAGCAACCAATCCTGAACTTTGTATGCTGCATGTTTGGAATCGTTATCCTGTTGGATAATAAACGCTCATTGGAGATTAAACTTTACTGCAAATTTTCTCTTAAAATATCTAGACAAATATGCTGATGTATTACTCCATACATAAATTGTAAGTTCCCAGCTCCTGAAGCGCCATGCCCCCCTAGACCAAGACACCTCCACCTCCATACCCAATTAGGCTCCTTCTCAAGCGGTCTTTTTTTTTTCTTCAACTTCATCCCTTTCCGTCCGACCCAGAAATGTTGAATAGCACACGTTCCCAGAACAATAATGGTTTATTTAAGTGCTGTTTAGCAAATTGAAGTCTCAGTGCCCGGTGAAATGGCTTGCACCTAGGGGTATGTCAATTATAGCCTGCATTTTTCTGAACCCCCCTTATAGTCTGTGAAAACACCTCGATATTTTAATCAGCCTGTACGATACCTGCTAAATATGAAGCACTGGTGCGTGGCTCTTTGCCTACGCTTATTACAATGGCCCTCGCACTATAGATACTGGCGGCCAGTTCAGTATCTATTTTCAACGGAACCCAGTTTTTCATGCCTTATTAGGAGGAACCTCCCATAGAATAGCCTTTATTTATGTTTGTCCCATTTTCCTGTACAACTAGCCCTGTCTTTCCAAACTTATAATTTGTCCATACATCATAGTTAGAAATTCAATTAAAAAAAAAAAAAAAAAAAAACACTGGTCTAACTAACTACGGGGTAGAATACAGTCTGTATTCTACCCCATAGGATGTTCCACACATCCTGGGTGCCTGCCAAAAGACTGAGTTGGTGAGGATTAACAGGCACCATAAAATTTGTACCATTCGTGCCGAAATGTTCATATCGAAAGAGGGATTAGAAGTGTTGGAAGAGGTACACTGTGTCGCCGATCAAGGTTCAAATCGAAGAGCCGACATAGTGATAATTAACCGGAAAGCATCTTCTGGCAGTATATTAGACCCAACAATTCGGTTTGAATTAGAAGTGGACCAACCAAAGGCAGTCAATATGGAGAAGAAGAATATTTAAGAAGATTGCATCCGATATTTTGAAGAGAAATATAAGGTTCACGAGTAGGACTTATGTTTGGAGCTCGCGGCTCCATTGCGGATTTTATCCATAAATTTGCCACAAAATCAAACTAGACCTCCTACTACAAATGAGCAAAACTATCCTGAAGATATATGACAAAACAAAAAATGATTTTAGGTTTAAATGTAGTAAATAAAATAAACATACTAATGAGGTGGTAATGACTAAGGTGTGCTTTCTTTCTCAACCAATATTAATAACAATAATAATAAAAAAATATTAATAAAAAAATTATTATTATTTTAAATCATTGCCTATTATTAGTTTAGGAGAATGCTGTTGCAGAAAGTGGTCAGCTACCTTTCAGATTGGTCTTCTCTCTCCCATCGTCTTTGATAATTTCCCTATACGCAGAGACTTTTGGCTTTTCAATAATTTGACTTTTTATGTATTTATCTAAATAAATTAAAAAGAAAATAAATGATCTTATATTTAATTTCTGTTTATTAAAGTACATTAAATTGTGTGAATTTTATTTCCAATATCTTGTGGAATGCCTCTTTTTTGCACAATGAAAAAACTTGCTTACGGGTGTGCAGAGACTCTTGTTCGCAAGTGTATGAATTGATTACAAAAATTTCATACCAACAAATAAATAAAAAAAACAATATTTTGAAAAAGGAATCTGATTATTTAATTTTAGCAACCCTCATTTGGCTGAAATTAACATTTAAATCTTAGTATTGATAAGCATTGAATTAAGGGGCTGCTGCCCCCCCCCTTATACACGCCCATGAATTAGCTAATTGGTGGTTTGAAAACTGAGGCAGTAGTAAACACCAATCAAGTAAAATTTTAATTTCTGGATTTTTATTTGAATTCGTAATTCCTAGTTATTTCAGAAAGTCGCCACGGTAGCAGCACTAGTCAAATAACTCCTCAAGTCAAATGCTCCTCCGAAATTAAGCCATTAGAATTTTTTAAAACGATATTACTTATTCTCTTTCTAGTCAAAATTTCGTATCCATAAAGCCCGACAGGATTAAATGGAATTTCTGATCAGTTGAGGAGTAATTTATTCTTATCAGCAAATAAAACCGATCCAGTTGATGAGACATAACTTACTTGAGTTGTACTCGGGAAGGATAGAAAGTATAAAAGACCTGACTGTGACGTACTATTTGGCTTCTTAGAAGCCCACAAGGGTGGATCTGGAAGGTTTTAATTAGTTCATTTGTATTTATTAATCATGTCTTTAAGTCAAACCACTGTTGTAAGTATACAATTATTTCATTAGGTTTGTTTTACTCTTTAGTTTTTGTGTTGTACCATTATATCTTTTAGCTTGAACTTGAAAAGTACTTGGTAATATGTAGGTTATTTTGCCTACGTTGTTAATTTATTAGTTCAAACTTTACTATTCCTAGACTTGTATTATATTTTTAATGTGAGGCACTAAGGTGAAAAGAATTAAATGTTTATATATTGGTACTGCTATAAACATTATGCTTACCTCAGCAGGAAATCCTATTAATGTCTAAATGAATTTTAGAATAATAATTTTCTCACTTTTTCAGGGGAAATTGTATGCAAGTGTGATAGATGATGTGATTGGTGGTGTTAGAGAATATTTCCAAGATGAAGGAGTGGACGAGCAAGTGCTTATGGAATTGAAGAACACATGGGAAGCTAAATTGCAAGCCACAAAAGCCATTGAACCGAAAATAGACGATATCATGCCTCCCGCACTCAAACAGTCAGTTCAACCAAAAACTATTGGTCAGCATGGTACGTTCATTTAATCATCAGTTGAAATAAATCTGATATTTTTCAACTTTTATAGTGTAATGGACATTTTGTTGTTAATATGTCTCTGTACTCCTATGTGTACTATTTATTCAGTAAAACTACAAGAAAATCATTTTCGTTGATGTGTTAAATATTTTTGGGCTTTAAATTGCGTGGTTAGGTAAATTGCTTGGTTCCAAACCAGTCCAATTATCATGTATTTTCCATTATCCGATGTTTTGTAAATGGTGGCCATTTGCAGGCAAATTGCCTTCGTTGTGGGTGCTCATAAATAAATTTAAAAAATAAATGATGGCCGTATTCTGACATGTGCTTTCTGAATTTGACTTAAACACTTATCAAAACTTTTATCAAATTAATTAAACACTGAAATTTTAGAAGTTTACACATTACTGATTAAGTGGTGATGCTAATCTCTTAAAAAATACATATGTTTATTACAAATACATAAATAAAACTATTGATCATAAATCACAGAATGAATAAATTCGAAACACAGGTTTCTTCCCTTCCCATTGATAGGAAACTCACCCATAACATCAACACAATCTAGTATTTAAGATAAGAAATTTAGACATTTAATAATTCATCACGGAAATAAAAGTAGCTCATATTTGCCTGACCTCACTCTTGCATCTATAAAAAAATTTTCAATTTTTATGAAATTCAACAATTAACTACTTTGTCTCAAGGTTAAGTTCATAAACCAGGAGAATGTGCTCACTAATGCACTTCCGTTTTTGGCAAAATTCATTCTAAAAAAATCTTAACTCGTAACAGTTTTGTGTCAACAAACTTCTATGACCATTGTGTATCCGTGATTTGACTAGAGTATTGGAATGTAACCGCGTTCAAGGCAATATGTTATATCTATTTTATATTAAATGGGTTCTATGTTTCTTTCTTGTTTGACACCAGGTAATTCTGAGCAATTAGTGCCCCAACTCAGATTTTCGCAAATAAAAATGTGGGGAAAAAATGTCGCAAACCACTTTAACAGCATTTTTTTTTTTGGTAATTATTAAGTTTAAGGAGCTCCTCATTGATATTGTTTACATTTTGCACTATAATGTGTTTGATGCTCTAAAAACAAATCCGTTAAAAAAAGTCACTCTCTACTAGGAAAAAAATTATTAATCGTAAAGTTGACTGTTATGCACGTTACGACTTTTTTTAACGAATTAATACACGAATCAATGCACTAACCAAAAAATATATCCAATGTTGTGATAGAATTCAATTAATTTTAGCGAGTTGGATTGACTAGAGTTTAGATATCTTCTCGAGCGAGAGAAGCGAGTGGAAACGCATAGCACATTTGTCCATAATGTGACGGGTGAGGAGGCTCTTCGACTTCACAATTACCATATTTTTTTACATTAAGTTTTATGAAAATCAGAGTTGGGGCACAACTATTCAATTGAATAGTTGAAAAAGAAAATATTTATGATTCAGATAGTGATGAGGCCTATAACCTTTTTTTTTTTTTTTTTTTTTTTTTTTTTTTTTTTTTTTTTAATAGAAATTGATTTAAATGCCGTTTTTACGAGTTGTATCATAAACAATGAAAAATATTGTTAAAGTGGTTAGCGACATTTTTTTTCCACATTTTTATTCTTATTTAGGTTGGAATAAATCAATATGTGAAGTTTTACAAAAATCGGAGTTGGGACACTAATTGCTCGGAATTACCTTACATTAAATATATATTTAGGGGGAGAAAACATTAAAATCTAAATTTTTTGTTTCAGTTGCTCAGAAATTAAGAACCTTCTTGAAATATGTATTTTCCACATTAAATTATTTGTTAACTTAAGAAACCTTGACAGCAATGGAGATCTGCCCTAAAATAAGTTATAAAGCCAACTGTAGGAAATCAGATCATTAGGAATAATGAAATGATCTACGTTATATTTACTTCCTTCCAATAATAGTGGGGCAATATTATATATATATATATATATATATATATATATATATATATATATATATATATATATATATAGCAAAGTTATTTATGTTTTGTATTGATATCGTTTAGTTAAAGCACATTCTTCTGCCACAAACTTTTTCCACCCTGATGAGTTGATACTCAGTTAGCCAGCTCTTGCAAGGCGGACTTTTTAGCACTTTCCTCCGAAGGAAAGTAGCTATTGAGGTTGGACTCATGACGGAATTTTTGAAAAATGTCTTCGAATCTTTATCGATCCTACCTAGTAGACACCGAAAATGACCCCCGTTAAAATTTATATATATATATATCTATCTATATATATATATATATATATATATATATATATATATATATATATATATATATATATATATATATGTGTGTTTGTTAACACGATAGCGGCCAGAGTTTTTGTTTTTTCGTCACAAAACTTGGTATATAGCATTCAATTAGCAAACGATTGAACGAGTTCGTTAACCACCAAAATCGGTCCACCGGAAGGGGGGGGTTTACCCCGAACCCAAAACACTAATTTGACCATGTCAGCCGTAATATTTGTTATATTTCAACGAAACTTGGTATTCGTAGTGGTAATATAGAGGGAAAAGTGAGATATAAAAATGAACTAAATCGGTTCATAAGGAGGGGGGGGGGACTCCGGACCCACAATACCAATTCGCCACTACCAGCCGTGATTTTTGGTATATTTCGACGAAACTCGGTATTCGTAGTGGTAATCTACAGGTAAATATGTGTTGTAAAAATAAACTAAATCGGTTCATTAGAAAGGGGGGTTTACTCCGGACCCAAATTACTAATATACTCATACTGGTTGTAATTTCTGCTGTATTGTAACGAAACGCTGTATACGTCGTGGGTAACTAATGAGAAAGAAGTGTTGTAAAAATGAGCAGCTGAATCGGTCAATCGGAAAGGGGGGTTTACTTTATAATATATTTCAATAGAAACGCCTGTCAGACATAGGTTCACGAAGCCGCCGCAAGGAGCGCTTTCTACCACTAGAGGGACTGTATCCTGTTCCTTCGTTTGATCAAAATATGATAATATGAGGTTTTTTGTATTTATTACATAGTGTAGTAGGTACCATGTGTAAACATAACTCTGGAAGCAAATTAATAATTGATCAGTTACTCATTAAAAAATTAAAAGAGAACTATTCATGTTTTTAGCGCGGTTCCTCCCTCCCCCATAGGGAGGAACCCCGCTTATAGGGTTGATACAATGAAACAATCCGGAAGTGCCGACTAGAAAATTTCGCGTTTCAGAACCCCTAGAGACCGAAAATAACGGTGGTTCAAATTTGTATATATATATATATGTATATATTTATTTATATATATATATATATTTATCTGTTCGCTCTCTAGCTAGAAGACGAATGGTCCGATTTTGATGAAATTTGGTACAAAAATCCTTCGTCCAATTTGAAAGGTCAAGTTCGTTAACCAGCAAAATCCGCCTACTGGATGATGGCGTTTGGGGCGAAATTCGCGCAAAAAAAATCGTAACGCTTACGTTTTTGAGTTCATAAGCTTCTAAGTACTCGTTTTATATGATTCCTGGGCTAAGAAAACGAATGAAACCATTTTCAAGGCGATAGCTTTAACCGTTTTCGAGAAAATTGGAAAAATATTTTTTGAATACCGTTTTTGGTTTGGGTACTTAGAATCATGGGATTCAGTTGAAACATTTTCTGCATGTTCTACTTTCATCAAAACTAATATGTTGAAATTTTGGTTACGTTTGGAGTTAAGGAAGGGTTAGAATAAAATATTTTATTAACAGACTTAAAAAGTTTTGGTAACTTTGTATATTTTCCTTAATATCTCGAAAAAGTTTGAGAATCTTGGTAAACAAAAGAATACCATTAGAAAGCTTACTAAATGCTCTACAAAAAAGGTTCTGATGAAAGTTTTGATTAGGCGATGTCAATCGGAGAAATAAGTGCTTAAAACATTAAAGTAATTGATTTTGCTTATTCGAACTGTTCTTTTTGTCTGTTTTTATTCCTTGTTATTTTTTAATTGCTTATAGTTGGATAATGTATTTTACAATAAAACAGATTAGGCAAAATAAGAAAAACAATTCATTGTTAGAAATATAGCTTGCCAAGAGAAAAAGATTCGATGACGTCTTTTGAATATTTTCAATTGCCTTTATGCTGTTGGTTTTTTTATTTTATTTTTCAATTGATTTTATCTGTAGAATTATTACTATAGTAAAAGAACACAGGAATGTGTGAAAATATTTGATATTTTCCAATTCATTGAAACGTATGAAATGAAGTATCGGTAGAAGAGGATTCTAGGGTCTTGCGGACCTGACCCCCAGGTATAGCCATAAAACCCTTTCAACAAAGGCCGAGGAAAATATTATCTGTTTCTATTCTATGCTTTTCAAATGAGAATAGGGAACAGGAACCGGGGTCTCCCGTGGTCTAATGGCTAGCGCCTTGGATTCATAAGCGGGAGATGGTGGGATAACCTCCGGCAGGAATTTTATCATCCCACGGCTCGCTGGTGAAATTCCTCGCTACACCCTGGATGTCGGCGCTAATGACCTAGATGTAGATGTGCCGTAAAAAAAAAAAAAAAAAAAAAAAAAAAAAAAAAAAAAAAAAAAAACTGGAACCGCGCTAAGATGACGCAGTTCCTGCGAGTCGGACTTTTTTTATTTTATTTATGTAGGATATTTTAAGCAAATTGTTCTGGAAAGCAGTCTAAACTACCCAAATTCTGAGGAAAGTGCTTAGTTATGCAGCTCCTGCGTGTCGGAATTTTTATTATTATTATTATTTTATTTATTTCAGTAGGTGGAGGAACAATCCCTGTTGAATACGCGAACAAGAACGTCTCGATTCAAATTACTCTACCTGCTCAACAAGGAGTTGCTGACTCACAGCCTCGAGCTATCACCATCCAGGTCCCTGCGTCTGCACTCCAAGGTAAATCCAAAGCTTAAACCAAACATGGAGATTATTTGCCCTTCAAGAATGATATTCTTCATTCTTTACGTAAATAGACTCATTTTTTCGTCATCTCTCTCTCTCTCTCTCTCTCTCTCTCTCTCTCTCTCTCTCTCTCTCTCTCTCTCTCTCCCCCCCCTCCTCTCTCATCATCATTTTGCTAAATTGTATCTAATTCCCTACAAAATAATTTTCATGAGTAGGCATTATTTCGTTTTATTTTGTAATTAATGGTATGTTGTATGCAGGTAACCAGCTGCAACAAGTGCTGACTGGACCAGTGATCACCGCTACAATGGCTATGCCTCCGAATCTCGCACCTTCTCTACTTCAGCAGCATGTTACCGCAGCCTTACAAGGGCAAGCAACAACTGGTAAGTCTTAATTCATAGTAATTACTAAATTTAAAGCTTAGGCAGATTTAGCTTAACGAAAATTGGCCAAATTGGAATTGCACACCTAAGTGAGAGAGTATCGATAGGTTTTTGATAAGGTATTAAGAGCCTAAAACTTGGCCCAATACTATATCATAACTTTCATAGGCAAACTCTTTGTGGGAAAGGCCTGGAACTTGGCCTCTTTTTTCCAATGTCAGTTTTTTGGGGGATATCAATACTTTTTGTAAGTGAATTTTGAGTTGGTAACATCAATGTTTGGCTTAAAAAGGATGATGCAGGTGGGGGGGGGGTGAACTATCTTTTATTATTCTATCTACTTTTTATCGTGTCTGTATTTTATTTTTCATAACTTTATAATCCCTTGTAGGCTGATCATTATTTGAAAATGTCTTCATGTCCTTGTCTGACACTTATTAACCCTTTAAGGCACAACCATCAGAAAACAAATCATGCTAAAAAATGACTCCTTTTGGTGGCTAAAAGGAGTCAGCTCATTTATTGCAAAATCAAACTTTTGAATTTTATTTAAAAACGGCTTGAGACGCTTATGTGCTATAGGATCTATGTCATTTGTACTTGAATGCAAACCCACATGACACAGGTCTAGGCATTTCCCACATAGGGGACGCGATCTTTTACACTTATAATGGGATTTCTTACCTGTGTTAGTTGCCTTGTCCTTGGGATTCTTTGCTTACTTATTTTCTGAATTTCTATTAAATTTGATCATTAGCCCGTTTACTCAAATTAAAATTTGGGAAGACATATTTTTACTCTTTGAGACATTTATAATTACATTTATGACTACGATGGTTTTAAACATATGAAGGTTTCTTGTGTTTATTAAGTAGTGAATTACCTTGCATAACTCCGGAAGAAAATTGACTAATACAATGATAACTAAGCCAGCTGTTTCTGTATATTTATTCATTTAACCCATTCGATGCGACGCCTGACAATGCTCGCTGGAGAAAGATGTTCCTCAGAGACGACGCCCAAGTATTCTCGCCACAGCTGCATCTCTTGATTGCGAGCCCTCTTTAGCCTTGAGCATGTACAGAGTGCTCTAGCAGGAATGGGAACCCTTAACTGGTAACATACTCATTTTGAATGTTATAACATGCGTCTGTGAGACGTGTGCACGGTAAAAATGTTCTTAGGGCATTTTTTTTGCGGAACTGTAAATAATAAAGGAGTAGCTTATTATAATAATAAATATAAAATATTTTCATTGCTACATTTAAAAATCATGTCTAAAAACAAGCAGTGGTTTTGGAATGAAGTAGAAAGAGAAATATAGGGAAGAAAAGTAAGTAAACTTTGTTTTAAATGGTTATTGTAGGTTTGCTGCGTACCTAAATTGAAGTAAATACAAAAAATAATAATTAATAAAAAAAAATAATAATAAAAAAAAAATACGGGTGCGTTCGGCCGCCCTAGGAGAGGGAGTTTGGTCCGCCTGTGGAGGGAATAGGCAGCTAGCCCACGTCACTTCAAAAAAGTTAATTTTAACGTCCATTATAATTATATACGTTTAGTGTGTTTGTATTTACATAAGTATACGTATATCTGTAAATATATATTATTTATTTTCTTATAGGAATTATTCCGATACCGCACCCGGCTACTAACAACCTTCCTAACAACAACAGTACAAACAACTCTAGTTTTCAAAATCAGGTAACTTATTGTTATTGTTTATTTTTTTAACCTGTAAGTTGTGTAATGCTCGTAGGGCTAGATGGTACGGTGGTGCGGGATAGTCTTGCGCCTGGAGTGCCCCGTGTGCTGAATACTATCCTCACACGATGTTTCCTCGGAAGATAATTCTCTTGTACTTTGCATTTCACTAGGTTCCAGGTGTTTCTCCAATAGAAACATTTTAGGATACATTATCAGAACCCTCATCGTCATCCGAAGGAAACTCCGCTTCACTTTCGCTCACACCCGTCAAAAGTTCTAATAATTCTTGTTCAGAATAAATTTTTTTAGAAATATTTACACACACACAATTGTTCACTTAAAACAAGGTTTTCGGCAGTAAAAAAAGGGAGGTAGCAGGTATATGTGTACAAGTAGGCTTAAGTAGTTGGAAGCTAAAGTGACAAAAGTGAAATCCTATGCCCCCTATCGGCTTTGAAGGACACTGCAGCTTCTATAAACAGCCTACAGATGGCAAAAGTAGAAGGACTGATATAATAGCTCGTAGCAGCCAAGCACAGAAGAAGCCGAACTCGGTATTCGTGGTAGTAATCAACAGAGAAAAATGGGTTGTAAAAATAAACTAAATCGGTTTATTTGGAGGGGGGGGGGGGTTTACTCCAGACCTAAAGTAGTAATATACTCATACAGGTCGTAATTTCTGCTGTATTGTAACAAAACGCGGTATACGTCATGGGTATCCCATGAGAAAGACTTGTAAAAATTAAGTAAATCGGTCGATTGGAAAGGAGGGTTTACTTTAAACTCTGTTTCATTAGAATTAGCTGGCCAGACATAGGTTCCCAAAGGCGCCACGAGGAGCGCTATATCTCACTATGGGGACTGTGTCCTGTTCCTGCGTCAGATCAAAAGACGGAAAATGAAGTTTTTGTGTATTTATTAAGTAGTACAGTATCATATATCAACATAACTCTGGAAGCAAATTCTCATAAGAAATGCAAATGAACTATTCACGTTTTTATTTTATTTATATAGGTTATTTACTGCAAATTATTCAGTAATGTAGTCTACACTACAAAAATTCTGAGGAAAGTATCTTAGTTATGCAGCTCCTGTGTGACGGACTTATTTATTTATATATATATATATATATATATATATATATATATATATATATATATATAGATATTGGTTTAAAAAGTAGACTTTATTTGTTTTCAGAACAGCGGAATGACTCAACTTGACGGAGTGAATGACACATCGGATGAAGAGGAGGATGAAGATGAAGACGAGGAGGAGGAAGCAGAAGATGACGATGATGCCGATGATGATGACAAGGAAGACGAAGAGAACGATGAAGCTGACGGAGGAGTTGAAGAGGTATCAGCTTCTTGTCTTTACAATTTGTTACAACAATGAAGTGAGCCAACTATCATGGCCATGTTGAATGCACCGGTTTCCGTTGATCACCGAAGTTAAGCAATGACCAGTGTGGCCAGTACTTGAATGGGTGACCGACCATATGCTTTTGGCATTATGCGAGGGTAGCCATCTGTAGATAGCCCGGCATTAATAGCCCAATTGCTGATACACCTTTTAACAAAAAAAAAAAAAAAAAAACATCGAGTGAATGCGCTGTCCTCCAGAAACTCAGTATATTCATTGCCTAAGCTGTCACTTCAATAAACATACCTTTTATATTCTCTCATTAATTTCTCACCTATAGATAACCCGTCCTAAAATGCGTAGTTAATAATAAGTGGACGTTAAAATTTAAATAATTTATAAATTTCTTTTTGCACTAAAACTTCTGAGGTCAAAAATATTTTATAACACTGTTTTGTTTTTTTAAATCTGCAATTAACCTCAACTGACTTTGCATTTTGGCTCAACCCATTTCCATTAGAAAAAAAAATTATATCTGTAATGTCATATTGCCGTTCCTGATGAACGATGTTACTGCAAAAATGTTTAAAATGCATATAAGTCCATGGACAATATCAGAAACACATCCCATAAACAGGGGAACATGGAAGTAGTATCAGTCAGAACTGCTTTTATTTTAAAATTTATCTTCTGGAACAACAAACAACATTTAGAGAAAATTACAGTGATAAAATTCCTTAATTATATGTATAAATAATATGTTATATCTATATCTTATTAATCGTCACTTTTTGCCCTTTAAAATAATTTTACTGTTTTAATATTAGTGATGAATAAATAATTGTGATAAATAGAATTAATGCATTTTATAAAAATAATTCCAAGATAAACAGATAAACAAGAAGTAGATGCCAAATGTTAAAGGCAATGTTTGTACTGAATATAATCATGATTTTAACATAAATTTTATTATGTTTTGTTTTAAGTTACTTCGCTGGGGTTGAAATGATTGATTTGTGAGACGGCTTCTCTCTCCAGCGGTGTTCTTCCTCTCCTTACTGCAATATTTCGTCGGGTTCATCTCCGACTTCTTCAGGCTGCTATGTGTCGTCCTCGGTGGTTGTCAAGGGAATGATGATCATTCCCTTGACAACCACCGAGGACGACACATAGCAGCCTGAAGAAGTCGGAGATGAACCCGACGAAATATTGCAGTAAGGAGAGGAAGTACACCGCTGGAGAGAGAAGCCGTCTCACAAATCAATCAAATTTTATTATGTACTTTTTGGACAAAAGTTGTTTTCCCATTTTTTTTAGTTAAGCTGAAATATAATCTAAAAGAAGTGAAAAAATACAGGCTGGTTGAGGTTACAGATGAAAAGAAATTTGTTTTAATACTTTTTTTTATATTTGACATCGCTTTTAATATGACAGGTCAGTAATAACTTGCCTAGGTTTAGCCGCGTGACAAATAATTTCAGAGATAAGAAAATTTGAGGTTGTTTATCAATTTGTTACTTCCCCTGGAATGAATTACTTACATAAGGTATAGCTCTTCCACTGGCATTTATTTGATGAACAATAGCTGTTTATTGATCGAAACTAAATATGTGTTCTTTTTTAACAAGATAATGTTGGATACCCAAATTCTACATCTTCTTTTAACTAGTATATTTGTTTTCAGGAGCCATTGAACTCAGGCGATGATGTGAGTGAAGAGGATCCTGCAGAAATGTTTGACACGGACAATGTCGTGGTTTGCCAATATGACAAGGTTAGACTTAGCCGGATAGCTTAATAATAACATAGCTTTATTGAAACCTTCTCCTAGAGATAAATGATTCTCCTCTTGAGGAAATAAAAGTCACAGGGTGTCTACTGCACGAAATTGACAATAGGGCACGAGAAAGTCATGAATTTTGAAACCGTGTCATGATATTTCAGTTTTAATTGTAAATCTGCGCAATCTTAGTTATCCATTATTTACATATATTTTTCTTTTTCTTTGTTCACATTCAGAGTTTTTCACGCAGACTTAAATATTAAAATTGTGTACACTTCAATTTACTAGATTATGTACATTGACATAAAATATTTAGTTAGCAATAATTTTTTTAAATTTTGAATTCTGCTACCATTGTTCAATATTTTTGGGACTGTTAATTCCATAGTCATTGTAGTATCATTGTCTCTTTACTAAAATTCATGTAACTATCATCTTTAACAAACGATGTACACTTTATACAGATCTATTCATTTCTTTAAACCTATGTAAACTTGTAAGTTTATAGAATTCATGGTACTCCGTGTAAGGTTACATATCATTTTAAGATATAAGTTAAGGCTTTTTCTTTTTAAGTGAAATTATTTTCTTTTGATGAGCATGGAATTTACATTTCAATTCATGAAATTGGCTTTTACGAAGTAGTAGACGCCCTAAGTCATCTTCTTGCATAAGTATTATTGCTCGTTCAGTTAGATGGAATAGTTCAAATCCTGCATTATACCCGACGGGTCCGCCATTTGCATTACTATTTCAAGGAAGATCACGCTACGTGAATCTCAATAGAAAAGGATTATGTCTCGTTTAGGACTAGGGAAGGCTATGAGAAGTAAGGCGAGGGAGCTAGTGTTTAATATTTATCAAATTTAGCCAAAGCTAAGGCTGAAAACAATTTAGACTATAATGTTGCCTGTTCAAATAGATGGTTAGATGGAGGGAAAAGGACATGGCCTATATTCCCGGTAGAAAATTGGCAGTCAAAATTCTCTGTATATCCTTATAACGATGAAATTTGAAACGTTATTCAGCCTTAGCTTTGGCTAAGTATTGATAAATATTAAACACTATCTCCCTTATCCAACCTCTCAAAGCCTTCCGAGACATAATCAGTTTTTATTGTGATTGACGTTATAACCTATTCTCTGGGAAAACGCGTCTCTCCATTGCAAGACAGGCCTCCCTCTACTTCCTCTCCACTCCCTCGCAGTTTACTCCATGCATAGTTTCGACCATCTTTCATCTCTTACACTGGCAAAATGGCCTTCCCAACTCCTTTTGTGAGATGATTCTCTGAGGCGCTAATGGCCTAGACGTCGAAGCACCCTAAAAAAAAAATAAAAATAAAATAAAAATAAAAAAAATAAAAAATGATTCTGTGAGTCCTCTTACCTGCGTTTTTGCCGGAGCTTAATATCTAAAAAAAAAACTTCTCATCTCTAAAACGGTTGGACAATTGTGGTAAATTGAATCGTTAGTCGGAGAAGCCCATCAAGTATACTTTTCAAAATGTTGGTTAAAACAAAAAAAAAACTGCCAAATTTTAAAATTAATATAGGTTATGGATTGGGAAAACATCAAAGTGTTTCTTATTGTATTGCAAAATCAAATAATTCTTGGGGTTAACTTTGAAAATTAGAAAGTTTTTTAGTTTTCCCAAAATTTAAAAACGTGCACTTGACAGGTTTCTGAAATAAACGATTCAATTGACAGTAACCATTTCTACTTCTGTACTGCTGTCAGTTTTGTTCTTTTGAATGTTTTTTTTTTGTCTCTCTGTTTACCTCACTTTTTAATTCCATTTAACAGTATTGCATATTATAGTATTTTTAGTTGCAATTACTGAAATGAAATGGTAAATGGAAAATATAATAGTGTTTTGCTAGAGCAAATTTTTGAGAAAACAAAAGGAGTAATTCCCGCTTAAGATACTGTCAGTTTCCTCTGCTTTGCCGACAATCTCGCAATTCTCTGAGATTTAATTGGAATAGGTCTTTACAAAAGATCTAAACAAAATAATAACTTTTTCTATTGCAAGCTTTCCAAATCACCCTAAGGGTAAGAACGGAAACTTACGAAGATGACGTGCTATCTGACTTTTTTTATTTGTGGCATTGTTTCATTTATTTTCATTGTAGGGCGCCCATATGTTCGGGGCTACAGTTATCTCTGCTGAGTTCATCTCCTAGTAGGAGTTGAAAAGATTCTGCTTCTATAGATGAGTCATCAACATTTAGTGAAAGTGGAACTTTATCAAGGTGAAAGCTATTTCAAGGACTACATCAGTAAAATAATAGGACTGATTTATCCACCACCTTTAACTCTCCCAAGAAATAGTAGAGACGAAGATGTGTATTGACATCATGATGTGTGGTAGTACGCAATCATAGAGTCAAACACTTGTATGTCTTTTAATTCTCCATTCTGTCTCCTGCCTGTGTTAGCTTCCAGTTGTATTTACTAATACATAGGCTTTTTCACTCTCTCGTGCCACTTCAATACTTGAAAATCACCTGTGTAATTTTCCTTTTTATTTTCGACATAAAAAGTAAAGAATATCCGGAAGGAAGTTTTGCTTCTTTTTAAATTTTGTTCAAATTTTATAGAATGAAAATATAAAGCATTAACACTTTCGATGCAGGCTTACTAATTGCAATTTTTACCCCTGTAGGAATGAATTTTTATTGTGTTGTTTTCATTTGTTACTTCAGTATTATAAATAGCAGAATTAATTGCCTTCACCACTTTTGAAACGTCATCATGAGTGTTAAAAAGTCCAGCCAACTCTTCCATCCCTTCATCACAAGAGCAGAACCATCAGCCCTATCCTCTGCTCTTTGTAACTCCTCCAAAATCTTTTCCTTCGACATAATTCTTTTTTCGTAGTAGGATCAATAATTTTATTATTATTTTTATCTTAAGCTTAACACTCACTGGAGAAAGACGTTCCTCAGAGGCGATGCCCGAGTATTCTCGGCACAGCTGTATCTCTTGATTGCGAGCCCTCTTTAGCCTTGAGCGTGTTCAGAGTGCTCTAGCAGGAATGGGGGATAATTGCTGGTTTAACCCTTAACTGGTTGCATACAAATTTTGAACGTTATAAGTAACATGCATCTGTGAGACGTGTGCACGGTAAAAATGTTCTTAGGGAATTTTTTTGGCATAACTGTAAATAATAAAGGAGTAGCTTATAATAATAATAAATAAAAAAACATTTTCATTGCTACATTTAAAAATCATGTCTATAAAAAAGCAGTGGTTTCGGAATGAAATAGAAAGAGAAATACAGGGAAGAAAAGTAAGTAAACTTTGTTTTAAGTGGTTATTGTAGGTTTGCTGCTTACATAAATTGAAGTAAATAAATCGTTTCAAGCGATGCACGTCGTCGTTCATGTAAGATAATCTTGAAAATGATGATCAGTAACGAGTGCCTAAGTAAAAAAAAATACGGGTGCGTACGGCCGCTCTAGGAGAGGGAGTTTGGTCCACTTGTGGAGGGAATAGGCAGCTAGCCCAAGTCGCATCGAAAAGGTTAAAAAGTAAAAAAATAAAAGCATGACACACAGTATTTCAATCTATTTGCCAGACTGACTATGGTATTACTACTGTTTCAACAACCCTTTCGTCTAATCAACCAAGATATTTTATCTTTAGTTACAACCTATTCATTGTTTGGACAAAGCTACTTTTAGACAGAGAAGGTTATCTTCCTTCCGGAAGCACGACGAGATCTTGTTCTTCCGGCAACTTGTAGGTAATAGACTAGTGGTGGAATACCTGCAAGACAATTACAAATTAACACTATTCGTCGAAACGACGAAGAGTTGTTATTTAGTGTTAATTGCTTCGTTTCCGGGAGTCTTGTAAAGTGAAGTTTTTATTTTTTTAACGGCGCTTCGACAAATCTGGACCATTAGCGCCGACATCCAGGGTGCAGTCAGGAATTTTCCCAACGAGCCGTGGGATGAGAAAATTCCTGCCGCCGGTGGGGGTCGAACCCACCATCTCCCGCTTATGAATCTAAGGCGCTAGCCACTAGACCACGGGAGACCCCTTGTGGAGTGTAGTAAAATCAGTGTTAGAGATCCTTGTAAAAGTGCATCTGTTTTTGTACAGACACCTCAAGCAGGCTATGTATGCCTCCTAATTATACCTTAATTTGGTTTATTGAGCTTTCAATTATATATTTTACTTTATTGTTGTATATTGAAGGTAGATCACTCAGCCAATGCTCATGTTTTGTTTTTTTATCAATCTTTTATTACAAAATATATTATTTCAAAAATATTTCGTTAACCTTTAATTGTTTTTGTTTTCAGATCACAAGGACTAGAAACAAATGGAAATTTTACTTGAAAGACGGGATAATGAATCTTGGTGGTAAGGATTACGTATTTCAGAAATCTAATGGTGACGCAGAATGGTGAAGAAGACATTCACGGATTTTAGTTTAGCACTGGTGACGGGGATCAAGTTCCTAGCTGGACCGGTTTTATTCATTCTATTAAATAGATTTTCCCTCATGCAAAATCATTTTATGTAAAAAAAAAATATATACCTATGTTCATGATTTGTTTGTAAATAAATTACTGCTACAAGCTGGTTGTGGACTTATAGTCAATTTTTTAAATCGCTCGTCTGTTTCGAGCATCGATTTTATTTTTTAAAAGAAATTTTTGAGCACATAGTGCATGCTATGATCAATTGTATATACAAATTATTTATATAATACTTTATGTACAAATCGGCTTAAAAATCTTCCAGGGTATTGATATTTCTAAAAATTTTAAGGGAGAAATAAATGGTAGTTTTTAATTAGGCAAACTTTAGTTAATGGTAATATTTCTACTTAAAACTATTTGAATATTTGACTGGGAATAATTTAATCTCATTGACTGGAGTCATATAAAGAAGAGGATGTTAGATGTTGTTACTGTATAGATAATGGAGAAGTTGTAAATAGGATATTGTACAATAGTTGTTTCTCTTCGTTTTATAGTTTTTTTGTTTTTTTTTAATTTCCATACCTGAATAAGCTCGCCTTACCCATATTCATTATGTAGATACTCTTGTTACCTTAGGCTTCAGGTATGCAATTTGTTTTCCTAGCTAATTCACAATAGTGATATGTTTTAATAATTCAAATTTATTTGTATCTCTATGAGCCAAATATTTATTTACAAATTTTTTTTCAATTGTTATAATGTTATGTTAATAATAATTATAAGCTAAATGTTGTTTATAAATAAGAGTCTGGCAACTCTTTTGACTGAATAAAACATTTTGATAAATTCTGAATTATTTTGTTGACCCACATTTTCCCAGAATTAATGGGAATAGACTTAGGCCCTGTACACACGGAGCTACTCAAAAGGAACTGATTAGTGACACGAATTACTAACCAGTTTACTGTGAGTCACTTCCTATGCAATTCAATGGGATGCCACACACGACACTACTGGTTAGTGACTAGTTGCCTGGGGACTCGTATGTCTAGTCGCTAGGGGATCAGTTACTAACTTGAGTGTGATCTAACCAACAAATCAATATGTTGCAGGTGGGGGAATTAAAAAACATCCTATTTTATATAATTACCACCTTCCAGGTTATTCAAGGAAATACAATACGGAGAAGGCATGGACAGAGGTCGGGAACGTCGTAAAATTAACCTATTTACCTATTCTGAAAATATTTTTCAAGGCATAGGTGTATTCAACAACTAATGGCTACTTTTCTTTTACACCTGAAGTAATTGTACAATATTATGGTTTCTTCATCACTTGAATCTTCCGAAATTACACCTACGACATCCATGATAACACAAAACATGAGAGATTTTGGTTTGTAATGAGTTCACTTGTGAAGCCAAGTGAATAATCAGTCTGTAACTGGTTAGTAACCCGAGTTACCAACTGGTTGAGTTACTAACAAGTAGCTTTGTGTATGTACCGCCTTGGTATTTGTGTATTGACATATAGAAGATCGGTACTACTCTAAATTTTAAACTTTTGAGGATCTCAAGTTTAAAATTGGGTATTACTTTAAAGATGATAATGAGCAATGTTCATGCCAAATTGGAATCCCTAATCGCTAATACGACTGTACTGGGAGGGTGCTACAATCTGGCAGGCGCTAGAAGAACTTCTTGCCTGTATAGGGCTGCCGATAATACTCTGAACAAGGCTAGTTGTATCCTAGCCTTTGTATCAAGAGTAGGACAAATCACAACTTCATTCGTCCTTAACCCTTTCATTGATAACGAATGAAACGACTCGCAGCGCCCAGGCACGCGAGACAACCGCGGCGAGGCGCACCAGCTTTAACCACCAACAATTACCCATAACAATGTTGATTGTAGAACTTTACATTTATTTATTTATTTTAATAGATATTAATATATTTACACAATGCATAAATTCAATTAATACACGAATAAGATTTGATGAAATCAGCTCTATTCATAAATAATAAAATCAACACAACTAGCAATTAAAACATAATTCAGATATATAGCCTTTGTTACATTAACCTTAAGAGAAAAATTATTAGTCATTAAAGATTCTAAAAATGCACCGAAAATGCAATGTATTATAGTACGGGCAATGAGTTAACTCGTGTGGAGCATCTGGGGTACTGCAAGTCCAACACGAGTTAACTCGTTCAGAGCAACAAAAGGGTTAAGGCATGATGAATATTATGGAGCAGTGAAACCCCAAGTCACCAGCTCTAGAAAAAAGTCTGTCACACAAGAGCTGCATAACTAGGCACAGTCCTCAGAAGGTGGGTAGTATACCCTGCATTCCTGAATAATTTATGGTTCACATATAAATATATATATATATATATATATATATATATATATATATATATATATATATATATACATACATACATATATATATATATATATATGTGTGTGTGTGTGTGTGTTTATATATATACACTAGAACTTGGATAATTCGAACCCCTAGGGACCGATAAAAAAGTTCGAATTATCCAAACTTCGAATTACAAAAGTTTTAGAAAATAAAGGGGTAAAAATCGAATTTCATATTTTCACATTTTGTAATTAAAAAAAATACATATATTTTATTTAGACAATAACAATCATTTCATAAATTGATGATTAGGTACATAAGTAATAAATAATTTATCAAAAAGTAAAAATAAAAGTCTATTTTTCTGAAAAAAAAAGTCATTTTCAAGGGCAAGAACTTTTTTCAGGTAAGTTGATAAAGTGTTAGGAGGAATTCATTGGTATTTTTAGTTTTTTTTTTCTTTATTCCTTTTTCAACTTCTTTAATCGCAGCTATTTTCTCTGACAACGTTAACTTTTTATAACTTCTAGGCTTCGACATCCTAAATCAACAACTCCACTGTACACCAGAAATTCAAGGCACAAACAATACAATAGATCTAGGCGCTGCCTGACATAACTGAATAAGAAATGCAGATGGGAGGGAATTCTATGATAAAACCACAGGATGTTGTATGTAACTACAACCCCTGGAAGGGAGGAAGCACGACCCACCACTTTGCAGAACTCCTGAAGTCCAAGAACTAGACTATGAGACCGCCGCGCTTCTTGTCCCGGAACCCCTACATCCATATCTTACTATCCTTCTTACCCCAGGGCAGAATATTTTCAAAAGATCTAAGATCGACCACTTCCCATTGGAGGTAAAAAATTCGAATTATCCAAAATTTTATTCGAATTAACCACGATTTTTTTACATTGTTTATGCCCTAAATTCTAGTGACCGAGAGAAATATTCGAATTAACCACGATTTCGAATTATCCATGTTCTACTGTAAACCATAAATAGTTATGATCTTTAATATTTTAAGTGAACCTCAAAATCTATTATTAATTTTCTTCTATCTGTTGGGGAGGTGCTGGATATAATGCCCCTAGAAGAAAATCTAGGCGTCTTTCAAAATGTCATTCAAATCATTTGAAACTTTCTCATACCTTGAATTTAGTCTGTGTGTGCTTACTGTGGATCTATTTCGCAGGGGCAAGCATTGGTCTGCCATGTTTGTCATTAAATGTCAGCAATGCTGAGTCTTGTAATCACAACTTCTTTGGTTGCACGGTGGTCTGGTAAACAATATTCCTTATTTCTGAAAGCTTTTTTAATGTTAACTGTACATTTTGTAATTTCTTAAATGAAATGCTTGTTGACTCCTGTATCCGCTGTGTTAGTCTGTACGTCCAGGCAGCAGTGAAGGTCATAATAATCTAGGTCATATATTCATTTTTTTTGTTTGATGAAATAAAAAGGTTTTTTAAACAAATAAATAACTGAAGTGGTTCATCCATTTAATGTTTGTACAAGACGGATAAAACATAAGAGATTTATTTGGAATGAAGAATTATTTCATGATATTATAAACAATTTAGAAATAATCTTTGGATCTTTGTGTATAATGGAATATTGGTAACCTTTCCAAAACTTGTATTCACATTCACTACTGGATTTTTTAATATAATACAGAAAACAGTTTTTTAATCTAACATTGGTCGAGGTAAAAATAAATAAATAATGAACTGCAACTTTTCATGCAGTTAATAGCCTTGAGATAATGAGCCGCTGAATTTGTGAAGTTCCTTCGTAAATCTGGAATATTTTTGCATCTCTCATTAACTTCTCTACAGGATATTCGCTATTGAAGCCATTTCCTCCAAAAATCTAGAAAAAAGTTAAGAAATCCATGATAATTTAGATGAAAGAAAAATTAATAAGATCTCATGTAAATGTAAATAAATTACCAAATGGAAAGTAAACAAAATGATCTGAACAATAGAAAAATAGGAATTACCAAAAGAAATGAATTATTTGGTGGTGGTATTATTATTAGAATTAGGTTGTGGTATCTTAATAAAACTAATTTTTTTGTAAGAAAATGAGTTTTATTTTTTGCCGACGTTTCAGCTTTAATTCCGCAATTCAGTCCCAAAGACTTTCTTATATCTTTCGAATCCTAAGTTCACTCCCATAACACCCGCTCTCGTCCAACTGATCTGTATATTCCTTCCCACCGGACAGCTTCATTAGAAAAGACAATAAATGTCCATGCCCATGCCACATTGCTGTGGAATTCCTTACCTCTGACTTCCTGCCATGCTAACAACCTAGAAACCTTTAAATCCTATGTTCAATCGCATAACACCCACTTTCGTTCTACTGATCTTTATATTCCTTCCCACCTTACATACAGCTTTATTAGAAAACACATTTATCATCCGTGCCACCTCGCTGTGGAATTCCTTACCTCTATCTGTCCGCCATTCTACCAATCTAGACATTTCGACTCTTGGAATAGAAGCGGTTCATTTTTTGTCTTAATCTTTTATGTAAAATGAAATCTCAAAGCGATGGAAAAGCTCCGGCGCCACAATAGGACATTGACAGTATCCTATGCGGAAATTTTCCTTTTAAGCACCGATTTATCCGAATAAGATCAAAACTCAAATAAGAACCTTATTTGTAGGGAATTTAATAAGTTTTTGAATAAACGCTTTATATCTACCATGATTTCCTAACAGGTTTCAAGATATATATGAATACAGGGGTGTATATAAGATATAATTTTGGGGGAGGGGCTGGGATTTGAGGAGTATAGAATACTAACAACCTAGAACTTGTAATAGTTACCCCCAAAAAATTATTTTTTCTGAACTAAGTGATCTAATTTAATTTATTTTTCAGGTTTTTAAAACACATTTTTACCGATTAAATCATTTTTTTGGAGGAGGGGGGGGGGGGGCTGCAGCCCCTCCTTAAATAAGCCCATGTAAGAATATATCTGAAAATTTTAAGAAAACCCCAGTTTTTTATACTTTTTTTAAAATAATTATAATACGACCTTTAATAGCTTTCATTAGCCCCCCCCTAAATTCCAATTACTTATATAACATTTAGCTGGAAGCCTAGTAATGCAAAAACGTAATCGCTACAATTTTTTTCACGCAAATTTCGCCCAAAAAACATGTTCGGTAGACAGATTCTGGTGGTTAAAGAACTTGACCTTTCAAATATCACAAAGTATTTTTGTAACAAAGTTCAATACAATCAGTCCATTTTTTAGCCAGCTAATTAATATTTTTGTAATGTTAGTATACTTTGAACATAACGTAATACATAATTTGATAATTCATAACCAATATTATATCAAATATTCAAAATTGAAGGGCTTGAAGCAATAAGGAGGCAGCTCCATTTTGGGGAATTTTCAGGTCCGAACATTATCAATGATTTAAAAACTATCCCTATCTTCTGGTAGAATAAGACAGCAGCTCTGGTCACTTCAATAGTGGAATCACAGCAACTAAACCACTGTGTGAGGTCCACTATAGACTTTCCATCCGCATACAGCCAAACCCTCCTCTTTAAAACTGAGAAATACAATGCATTAATAAGCCTTGCACACAAATATATCGGACTAAATGAGACGCCGTCCTACAATGCATTAAAGTGTATACGCTCTTCAGCTACACTGACGATGATGATTTGATAGAAACAGAGGGAGAAGAACTGAATTTTGCATTAATTGATTTTTCAAATATCTTATTGATTTCATTTGCATCGTAAATTGTTTATTTTTATTGTCATATGAGCTTCCTGAATTAAAAATGTTATTTAAAGCAAATTTTGTTCATTTTGATTAAAAATTGTGTAAATTTTGGGTTTATTATAGAACGTGGCCTAATAAGGAGGCGCCTCCAAATCATTAAACCTGACACTACCACTTCAAAAAAGTTAGGATAGGGTCCTTATGGACTTACACTCATAAGTACGTGGTTATTTGATAATAAGAAAAAGAAAATGGAAAAAATATCAAGAGACTAAATGTTAAAACGTTTTTTTTAATTTGCCAAAAATGTGAAAGAAGAAGCTGCTTGCTTATTACTGAACGCCCTTCAATTGCAGATTATATGCTCAAAGAAAGACAATAAGGTCCAAATTCTTGCAGTAAAAATTGAATTAAAAAAAAAAAAAATGTGTAAGTTTCTATCTTCCATACTGAATATACCCGTCCACTATTTTCATTACATTTCTTAAACAAAGAAAGAACACTTTATTAAAATTAATTAATGTGAGGCAGCCCAAATTTATGGGGTTGCTAAGCGACACAGCTCTTTAATCAGTCGTCAGATAAATGTCTTGATATGATCTCTTGGTTTCATGCAAAGTTACATCAGGGATAAAGAAGTTGTATTGAAGATCAATTTTGTATGCGTGATTATGCTTCACGTTGATGTTCCATTATGGTTCTTCGTTAATTCTTTTTTTAAATGTAAATGTGACTATTAATAATTCAAGCGAGCCTACTAGTATTTAATAAGATAAGTTTCCAATGATTTTAAAATGACTTGCCTGTACTGCATCTGATGCACATTTGTTTGCAATGTCTGCAGCATAGCATTTGGAAATAGAAGAATAGAATGTGTTTTTTCTTCCTGAATCTATTTCCCAGGCTGCTCTGAGCCAGGAGAGGCGTGCGGTCTCCACGGCTATAGCCATCTCTGCTAAGAGAAATGCAACTCCCTGTAATTTCAAGCGTAGAATAGATTAAACCAATAAAAATAAATTAGTAAAGCTTAGTTATTTATTTTTGAATCAATAAATAAATGTGTTATTTAAAAAATTTCTGGAGCCTTAATGTTGAAGATTGTTAACCTTAACCCCTGTTGTATATAAAGTGTCTGACAGACACAAGGGAGATTTCAGTGAAGTTTATTGGCAGCAGTGAACAACTAGAGTCTAGATTCTAACTGCTACCAACATACTTCACTGAAATTTCCATCATGGAGTCAGACACTATACAGGGTGTCCCGCATTGAGATGTCATAACTTTAGGGGTTTATTCTGCATTTCATTTGTAGTTCAGAGGCGCAAAAATGAGCGTTCTATCTGAAAATGTCGAGGAGCTTTCTCTTTTTTAAAAACTACTGGCTTTTTTTAAAGAAAAACTGAGTTTTCGGAATTTGTTATCAATTATCGTAAATATAGATCACATTTTTAGAATTTACATTAAATTTCCAATAAGATACACTGGGTATTGAAATATTACCATGTAAATTAAGAGCTATATTAAAAGCCATATAGGTGAGAATGTTTAATATTAGTTTTTTTATTAAATTATTCAATATTTTCTAAACCGGCTATTTTTAGACTTAAAGGTTTGCCTCCGCCTCAAAAGTTGCATTATTTAATAAGCTTCAAAATGGTATCTCGTAGTTTAAGAAAAAAATCTATTTAAGTCTATTTATTTCTGATTTCTAAGTCAAAACCAATAAATGTGCTTGAGTGTGAACGAGCCATTCTGAACAAATTCTTTAATTTTACACGATGATGATGTCCCATCCTTCCCACATTACATGATGTTTATTAAACAAGCCCATCTAAGAAATAAGAACTCACTCAGGTTTTAAATGGATGGTTGCCCAGCTCATAATGGATGAGTGGCGACGGAATGGCTGAACAGTGAATTCCGTAACTGTTTCCACACTACGTAAACACAATTTTTGCTCTAATAAGGGTAGGGGGACACTTCGAAATCAAGGGTGAAAGAATTCAGAAGAACATATTGGAAATAATTACCATTATTGTAAATACAATGAATACATGTATTATATGGTTGTGCCTTTGGGTGTTATTTCATTTAATTTCTAATATTAATTCTATTCTATTTAATAAAATTTCTGCTTATAAGTTAACTGGGTTGTGCATTAAAATAATTTGAAATTGTATACAAAAAACTCTCTCCTGCAGATCAAAAGCGAAAAAAAACCAAAAACATTTAAATGAAAGGCATCCTCAAAAGTTGCTTTAAAATGTTACCTCGCTTTCCTAGGAAAAATCTATAGAAATCTATTGGTGAGTGGAAAATGATTATTACTGTGGACGAATAACTATTTGTCCAGTAGATTTTCAAAATATCTACAAATATAAGCTTAACATCAAATATAAGGCATTACGGAGGACGTCTTGTCTTTGAGCTGGCACTGTTCCTGGATCCTGTTGATGAGTTCCTCCTTCGTCGTCTCCGGCTCTGAGTACACTCTGCTCTTCAACATTCCCAATACATGGAAATCTAGAGGATTCAGATCAGGAGGCAAACGAACTGGTCCATAGTGGCCGATACAACGATTAGGGAATTCAGTGTTCAGCCATTCCGTCAAAACTCGTCCGTTATCAGCTGGGCAACCATCCATTCGAAACCAGAGTGAGTTTTTATTTGGTAAATGGGCTTATGTAATAAACATCATGTAGTGTGGGAAGGATAGGACAACATTATCATCGTGTAAAATTAAAGAATTTGTTCAGAATGGCTCGTTCACACTAAAGCACATTTATTTGTTTTGACTTAGAAATCACATAAAAATAGATTGAAATAGATTTTTTTCTAAATCTACATGGTACCATTTTAAAGCTTATTAAATAATTCAACTTTTAAGGTGGAGGCAAACCTCTAACTCTAAAAATAGCTGATTAAGAAGATATTGAATAATTTAATAAAAACCTAATATTAAACATTCCCTCCTTTATGGCTTTTAATGTAGCTCTTAATTTACGTGGTAATATTTCAATAACCAGTGTATCTTATTGGAAAGTTAATGTAGATTCTAAAAATGTGGTCTATATTTACGATGCATTGATCACAAATTCTGAAAACTCAGTTTTTCTTTAAAAAAGCCAGTAGTTTTTAAAAAAGACACAAGTTTGCGTAGCTCCTCTAAGTTTTCAGATAGAACGCTCATTTTTGTGCACTTGAACTACAAATGATATGCAGAATAAACCCCTAAAGTTATGACATCTCAATGCGGGACACCCTGTATACACCATGGGTTAAGCATAAATATTTAATCTGTTTTATTTTTATGTACTCTTTTTTTCTCTATTTTTAATTATGCATTTATTTTCTTTTATTTAAATAAACTAGAGAGGCTAACCAGGAAATTAGAGAGGCTAGAGGCTTGGGGACAGTCCCTCTAGGGGAAGATCAAGAAAGGAAGGTTGTGTATATTCTAAACTTCAATAATCTGACCCTTTGTCTTCAATAATTTATTTAAAAAGTGGGGGGAAGGTCGTATATATATATTCAAACAATTTTCTTAATAATATTTAGTGCTCATCCCACGGCTCGCTGGTAAAATTCCTCGCTGCACCCTGGATGTCGGCGCTAATGACCTAGATGTAGATGCGCCGTAAAAAAAAAAAAAAAAAAAAAAAAAAAAAAAATATATTTAGTGCTCTACATGTTTCATGTTACCATCATTGTAACACCAGATTACCTATGTGTGGAGCAACTTATCATAATATATATACATAATTTCAGCTTTAACTAAGGAAGATCTTCCACAGGTAGAACCACATCCAGACATACTACAATATAACAAATATGGCCATTGTCAGACAGCTGATTTTAATCCATAGTTTCATATTTAGATAAATTCTAGGGAAAGATTTTGTAATCAAAGGAAAGTTGTAATTTTAAAATAAATGATTAAAAGATTAAAAACGCCTCATTTTGATAATTAGGATAAATAATTTAATCGATTATTTTATCTCCTTAAACATAACGTTTCAGCCATTTACGCCATTTTCAAACAACTAGAAGAAAAATAAAGTTAGTGTTAACTTCTCATTAAACCCTCTTATTCCATCATTTATATCATTATATACCGGAGGCCCGGTGGCCATGAGTGCTATGGTGTATGCACTCCGTGCCTCGAAAAGGCATCATCCCTGTCCTGGGTAGAAAAGGGTGGTAACCTATAGATTACCCGTCCTAAAATTCGTTGTCAACAATAAATGGATATTAAAATTTAAATTAATTAAATAGTATAACTACCCAATATCAATATTTATATACAATTTGAAAACATATAATATTTGAGGTGATGATAAAAATAAAGTGTTTTAATTATGCTTGAGTTCTGAATTTTCTTTTGGAGAAAAGAAAGAAATAAAAACCATTGAAGACTTTTTTAATATTGAGGAAGAATTAGACTAATTATAATTTTTTGTAATGGTAAATAATTCGGATAATGGATATGTGTTATTTCACAGGAGATGAAGAGGATGTAAGGGGGAAGTAAGTAGAAATTGAACCAAAGTGAGATAGAAAGAGCAACCAGAAAAAAAGTAAATATGAGCGGCTAAACCATCTTCCATGTTTTATGAATCTTGGCTTTACGCTGAAAGGAAGAGGATGTCCAAGAGCCAGAGCCTCCCTGTAGAATCAAGGGAAGGAGGGCGAGTTTAATATAATAAAATCCTTTGGGCCCATTGACATTTTTTTTTCTTGTAAAGGGGGCCTTAGTCTATAAAAGGTTGGGAAAATCTATGGTTTAGATTGAGGTACACCAGATAAGGTATGGTGTATAACATCTGCGAGTAAATTTGTCACTCAGAACATTCTTCGATATGAAATACATAAAGATGAGTACAAGAGCGAATCCGAGAGGAGTATTAGTAAGAAGGTTGGAGGACATTGTAGTAAATAAAGTATTATATTTGTTAATACTGATGATGTTTGGATAATGAAAATTATGAATTGATACCTGATGCGCTGCAATAGGAACACCAAAGGTTTTCCTCTCCTTAGCATAGTTTATTGATTCATCAAGAGCCCTCTGAGCAAGCCCCGTTGCGGATGCAGCCACCTATAAAGCAAAGGAGTAATCACAGTAATGTTTAAATCATTTAAATTGATTTATTTTAGTTGTTCGCAACTAAGGGGAATCAACTGTTTGAAAAGAAGAAATACAATTATACAAGATGGTCATGTTTTTGCCATGTGTAGAAGTTGACTTTAGTTTCCCACACAGTTGTATTGATATCTCTTTTATGTGAAATAAAATAAATCAAATCAAATTAATTAAAATATTAGAAAAATTAAATAAATAGGGTTTAGATTAAGTTATAAAGGTCACGGGCGTATATAGGAAATAATTTCGGGAGGGGCTGGGAAAATTTTGGGGGGGGGGCTGAGATCATTTCCGGGGTATAGAATATGAAAAATTTAGAGCTTGGAATAGTTTTAGGCAACTAAAACGCTATTACACCTAAAATAAACTATTTTTTATTAACTCAGTGATCTTATTTAATTTATTTTTAAGGTTTTTATGACAAATTTTTACCATCAAATGAAAATTTCGGGTAAAATCATGTGCGTATATAAGCCTCCCCCTTATATACGCCCATGATAAAGGTTTACTTTTTTAAGGTGGTCCAATAACTATACTAAGTAGTGACTGTCAACGGTAAGTAGTTCGTACATGTTATGTGGGTGGATATCATTTTGTCTCAGTCTACAGTCTGTCAGGATGTGTTTAACGGTAAGAGTTGTACAACAGGATTGACAAGTTGGTATGTCTTGTCTAGTCATTAGGAATGAGTGAGTCAGTCGGGAATGGCCTTAATTTAAATTCATTTCATTCAGTTTTATATTGATTGGATTTTTAACACCATTTAACAATAAAACAATATTCCAGTTAAATGCCAAACATTTTTATATTATACTTCTTTAAGAATAAGGGAGAAGGAAGATTTAATAATTTCCGCTCCTGAGTTATATTACTTCTTTGAAATCAGCATTAAATTTTCTTTAAGGCTAATGCACTTTCAATGTTCACTAATATCTTTTTCAAATTGCAATATCTGTTCAAAAAGTTGATATTAATAAAAAGTCTAGTTATCAACAAATTTCCAAAAATCACTACTCCTCCAAAAAAATATTTTACAAACTGCCGAATCTTACAAATGTTGTAAAATTTAATTACCTTTCTAACGGTATTCTCAGAACTGAGATTATCTCTCAATTTTGTAATGTAATTGAAAATTTATGGGCAAAAAGAACTGATAAATAGGAATAATTATTAGTTTGTTTTTGTGATCTAATCAGAAATAAATGAAAATTATTCTTGATAAAATTGATATTTAATGAATACAGTAAGTCCTACATTAAAGTTGAATAAAAAAAAAAATAAAAAGAAAAGGAATTACTTCAAAAATTATAAAAATTGCTGATTGTCCCTAAGGTTGTAGATTAGATTTTCACCAGGGGTTGTGGCTCTTCTTTTGAAAAAAATAACCGGAAAGGAATCAGCTCTATCCTAAGTGTAAAAAGGTGGTAATCTGTAACTAGTCCTTCTCAAAAAATCTGTGTTTACAATAAAAGAATATTAAAATCAAAACAAATGTAATATCTTGTAAATATTGATAAATACTTACCCCTGATCGAGTGTAATCGAATGTTTGCATGGCAATCTTGAAGCCTGCTCCTTCGCCAACAAGAACATTCTCCTTAGGGACGCGAACATCTTCAAATGTAATTCCCCTTGTATCCGACGCCCTCTGTCCCATGTTGTACTCCTGCAAATACAAGCAATAGAAATAGAATATATAATACGTTAAACACAATAAATAACTTCCTTTGCGTAGGATTGTGTTCACTTTTAGATGTAAAGTTTATGATGTGAAGTCAAGGTCGATGGAAATGGCAGCCGGAAAAGCCTCAATTATTATTAATTATCGGGGAATGACTTTCAGAATATTTTAAGAAACTCTATTTGCTGAACATAAAAATTGCTCCTCTTGCTACCGAATCTGGGATTTTAGTAAACGTCTCTCGGGAAAGCCCTGATTATTTTTAATTACTGGTGAATAACTGAACACCTGGCTCAAAATTTGTATATAGCTTACAATTGATGTAAGGATAACGGAAAAATTACACCATGACATTTTCCCTGGGGAACGTCAAGCAAGAGCGTTAGAAAAGTACGTCGGAAAATTGATGCTCGGGGACATGATCAAACACTTGTGTGAAGCTTCGTATAAGCAATCTTTACCTATTGAATAAACTTCATACCAAAAGTCAGACATTTTGATTTGATCTAAGGCACTAAAAAATGGTTCTAATTAACAAGACTCTCACTAGATATTTTCACAGCCTGGCGCCATTTATCAAAGCGGCCGCTAATTGTAAAACTGTCTAGCGGGACTTTTGAACTTTACAATCATCTTGCAGTCTCTTAGATCCTGGCATTCACTTTATTTAATGGGTAATGATTATACACATTTTGAGACAGGTGCTCCATCATTTCAGGATAGTGAAAAATAATTGAGGCTTATTCTGGCTGCTATTTCCGAATGTTCCAGTCTCACGTGCAAGAGAAGTGATTTTTGCGATTAGCAAATATAGGTTACTAAAATATCTTGAATCCTGCCGAGTGTTTGAACATGACCACTTTTTCCTACTAGCTCTTCGACTATTGTTCTAGTTATACCAAGCATGATATAGGTAACTTGTTCCTACTAGGTACTAACTAGCATGACAAGATAACTTGTACCAATTTAATAGGGCTACCCAAAAGTAATCAACATTTTTACTTTGGAATTCGTTTTATTTGCCACGGACATCTCACCACACCCACAATAACATCTTCCTGATGGACAAAGTTGGTTTAGAGTCTGGTACTGGAGATTGGACACTAGGGTCTTCAAGGCATCCTGGTCACACTGTTTTGGCCTAGCGCATGAGGCATATCTGTGAGGTCAAAATCACCCTCAGTACCAACGTCCGCACTTGTTTACCGTCAACACGTAACTATAAACTTAATTTATTTTTTGAGTCACAGCTGTCGCCTTAATTCCAGCATGATACGGAAAAAGCATGCAGTGGAGAATATGCTCTTCAGAAGGTACGAACCCCGTCATACTCTATCAAGACACAAATAATAAATGAACTGTTGAGCAAAGAGACTGATCCACTGATAAATATAATGGTATGACTGTTTACTCCACAAAGATTAGTGTAGTATTAAGACAAAAATATATCTTATCAAATTTTTGATTACTTTTGGGTACCCTTATTACATATAGATAACTTGCACCAAGTATGAAAATTTTGGAAGATATTTGAAATTTATCTCTGACTATGTTCTGCTGGAGTTGATGTATCTGAAAAACCAAGTAAACACTCAGCGTAAGCAGTGTTGTAAAATACCCGGCTATTTATTCTTAAGGGTAAATACCCAATTTCATAAATACCCGGGTATTTAAAGTATTTAACTAAACCGCGACTTAGTAATCGAATATTGTAAAATGTCATGGATCTTGCCAGTTTAGTGATATTGCAACACAGAGGAACTATTAAAACAATAATAAATTATAAAATAGGATCACTGAGAGGTTAATAAATAATAAATTATTACCTGAAAATTTGCCTACCGACTACCAATAAAACAAGTTGTTTGGCTAAATTTGATACTAGTGTACTGCATTCACAAAAATGTAGCCTCAGCTAAAACTTAAGACTAGGATCATCTCAATTTCTCAAAAATTAAGTTACCTATTCATTAACCAAAACACATGTACCATTCAAGCCTCTCCACCATAACATGGGACTTATTTTATTATTTTCTTTGTCATTGTATTCAAGGCCTTCCCAAACAAAGGATCTTTGCCATAATCCCTCTTGGTCCCTAAAGTCAGCTATGTCTTTCCGAAGATCAACTGATTTCAATCCCATGCTTCTGCCTAACTCACACACAAAACAAATGGAAGAGTCTGCAGCAAGATGTGCGTTTCCAACACCAAACTGAATTCGTTTCTCCTAGTTAGCACAAGTTTTTCCTCCGTTTTTTGAAGAGAAGATTCTGGGATTTCTTGTTGAAGAGTTTTCAGTAATTCTTAAATTTCTTATGAACTGTGTGGATCAAATGGGCATTTAACTGAATTGCAGTGATAAGTTCAACAATTGGACCAAAGATGTTAACTAGTTTCCCAACTCAGACTCAAAACACTCTGTCATCAAGAAGCTACCTTTTCATTTCTGGATTTCCGCTTACTGTAATGTTGTTACTACTGTATGAGCATAATTTCAAATAATATTAACAAGGATCACAAACGATTTAAAATGGTTTTCAACTATTATAATAAACATTAAAAATGTTTTTGACCCTTTTTTAAATGTAAATAAGTCCTTAATAATTGAATAGGCTTCATTAAAACCTTTTTAAAATTAATTAACCTTCCCCACTGTAAAAGTAATCATGAAAATTCATAGATATACATTAAATTGTAAATACCCATAAATACCCGACCGAATTTTAACATTATTTAAAATATTACTGGGTAAGTATTCATGTTTATTTAGTTTTTATGATAAAATGGGTAAGTTTCAGTCCTTGTTTGCACCAAAAAATATTAAAAGAAGTTGTATCAAGCTCAAAAACTGAAAATACCCACTTCTTGGGTATTTACCTTCCCTGTGGGTAAATACCCGGGTATTTATATTTACCTACCCACTGGGTATTTACCCACCCCACATCACTGAGCGTAAGTAGTGAGAGCTACCTTTTTGCCTGGAGTCAATCCTGGTGTGTCCCTGTCTACAATGAATCCAGTGAATGCCTTTGAAGCTGGAGCCTTTGGATCGGGGTCTGTTCTAGCAAGAACGAAGTACCTGCAAATAAATAACACACTGGAATATTTTATAATAAATGTCTGTGTTTCTACAAACACAAAGACTGTATTTTTACTCTCAAAATATAGATATAATATTTGAATCTGACTTAAAATTATTTTATATAATTTAAATATAAAACTACAGAATATTTTAATGACTAAAATGTGTTTATCATGTCCAGGGCCTCCGTTAGGAGGGGGGGGGCATGGTGGACAATAGGCCAGGGGCCTGTGGTCTCAGTGGGGACCGGCCTAATTTTTTTACTCACATTATAATTTGAAATAACACAATTATATACCAAAGTATAGTTCACATATTTAATATTGAGAACAACCAATGAATAATTCTCCAAGTTCTCTATTTCTAATATATAAACAAGCTTTTAAATATTGTCAGTCCAAAACTTTGTAGCTCCAGGAAGTGCCAATGTACCTTTGTCAATATGTAAATTTTCCACTCTGTTCAATTACAAATGTATTTAATTCTGTTTTCTGAGAAATGTCAGTTTTAAATAATTCTATTAATTGTTTTTGGTAATGTTAATGGTGGGAGGAGGGGGTTAAGGGGACCATCAGGTTATTTAGAAAAAGGCCCGTAATTCCTCTTCGAGGTCCTAATGATGTCTCAAAGCACAAAGCATTTACCTAAAATTAAATGACTCACCAAAATTGATGGAGAAACATTCTAGAATAAATTACATTAAAATGATTTTAATAAGAATAATTAAGTCTCCCCGTGATCTAGTGGCTAAAGCCTTGGATTCTTTTGTGGGAGGTGGGGGTTCGAGTCTCGCCTGCAGCAGTGATTTTTCTCATTTCAGGCCCCATTGAGAAAGTTCCCAGCTGTACCAGGCCAATGGCTCAGATGTCGGTGCGCCATAAAAAAAAAAAAAAAAAAAAAAAAAAAAAAATAGTTACCAGTTTGCAACTCCTCCATTTGTAATCCACATTTTCTGTCCATTTATTATCCACTCATCTCCTTTCTTTACTGCTCTAGTTTTCAGTCCATTCACATCTGATCCTGCATTAGGTTCTGTCACGCAGTATGCCTAATAACCACATTATCATCAAAAAAATTGAATCACATAGAAAGAAATTTTTTTTTCTAATCACAAAATTAATTTTGCTGTATGTTATTTGTTAGTTAAACAGTGGTTGGCCACAATGGATGCTAGAACCGTTGATTGACAGTAATAGAATACAGTCCAAGTCATGAACCTATTTGATAAAATTGTCCAATGAAGGAAAGGGTTGACAAAAGAAACCATAATTCTCATAAGCTTTCTTGGCCTATGTTATTTAATGTTTTAAAGTTTTCTGTATATGACTGTGTTGAATTGGTTATAACCGACATTTCGCCAGACATTCTGCCGGCTTCCTCAAGGTTCATTCTGAGAATCAAGAAAGGTTTCTGACTTGACTGAACCCTATCTTCATTTTTAGAGGAAGTCGGCATAATGTCTGGCATAACATTATGTTTTTGTTCAGTTAAAATTTTATATTACTAAGAAGTAGTAAGATATTTATTCGTTCATTATTCAAATTTAACCTATTTATTTTGAAAATATCACTAATATATATATATATTGTAATGATTAATTTTTACAATAAGAAATAAAGAAATTTTAATTAGTTTTATAATATTAATTTAAATTAATCTCAGGGACAAAGTTCCGAGTGAATGAACGCAATAATATTGATTCTTAGACAATTCCGAAATACAAAACAATATTAAACTACACACAAACAATAATAAAATAATCGACAACTACAAAAAAAACAATTTTTACCTCTAAATCAATCCGCTTCCAACAAAACTTCACTACACTCCGTATTCCTTGGAGGAGAGCTCTGCCTTCGACCAACGCTGAGAATAGAATGAGGACAAACCCCAGCTCCTCATGCCATGAATATTGGGAATAGACTCCTTGTTCTCCCTATGGCTGCTGAGACTAGACTGACGCCATTCGAGCAAGCGGGAAAGTTTAGCGTCCTTGCTTCTTAACTTCCGCAGTTTGCCGGATTATATATAAAGATAACAATTGTTTCTTGCAATACCAAATAATTAATTTATTGTTATCTGGATGTACATTTAATATGGATATATTGTATACCAGTATTGTCCAAAAACATTATTAATTTCGATCGTATATAATACGATGTTATTTGTATACCTGGTTTGTGATTTGCGCGGGCTTTTCAAAATATCGATGGTTATTTGAATTTAAAAATATTTTCGTGAATGTAATATATCATTACATTTGCACTCCTGTCTAAAAAAAAAAATTTAAAAAAAAAATGTTTTTAGTCCGGTATAAAAAATAAATTTAAAATTGAATTTTTTAATTTGAAGTTTCGGAATACAGAGTTCAGAATAATAGCAAGTGTATTATATTATTTTTAAATTTTGATAGCTTACTTCGTCTCATAATTTTTAATTATTTTGATTATATGAATATAGTATTTTATTAATATACTTATTTTAAATTATTTTTATAATTATCAAATTTATTTTAGGCTAAACTAATGATCTTTATTGAAATAAGTTTACTTTAATATACAAAAAAACATTATTATTAAATTTATTAATTTTACATAATATCAAAATTTTCTTATCCTAAACTAATATGATTATTAAATTTATGATAAATTTTTAAATATTATTATTATCAATTAAATCTTATACTAAACTAATTTTTGTAACAGATAAAAATTCTAAACTAGTACTACAATTAAAAATTGTCCTGGATCCACTATTTATCATTACAATCTTTTTTGCATCTGTCCGAATTATTCCTAAGGATTTGTTTTATTCTCTTTCGTGGTGGCCGATTTAATTTTGCAATTTTTTCAATCCCATTTTGATATTGATACTCAAACAGTATTTTTACTTTATTACCAAATTTGATGTCCATATTTTTCAGATGATTATTGTTGTTAACATTTTTATTCATTATATTATTTTGATTATTACCATTATTATTATTATAACTCATTATTTTTAAACTAATTATATGATCATCAACTAATTTTTTAATATTATTTTGTTCCAAATTCTCATCCATAACGTCTGTACTTATTTTATTTTTTAAATTATCATTAGTTATATTATTTTTAATTATTTCATTTGTACCCTCCTTATCATTATTTACTTCAGTTAATATTTTTTCTTGAATTGTACCATCTTCATTTATTAAACAAACATACTCACTTTCATCTTTAGTTTCAACAAATATTTTATTTTCTTCACATTTTTGATCAATAATACTACAATCATAATTTAAATTATCTTTTATTAATTCACTTAAATCGTCATTATTGATTTGTGTATCGTCATTTTCGGTATTTTTAATTAAATTTTCGTTATTATTTTCATTAATCTCAATAATTCCTTCACTACTTATATTCTTTTTATTAAAAAAGTTATCATTCGATTTTTCCAACTCTATCGTCTCTTCATTTTGATTTTCCCCCATATTATTTAAAGCATTACATAAATTGTCCAATTTTTTATTTTGTTCTATTCTATTTGCATCTATTTTATTTTCCAATATTTTATTATTTTTATCAATTTTATTTTCCAATTTTTTATTGTTTTTACTTAGCTCAACCATATTTTGATTTAGTTCTAATAATAGCTTCATCAAATGTTCTAGGCCTTGAGGATGCATCTCATTATCTCTTTCGGAAGTACGGTCATTGGATAGAATTTCCGTTGCTAAGGAACCCGCCGATTCTCTGAATGCTATTGCATCATCCTCCTGCAATTCGTTTTCACGTGTTTCGACTATAATATTTATTTCTCCCGGTGTTGTAAAAAATACGTATTCCGGTGATTCTACACTATTTTCCTCACCGTTATTTTGAATTTGTTCAATATTCACGTCAGACATTTTTATTTAAAAAAAAAAATTATTTTTAAGTTTTATTTTTAATATTTATTTACTGTTTTTAATTTCAATTCACTCGGCCGTCTACGTTGGGCGCCATTTAATGTAATGATTATTTATTATAAAAAGAAATAAAGAAATTTTAATTAGTTTTATTATATTAATTTAAATTAATCTCAGGGACAAAGTTCCGAGTGAATGAACGCAATAATATTGATTCTTAGACAATTCCGAAATACAAAACAATATTAAACTACACACAAACAATAATAAAATAATCGACAACTACAAAAAAAACAATTCTTACCTCTAAATCAATCCGCTTCCAACAAAACTTCACTACACTCCGTATTCCTTGGAGGAGAGCTCTGCCTTCGACCAACGCTGAGAATAGAATGAGGACAAACCCCAGCTCCTCATGCCATGAATATTGGGAATAGACTCCTTGTTCTCCCTATGGCTGCTGAGACTAGACTGACGCCATTCGAGCAAGCGGGAAAGTTTAGCGTCCTTGCTTCTTAACTTCCGCAGTTTGCCGGATTATATATAAAGATAACAATTGTTTCTTGCAATACCAAATAATTAATTTATTGTTATCTGGATGTACATTTAATATGGATATATTGTATACCAGTATTGTCCAAAAACATTATTAATTTCGATCGTATATAATACGATGTTATTTGTATACCTGGTTTGTGATTTGCGCGGGCTTTTCAAAATATCGATGGTTATTTGAATTTAAAAATATTTTCGTGAATGTAATATATCATTACAATATATATATATATATATATATATATATATATATATATATATATATATATATATATATATATATATATATATATACTTGCTACATCTATCTTTCATTCATTGGACTGCGTCATCAGGTTGGGATCTTATGTGGGTTTCCTCCCTATAAGAAGAGGGAGGGGGAAAATGGGCTAAAGAAGTCTACAATCAAAAATAGTGCTCCAAAAGAACACTCCCTCACTCAAATCAAAATGTGCAGGTGAAATACTGTGTGCTGATGCAAAAGCTGGAAATCTCTCCATCTTTACTACAATCCAGCTGACTCTAGAGACCTAATGTCGCAAAACGAACAAGCTGTTACGTTTTGACTCAGAAGGTGACACTGGAGGCTTAAGGCATGACAATACAAGATGTTGGGGTCTCCCTTGGTCTAGTGGCTAGCACATTAGATTCATAAGCGGGAGATGTTGAGTTCGATCCCGATCGGCAGCAGGAATTTTCTCATCCCACTGCTCGATTTCTTGCTGCACCTTGGATGTCGGCGCTAATGGCCTAGATGTTGAAGCGCCGTATGAAAAAAAAAAAAAAAAAAAAAAAGAAAAAAAAAAAAGATGTTCTATATAGATATAAGCTTTATAAGTTAATGTGAGCTTTGAGAACACACTCCTGAACACATCCAGTCATGTTCGCTCCTTGATGGGATGAGAGGGAGGCATGGGCTTATATAAGGGGGGCTGAGGTGGCTGCAGCCCCCCCAAATTTTGAGTTGAAAATGTTTCATAAACCCTTAAAAATAAATTAAATAAGATCATTTAGTTCATAAAAAATATTTTATTTTGGGTGTAATAGCAATTTAGTTAGTTAAAACTATTCCAAGTTCTAAAATGTTAGTATTCCATACCCCGGAAATGGTCTCAGCCCACCACCCCCCCGAAATTATTTTCTATATACGCCCATGGATGGAGAATTTTGCTAGCACCACACATTTAGCAAATCAACTCATCAAAAGCCTAAAAGATCTTGTGAGTACTGTCAAATTTGTACTTTTATCTCTTGACCTGACAAATCCATACAGAGAAGTCTCATAATAATTAAATGGAACCTAACTATCTACAACTAGTAGCTACTGGAATCTACAATTAGTAGATACTATCTACAACTAGTAGATACTGGAATCTACAATTAGTAGATACTATCTACAACTAGTAGCTACTGCAATCTACAATTAGTAGATACTACCTACAACTAGTAGATACTGGAATCTACAATTAGTAGATACTATCTACAACTAGTAGCTACTGCAATCTACAATTAGTAGATACTATCTACAACTAGTAGATACTGGAATCTACAATTAGTAGATACTATCTACAACTAGTAGCTACTGCAATCTACAATTAGTAGATACTATCTACAACTAGTAGCTACTGCAATCTACAATTAGTAGATACTATCTACAACTAGTAGATACTGGAATCTACAATTAGTAGATACTATCTACAACTAGTAGATACTGGAATCTACAATTAGTAGATACTATCTACAAGAAGCAATACTTCTTTGCTGTATTTTCACTCAGATTAATATTTAAATTTACTTACACAGCAGCATTAAAATTAATGAACATTTGTTTTTACTCACAGCAAGTAATGGTTCTTCAACAAGTCTTGGCAAGTATTTTTTCTTTTGTTCTTCATTTCCAGCTAAAATTACCGGTGCTTGCTGAAAAATAGGTAAAACAATTAGGCTGACATTAATAATTGAAGTATTAATGTGGAAGGAAAGTAAATCTTGTATATAAAAATTTAATTTAAAAAATCAAAAAAATTTTCAGGATGAAATCTGTACTCAGCATGACAAATATACAAGTAATATATAGAGTTTTCAAAATCAGGGCTTCTTTTATTTATGTTTACCATTAGGAATTGAGACGTTACAGATACAAAGAGAGAACTCAACAACAGGTATTATTCTTCAACTGACCCTTTTTTCCATTCTTCTTATTTTCGTGGAAGGTCAATTAATAAAAACTTCACCATACAGTATCACCAACTTTTTTCCGTCCCTACATGTTTCACACCTTTTTTGGTGCCTCTTCAGGGGAAAAAATACATATATAAAACATACAGCCTCAATTTGAGGAGGATAACCTTCCACCAGTACGGCCACGTCTAGAATGATCATGGTGTGAAAGAATCCAAAATGGCGAAATATAATCAGCTGATCCATAATCGATTTGTCAAACATTTAAAATTAATTTCCAGAATAAATATAGTCTTAAAAATTAAAACCATCTTCCCACCCTCTAATTAAAACATATTTTTACCTTTTGTTAAATAAATTAATAAAAATCGTATTCAAATGTAATATTTCAGTTTTTTTTATTTACCACTTTTTCCCTATTTTTTATGATATGGATATTTTCCTTAATTCTTCTTTTCATTCTATTTCTCTTTCAGGAACAGAGCCGAAGTTTTGTCACCAAATGGTGAAAAAACTAAAATATATATAAATATACTATTTCTCTCTACAAAAGGTAAAAATATGTTTTAATTAGAAGGTGGGAAGATGGTTTTAATTTTTAAGACTATATTTCTTCTGGAAATTAATTTTAAATGTTTGACAAATCGATTATGGATCAGCTGATAATATTTCGCCATTTTGGATCTTTTCAGACCATGATCATTCTAGACGTGGCCGTACTGGTGGAAGGTTATTCTCCTCAGATTGAGGCTGTAAGTTTTATATATGTATTTTTTCCCCTGAAGAGGCACCGAAAAAGGTGTGAAACATGTAGGGACGGAATAAAGTTGGTGATACTGTATGGTGAAGTTTTTATTAATTGACCTTCCGCCTACCACGAAAATAACAACAACAGGTAGTTTTCAGGAAAATGTGTGTATATTTTTTCCTCATCGGCGAAATCCACTAGATATTCAAAACATTTTGTCGTTGTGGGATGTCTCGTTGTTTGTTAATTAATTTATATTAATAAACAAATTATATAACAATTGACCAGGAATTAGTGTGAAGTTCACTTTCAACGAAAAGAGTATTTTATTTATATGAACAACCATCGGGCTAGTAGTGGAGTGTTGAGTTAGCCTTTCGTATCTGCCTTCCTATGGAAGTTTCCAGCCAGCTTGTTTTCATTCTATCTGTATTTTGAGAGGGAAAGAAGGGCAAACTCATTATGAAAAAGTCCGTCACGCAGGAGCTGCATAACTAAGCACTTTCCTCAGAATTTGGGTAGTGTAGATTGCTTTCCAGAACAATTTGCTTAAAATATACATAAATAAAATAAAAACATGAATAGTTCTCTTTTAAATTTGTAATGAGTAACTGATCAATTAATAATTTGCTTCCAGAGTTATGTTTACACATGGTACCTATTACACTTCGTAATAAATACAAAAAACCTCATATTATCGTATTTTGATCTAACGCAGGAACAGGATACAGCCACTCTAGTGGTAGAAAGCGCTCCTTGCGGCGGCTTTGTGAACCTACGTCTGACGGGCTTTTCTATTGAAATATATTACAAATTAAACCCCCGCTTTCCGATTGACCGATTCAGCTCATTTCTACAACACTTCTTACTCATGAGTTACCCACGACGTATACCGCGTTTCGTTACAATACAGCAGAAATTACGACCGGTATGAGTATATTAAGAATTTGGGTCAGGAGTAAACCCCCCCTTCTAATGAACCGATTTAGTTTATTTTTACAACACATATTTACCTGTAGATTACCACTACGAATACCGAGTTTCGTCGAAATATACCAAAAATCACGGCTGGTAGTGGCGAATTGGTATTGTGGGTCCGGAGTAAACCCCCCCCCCCCTCCTAATGAACCGATTTAGTTTATTTTTACAACAGTTATTTACCTGTGGATTACCACTACGAATACCGAGTTCCGTTGAAATATACCAAAAATCACGGCTGGTAGTGGCGAATTGGTATTGTGGGTCCGGAGTAAACCCCCCCTTCTAATGAACCGATTTAGTTCATTTTTATATCTCACTTTTTTCTCTATATTACCACTACGAATACCAAGTTTCGTTGAAATATAACAAATATTACGGCTGACATAGTCAAATTAGTGTTTTGGGTTCGGGGTAAACCCCCCCTTCCGGTGGACCGACTTTGGTGGTTAACGAACTCGTTCAATCGTTTGCTAATTGAATGCTATATACCAAGTTTCGTGACGAAAAAACAAAAACTCTGGCCGCTATCGTGTTAACAGACATATATATATATATATATATATATATATATATATATATATATATATATATATATATATATATGCATATATATATATATATATATATATATATATATATATATATATAAATTTTAACGGGGGTCATTTTCGGTGTCTACTAGGTAGGATCGATAAAGATTTGAAGAAATTTTTCAAAAATTCCGTCATGAGTCCAACCTCAATAGCTACTTTCCTTCGGAGGAAAGTGCTAAAATATACCTGTAGATTCTCTGAAGCGTCTAGATTCGGATGGCAGGGGAAAAAAAATTACCGGATGTTGAGTTTGCCCTTCGTATCCGCAACACCTCAATTGTACAAGGCATTTTATTTTTTTAATTAATTTATTTTTCTGCAAACAACACACATAATAAAAGAATTATTAGGTTCTTTTTCAGTTAATATTGGTGGAATTTCTTTTTATTTATACTTCCTAAAATTTTTTAAGTATTGTTTTTTCATAAATGGATAAATAATTTAAGTATTTAAATTTTAGCATCTATTAATTTATTAATAATACAGATATATTTATTTCATTTATTTGTTAACTTAAAATAAATTACATAATTTAAAAAAAAAATTGACCGTTTGGAAAGATAGAAATGGGTACTTACGTCTTAGCGTCAAAGCAGGTTAAAGAGTCGGGTCTCAGAGAGCTGGATCAAGGAGTCGAATCACTTTTTACCAATATGGCGACGGGATTATCAACGATTTAGGTTAACTAGTTTTTATGTAACCTTTATCGAGCGAAAAGGCATAGCACTTATATTAATAGCATAATTGCTATGCGTTTCCGCTCGCTCAAGGTTATATCTAAACTCTAGTAAATCCAACTCGTTGATAATATCGATCAAGAATGGTTTTTCGCTGGATAATGGACTGCTATTCAATTTAGCATCGCTTCAAAACTGTCTCTTTCATCCTTACTACTCTGATGTCGCCGTATAAACTCTGCTAAATATGAATCTAAATAATAAACAACAATTTCGTGGGTAAATAAAACACAAATGAATTGCATTATAAAGACAAAGGGAACAAGATGGTTACTATAAACACAATAGCCAATGAACCTATGCTGCTCTGATAGTGATTGACCAATAGAAATGCATTATCCACGATCCAGATCTCTGAACGAGACCCGCCTCTTTAACCTGCTTTGACGCTAATACCTAAGTACCTAGAAATGCAGTGGTCTTATTATGCAAACCTATTTACAACGTAAAATTGAGAGATTTATATGAAAATCTAACTCCTCACATTTTTTTTACTGCTAAATTTTTATCTTTATTTGATGCAAATATAAATACACACACATATCGCACTAGCATTTCTAAAGTGACACAACTCAAAAATCGGTTGTACTCACACCGTCATAGTTAGGACTATGAAAGACATGGTAAATATATCTTTATCAGCCATCAAAACAGTATGTACCTAGCTTCAGAGCTTGTACACCAGAGGGCACTTGTGTCACCCTTCCTGTCTAAATGCTAAGCCCCCTATATAGGTAAGATTGACACATTTTCAGTTTAGTTTTATTTTGAGTTGTGTTACTTTAGAAATACTAGTGCGATATATAAACACATGTAAGTATGGGTTTGATTCCCACCAGGGAGGTGGCTTTTCTTTAGAAACAAGAAAAGGCATCAGCCCTATCCTGGCTAGAAAGAGTGGTAACCTATAGATAACTCGTTTCAAAAATCGGCAAATGTGAAGGAGCGCGGTCTCCACATCGATAACGTATTTTGATGCACTAAACACGAATCCGTTAAAAAAAAAAACTCGCTTTTCACTAGGAAAGAAGTCATTAAGCATGCGCCATAGTCCTTAATGACGAAGTGTAATTGAAATTTAGACTCACCTTGTGGTAGCTGACTTGGTCGTAAATTGTCGCTTTTGGGCATACGTGCTATGCGTTTCCGCTCGCTCAAGAAGATATCAAAACCCCTAGCCAATCCAACTCGCTAAAATCTTCTATTAATTTTAGCGAGTTGGATTGACTAGAGTTTTGATATCTTCTTAAAATTAAAAAAAAAAGTTTAAAGAATGGTTTATTATTTACAAAAAATATTTTTGAATAACTAACTGGAGATAAATTGATAAATAATTGATGGTAAATTTCTAATAGACGTCCTTATTACGAACGTTTCCATACCCGCGCATGCGCATGTTGACAAACATAGTAGGCTACATTACCTTTCAGAACCCGCACAACAGTGAACTTTAGTGTTTCATAACTTCTTTCCTAGTGAAAAGTGAGCTTTTTTGTTTTTTAACGGATTCGTGTTTAGTGCATCAAAATACGTTATAGTGCAACATTTCAAAAGGATCGGTGTGGAGACCGCGCTCCTTCACATTTACCCAAAAATCTTTAAGCATAAGTGGACATAAAAATTTAAATAAATAAGTATGAGTTTATGTTGTTATGGTGATAGTTAGAATTTATTAGAACATATGTATTTCATACAGGCTCTTGTTTTTATTATTAAATTTAAAAAACAGATGTTATGATAGATATAATGTAACAGTATTGTGTTGTGTTTGTTCCATAAAATATATTTCTTTAATATAACATGGCGCTGCGGGTATAGAACCAACTGAAGATGGAGTTTAATAAGCCTGGTAAGCTGAGAACTGATGGAAGACTCAGTGAAAATTTCCATGAATTCAGGGAAGAAGTTTTAAATTATTTCGAAGCCATCGAGAATGGGAGCTGTACAAGTCGCCCGACTGAAGAACTTGATAGGCCCTGAAGGTATGAAGATGTATCGTGCTATCACAGACATAAAGCCAGAAGAAGAATCCGTGGAGTCTATATTAATGATATTAGAGGGACATTGCACACACAAGAAAAATGAAACCATGGCTGTGTTTGCATTTTTTAATAGAAAACAGCGAATCGGTGAACCATTTGAAACATTCTTTATGGATCTTAAATCATTGGCAAAGAGTTGTGATTTCAAGGATCAAGAAGAAAAACTGCTTAAGGCATCCAGTCCGAATCGCTGAAGGAAAAACTTTTGAGGGAGTCAATCTCATTAGAAAAAGTCATCGCCTGCTGCAAATCATGGGAATTGGCAAGAAAAAATATGGACACACTTGCAAGAGAAGTCACAAATGTGTCACTGGATGAAGTGAAAAGGGAGAATGCTCCACCCTGGAGAGCCAGACCACGTCAATCGCCAAACCAGAAGAAGATGGCATAATGCCCGATGTGCGGGAGAGACGAGCATGCTGAAGTTGCTGACTGTCCAGCAAGATATAGGACCTGTTTCAGATGTTGTAGAAGAGGCCACTATTCCAGAGTCTGCAGGTGTGTCCGTACCTTCCAGCAGCCAGTCAGCAGGAGAGGAGGCAGAGTTCACGAGGCGAGGACCACCGGCGAGGACCAGAGCGACGATGAAGCCCACTACACAGTGAGTTCTGTATGCAATATAGGAGGTAAAACGGGGCAAAAATCTTGGTTTTGTGATATTTTAGTGAACGGGGGGTCCAAAATTTCTTTTAAACTAGACACTGGGTCAGAGGTCGATATTTTACCTCTAAAGTACATTAAAAAATTAGGGATTGAAAATAAATTAGTTAAATCTCCCGTCAAGCTAGAGGCCTATGGGGGATTTTGTATAAAACCAATAGGAGAGGTTATATCGAAGGTTCAACCAGTTAATAAATCGATTGCTAAGCAGGTTAAATTTATTGTAATAGAAAGCAATGCTACTCCACTGCTGGGTTTGAAACATGTGTTGATCTAGGTTTGATATCCCGAATTAATGAGGTTAAAAAGAATATTAAAAGTAAAGATGAATTTTTGATGGAATATAAGGACGTATTTGAGGGTTTAGGTTGTTTTCCTGATAAGTGTACTATTAAATTTACTCCCGACGATTTGCCCCATGCCAGCTCAGCGAGACGAATACCGCTTAAGCTCAGGGATAAGTTGAAAAAGCATTTAGATGATCTTGAATCAAGGGGAATTATTTAAAAAGTAGATAGTCCGCAAGATTGGGTTTCGAACGTTGTGGTTCTTGAAAAACCGAACGGTTCTCTCCGTATGTGCATTGATCCAGTTCATTTAAATAAGTATATTGTTAGAGAGAGGGTCACTATCCCTACTCTTGAGGATCTTGCTCCGATCTTAGCTAACAAAAAGTTTTATAGTATTTTAGTCATCAAAGATGGGTTTTACCACATCCCTTTAGATGAGAAATCTAGTTCTTATTGTAGTCAGTACCATGTTCGGATCTTACAGGTTTAGAAGGTCTCCTTTTGGATTAAAAAATTTACCCGAAAAATTTCAAAAGTTGACACACAAATATTTTGGAGATATTAAAGGGACAACTGTATATTTTGACGACATTTGTATGAGTGCTAATTCCGAGGAGGAGTTAAATTCGATTGTACAATCAGTTTTGAATAGGGCAAGGGACCTAAATATAAAATTCAATTTTTCAAAATTCCAGCACGGACTTAAGGAAATAACATATCTCGGGATGGTCTTCAATGAACAGGGTATGCGTCCAGATTCTTCTAAAATTGATGGTATTAATAAGTTTAAAATTCCAGAAAATAAAACTGAGGTTCAACGGCTGTTGGGAGTTCTAAATTATGTAAGAGCATTTATTCCGGAGATGTCCAAAATTGTTCTTCCTTTTCGTGAATTGCTAAAAATGGGCGTTGAGTGGCAATGGTCAGCTGCTCATGATCATGCTTTAAAGATTATCCGTAAAATCCTGACGAGTGATAATGTTTTAGCACCTTTTGATCCTAAATTGTCAACTTCTATACAATGTGATGCTTCTAAAGACGCTCTCGGTGCATGTCTTTTGCAGAACGGTCGCCCTGTCGCTTACGCGTCCCGATCCCTAAATTCGTGTGAAGCTGAGTATGCTCAGATTGAAAAGGAGCTACTTGCTATAGTATTTGCTCTAAAGAGGTTCCATACCTATATATATGGAAGCCCTGATCTGACAGTATTTTCAGATCATTTGCCACTGGTTTCCATTATGTCAAAATCAATGGATAAAATAGAAAATAATCGAATTCGCCGGATGCGATTAAAATTATTAGTTTACCAATTTAATTTAAAATACTTGCCAGGAAAAGAGATGCATGTGGCAGATTTTCTTTCTCGGTGTGGAGTTAAAACAGACGAGGAGGTCAGTGATTCCATGAAAGATGTGGTCCATTGTTTAGAACAAAGAGTTGAGTTTTCTAATGAGAAGTTGGTCGAATTTCAAAAAGAGACACAAAAAGACGTGGTCCTAAGCCAAGTAATTGAATTTTGTAAAAGCGGTTGGCCAATAAAATTTAAGGAATTTGGAGAATTGAAAAATTTATTTAAAATTCGGAATGATTTAGAACTTAGCAACGGCCTATTATATTATTCTAAGAGGGTTGTAGTTCCCATTAAATTGAGAAAAAATACTTTGAATTTATTACATGAAACCCATTTGGGCTACAAAAAAATGAAAAAACTCTCTGATAATTACTTTTATTGGCCAAGTATTAATTATGATTTAAAAAATTTCGTTGACTCTTGTACCGAATGTACCAAATATTCTCGGTCAAATATAAAAAATCCATTAATAAATCATGAAACTCCAACAGTTCCGTTCATCAAAATTGCCGCTGATGTTGCAGAATGGGCAGGAAACAGTTATCTCGTAGTAATAGATTACTTTTCCAGGTGGATTGAGGTTTCAAAACTCCACTCAAAAACTAGCACTGCAGTTATATCAAAATTTAAAGAGATATTTGCCAGGTTTGGGATTCCACGTGAACTAGTTGCAGATAACATGCCCTTTGGTAGCATAGAATTACAAAACTTTGCAATAGAATGGGGTTTTAAGATCATAACATCCAGCCCTCATTATCCTAAATCAAACGGACTAGCTGAAAAGGCTGTGGGGATCGTGAAAAATATGCTGAGCAAATCACATGAGAGTAATATAGATTTCAACCTTTTTCTTCTAAATTACAGGAATGCTCCTGTAGCAGATTTGGATTATAGCCCGGCACAACTTCTTCAGAGTCGAATATTAAACTCAAAATTGCCCATTTCAAATGAAAAATTGCAGTCGCATTTAGTTTTCAAAGAGGCTTACAACAAGTCCCTAGATAATAAAAGTCGTCAAAAGCAGTGTTACGACAAAACGTCAACTAAGGAACATATTTTCAAAGAGGGGGACAAGGTTATAATTCAAAATGTTAAAACCAAGATCTGGGAACAAGGGGGAAGTTGTAAAGAAACGCCCGGAACCTCGGTCATACCTAGTTAGATTACAGGATGGTCGTATACATCGAAGAAATATTATTCACCTAAAACCTTTTGTTCCTAGGGGAGGTGTCTAGCTTGAAGGGGGAGATGTTATGGTGATAGTTAGAATTTATTAGAACATATGTATTGCATACAGGCTCTTGTTTTTATTATTAAATTTAAAAAACAGATGTTATGATAGATATAATGTAACAGTGTTGTGTTGTGTTTGTTCCATAAAATATATTTCTTTAATATAACATATGTAAGTAATTATTTGTTTTGTGAGATAAAGGCATTTAACTTTTACTATTTAAAAATATTAACACATGCTGGAGGCCCGTTGGCCGTGAGTGTTAAGGCGTGAGCACTTAACACTCTGAGCTAAAGGTCGTGGGTTCGATTCCCACTATGGGGTGGTGGCTTTTCTTTCGAAAAAAGAAAAGGCATCAGCCCTATTTTCAAGCATTTATACGGCAGAATTGCAAGCAATCCTATTAGCTTTATCAAACGTTGATACAATAAATTGCTCAAAGATCCAATTATTTTCAGACTCACTCAGTTCATTGCTCTCTTTTAATAATATGTACAGCACACATGCCATTGTCAAACAAATATACATTCAACTCTACAGACTACAAGAACAAAACATATCCATCTCAATGATCTGGCTACCCGGACATACAAATATCACAGAAAGTACGACAGTCGACATTCAAGCAAAACTGGCTACAAGAAAACAGAATATTGACATAGAAAACGTAACTATACAAGACATAAAAAAAGAACTAGTTGATACTATACAAGAAACATGGCAAGAATACTGGACAAACATACAAAACAACAAACTCAGAGAAATCAAAAATACTATAGGCGAATGGAGCTCTAGTAGCCGAAGAAACAGACGAGAAGAGGTTATACTATGTAGACTACGCATAGGACACACTTTACTAACTCACTCTTATTTAATGACAAATAAAGAACAACCCATTTGCAGACAGTGTAACGTTCCAATGACAGTAAAACACTTACTAACGGAATGCAGAATACTAGAACAACTAAAACTACCTTACAACTTACAGGAACTACTGACAGAGGGTAGCCCCTTCATCAACGATATATTTACATTTTTAAAACAACACAACCTACACACAAAAATTTGATTCCAGGAAAAAATTTAGATAATATTTCGAGGGTATAATAATAATCTGATTTCAATTAAATTTTTTTTTTTTTTTTTTTTTTTTTTTTTTTTTTTTGAACCATTAATTAATGTTAGTAGTTTTAGTCATATGTATGTATATATAAGTCATATGTATGTAAATATAATATCTATATTGTAATAAGCAATACTGTAAATAATGTTAGCTCCTATTTCTTATTCTAAACACTTTTGTAATATTTAGTTCCATAAATTTCTACTTTTGTATATTGTATATTTTGTTTTGTAATTTAAAAAGAGCAAGTCACCCTCGTTGCGAAGCTCTTAAAATAAAAAAATAAAAAATAAAAATAATAATAATGGACGTTAAAATTAAAATAATAACACATGTTGATGAAAAAATAAACTAGGGAAGCGGAATGATGAGCATTTGCAGGCTGGATTAGGGATGGTTTAGAAATAGCTGGTTTGGATGAAACTTACTCCTAGATCTGTTCCTCCGATTGCTGTATTTACGCCCGTACAAGCCCAGCTCATCTCCTCTCGAATCAAGCCTCCTTCTAGGTTATTCAGCTCTGGTCCACCTAGGAATTATGTAATCATAATGGTAGTTCTTATTTAATTATAAATATATTATGATAGAAATTTAGGTAAATCTGAAGGAGAGCGTCCTCAGCTACGATCTTCTTCAAAGTTTGCATTATAACGTATTTAACGTATGTATGCCCTTAAAGTGACCTAGACGTTAGCTCTCATAACCTGCATAACAGTGAACTTAATAACTTCTTTCCTAGTTAAATCCGACGTTTTTTTTTATCGTATTCGTATTTAGTGCATCAAAATACGTTATTGTGCAAAGTTTGAAAGAAATCGGTTTGGAGGGCTGGAAACTGCATTTTTACCCTATTTTTATTATTTAATTCACATATTTTATTCCAACTAATGTATGGTTTGATTTTCTTATTTTTCCATTAGCTATAAAGGTGGTAATTCACCACACTAATTGTGCCTTTGAGGATTGCCTTACTGATGCTTAATAGTCAGCTCTTGGGGAGGTTTCAGTTTGTATTTTTTTTTTTTTTTTTTTTTTTTTTTTTTTTTTTGGCCAAACCCCTGGATGTGCTGTGATATGGTACAGCGAGCTCCATAGAGAATTCCTATAGTTTCCCGTTTTTTAATCTTATATTTTTCTAGGAAATATGGGATGCAGTCCTCAAAAAGTTGCTTGTTTTCTTTATCGGGGTCTTTTTGCGAAGACCACATCCAGTTACTTTTGAAGTAGCAGTAGTGATTTATAACAGTTACTCGTACTCGCTGATAAGCTTACTGATTAGCTTACAGCTTCTTTGCTGGTTATCTATTACTACATGACTCGTTATCTACGGTTATAATTCATATTAGATAATGGCAAGCAATATTTATTAATAAAAAGGTTAATATGATCAAAATCAATTCTCTCAACTATGAAATAAGTTATTAAGCATTAAAGTTGACTGTTTTGCAGGTTATGAAGGATAACAAACAAGTTATTTGTGAACAAACATATTTTAATCATTTTCTCTTTCTTTTTTGGATATTTTACATTTATTAGGTATTACATGCTATGCGTTTCCGCTCGCTCAAGAAGATATCAAAACCCTAGTCAATCCAACTCGCAATTAATAGAATTACATTAATTTTACCGACTCTTGTCTATCCAACTCGCTAAAATTAATAGGATTCCATTAATTTTTCCGAGTAAGAAACCAATCCCTTTTTCTTTGTCAGGAACATCGCGAACTAATTGTAAAAGACTCATTTTTCTCACTAACATAAACAGAGCTTTTTCATACACAAAAGCTAATTCACTGTTGAAGGTTACTTTACTCCCAGCAAAAACCAAAGCAATTGGTCATCGGAATCCTCCAATAGGAAGGCAAAGGAGTTATGCGCATGCGCTGAATCACTGATACAATCACTACTGCTACTTCAAAAGTAACTGGATGTGGTCTTCGCAAAAAGACCCCTTTATCGATTGCCTTAGGTTGATCCATGTCTAATTCAAACTGAATTGTCAGGTCCAATAAAGTCCTTGAAGAACCTTTTTGGTTAATTATGGCTATGCTGGCTCTTGGTTTTGCACCATTTTGATCGGCTACACACACCTTGCTCCTATTCAAACACCTCCAAAACCCCGCTTTCGATCGAAACATGTAGGCTACGATAGTATGTACTTTATGGTGCCTGTTAATCCGCATTAACTCAGACTTCGGGCAGGCATCCAGGATGTGCTTTCAAGCTCTGCAATGGAGTAGTAATTCAATTTGATAGTTGAAAAAAATAATCACTTTTCTGAAAAAAAAATGATTATTTAATTTGTTTATTAATTAACTAAAGACTTTTGATAGAGTGGGAGAGGTATGTTTTATCAAGCACTGATATCATTGAAATTATACATTCAAATCCTGATTAGACTTGGAGAAGAACCGACACATCTTCATAAAATGTAAATTTAACTTAATTCAACAATGCGATTATTTGAAATAATATGATTTTTAAATGTTTTGATAGAAAGAAATAGATTTTGATTTTTTCCAAGTCTAATCAGGACTTGAATGTTTAATTGCAACGATATCAAACTCAAATCTGGCTAGACAAAGTTGTTGTAAATTTTATTACCTTTCATTTACCAAAAAAAAAAAAAAAAAAAAAAAAAAAAAAATGAATTGAAATCGGAAAAAAGATTTAGAGGCTGTGGCCTTAGTTTTGAAACACAAAATGTCATTTGACGCACCACGAATTATACAGCAGTCTGCAGTATGGAAAGGGTTAACCACTTGAGGCATTAGCTTCTAGAACAATGATAAGATTGGAGTTGATATATTTTGGATTTGAACAACCATAGAAATAGCCTATCCTGGATTTCTGAGCGGTTCATGGTACAAGCATAGGAATGGGACAATCTTTCAGGGAGTATATCATAAATAAAGATGTGGTAAAATATGTTGTAAAAATAAACTAAATCGGTTCATTCGGAGGGGGGGGGGGTTACTCTGGACCCAAATTACCAACCTGCCACCCCCAGCCGTAATCTATCATACATATAATAAAATTCTAACGGATCGCTGCCTGTATATGGAAGATAAATGGGGAAGAATACTATTGGGGCTTTAATCAAGGCAATAGTATTGGGGCTTTAATCAAGGCAATACTATAGGGGCTTTAATCAAGGCAATACTATTGGGGCTTTAATCAAGGCAATAGTATTGGGGCTTTAATCAAGGCAATACTATTGGGGCTTTAATCAAGGCAATAGTATTGGGGCTTTAATCAAGGCAATACTATTGGGGCTTTAATCAAGGCAATAGTATTGGGGCTTTAATCAAGGCAATACTATTGGGGCTTTAATCAAGGCAATAGTATTGGGGCTTTAATCAAGGCAATACTATTGGGGCTTTAATCAAGGCAATAGTATTGGGGCTTTGATCAAGGCAATACTATTGGGGCTTTAATCAAGGCAATAGTATTGGGGCTTTAATCAAGGCAATACTATTGGGGCTTTAATAGAGGCAATAGTATTGGGACTTTAATCGAGGCAAAACTATTGGGGCTTTAATCAAGGCAATAGTATTGGGGCTTTAATCAAGGCAATACTATTGGGGCTTTAATCAAGGCAATCGTATTGGGGGTTTAATCAAGGCAATACTATTGGGGCTTTAATCAAGGCAATACTATTGGGGCTTTAATCAAGGCAATACTATTGGGGCTTTAGTAAAGGCAATAGTACTCAAAACAATAATTTTTAGAAATTTTGTTTGTTTATCTGTTTGTCTGTGTGTTCTAATTTCAGAAACCGGGGAGTTTACTCTGGAACCATAGTAATTATTCGCTCATACCAGCCGCAATTGTTGTTGTATTTCAACGAAACTCGATATTCGTTGTGAAAATGTTAATAGAAAAATCTACGCGGACGAAGTAGTGGGCACAGCTGGTCATTAATAAAGTTGTGGCAACCGATGGTGTAGGTGTGTCTACCATGGACAGATACAATTAAATAAATGTGAACATTACCATATTTCTGTGGTATTCCGCAATTCATGATCCCGAGACTGTGAGCTCTCTTGACGAGGTCCCAGGGGAACTCGTTGTTCTTGTCGTACTTGGCGACAACTGGTAGAACCTCTTCCCTGGAGAACTTGCGCACAAGGTTTTGCAGCTCCTTCTGGGTCTCTGTAAACTCTGGGGGAAAGCAGGAAATATATAGACTCATTGCACTTAAAAAATAGGCAGATGAAATAATTCAAAAAATGTTCAGGACATACCAAAGCATAATCCACCAGATTCGGTTCCTGAGGAGAAGGTCCTCCACAATACCCCTAAAGGCGACTTCAAATTAGGTGATGTAACGACCTGAAATCAATTTATTTTCTACATATAATATAGACGGATAAGATTACGCAGTCCATGGGTAATATAGAAAATAATTTCGGGAGGGGCTCGAAGAATTTTGAGGGGGGGGGGGCTGAGAACATTTGGAGGGTATGGAATACTAACAATCTAGATCTGGGAATAGTTAGCCAATTATAACCCAATAAAACTATTTTTTTCTGAACTAAGTGATCTTATTTAATTTATTTTTAAGGTTTTTATGATACATTTTTCCGATTTCGGGGGGGGGGGGCTACAGCCCCGTCAGCCCCCCTTATAAACGCCTTTGACGCAGTCGGGTAAGAGTAAGCATTGAAATTTTAGACTGTTGGTAGGACTGCAGGGAAATTTAGTTTTGGAGTTTTTGTTCGTCTACCACCAGTCCAAACAACGAATGCTTAAAAACAGGTGTAGGTGGACATTTTTGGATATGTTGACCTCCTAACTAGCCGAAACAAAGTTATGAAGCTAAAAATGGTGTTCCAAACATGTCCACCTATAACTCTTAGTTTTCTGGACTATTAGTCGCTAAATTTCTGATTTCACGATGAACACTGAAATTATTTTTACGTTTCAAGGAAAATACATAAAATAGCAAAGTAATATATATTGTTGACGGGAATGCAATACTCTACAACCCTATAGCCGTTATTTATTATTTTGGTACATCGTTGAAGAGTTATCCGGTCAAAACGGGGGAAAAATATGCGGTAAAAGTGTTTTTTCCAAAATGGCAGACTTTCAAGAGCCGATATTTCGAAAACTAAAGATATCTCGAAAAATATTAATGTATAGAACTTGTAGGAAATTTAATCAGCTTTCATTAGTTATAGATTAGTCATGTCGCTAGGACGCAGGGTTTCCGAGATATAAGTGAAAACCCGAAAAATGGGACCTTCTAAACCCCCCTCCCCCCCGGCAAAAAGGCAACGGGCGAGGACTTTTGATATGTTCACCTCCTATCCAGCCCAAACAAAGTTACGAAGTCAAAAATTTTGTTCCAAAAATTTCCACCTATAGCTGTTCGTTGCCTGGACTCCTGAGATCGTGCCACGCTTTCATCGGCTGTTCACAATTTTCCGGTATTTTTTTAGATAAAACATACTTTTAGTACTTTTATATGTAATATTTATAGCTTCAAACGAAAGAATTTTAATAAACGTAACATATTTTCTAATATATTTGCTTAGTATTAAAGAAAAGTGCAGAATAGTAACTGCTTATGCACTGCTTATGAAGGCAGTGGGTCTTTTGTTTGCGACCACTGCTAGTACGGGTTGCTCTTAACCACCCTTTCCATGGGCGTATATAGAAAATAATTTCGGAGGGGGCTGGGAAAATTTCGGGGGGGGGGGGGGGGCTGAGACCATTTCCGCTGTATGGAATACTAACAATTTAGATCTTGGAAGAGTTTTAACCAACTTAAACGCTATTACACCCAAAATAGAATATGTTTTATGAACTAAATGATCTTATTTAATTTATTTTTAAGGGTTTTATGAAATTTTTACCGATCAAATAAAAATTTCGGGGGCTGCAGCCCTCTCAGCCCCCCCCCTTATATACGCCCATGACCCTTTCCACAGATTCTCATTGGCCTGGGTATTTATAAAGTACAACCAAACGTTACATAATTAGTTCTGTACTTAATAAATAACATTACGTAAACATTTAGAGGTTTGTATATATTTTTTTTTTTTATAAATCCTAAGATATAACCCGAAATCCACTAGGTCATACTCTACCCCTCACTTACTCTATATAGTTTTATGTTATAAAATACATTTTAGAATATCAATGAAAAAGTATGCTTCGTTGATGCGATAAGATATCAGGGGATACTTGAAGCCCATAATTGGGCATTAGCTAATTAACAATTTCATAATTCTACAATGGGCTAATTGTGGGGATTATAATTAGCCTTTATTATGGATTTTAATGGTCATTAATTTTAATTGCTCATTATCCTTTATGTTCAGTTTATTTTTAGCACGGTTTTTCCGTCTTTCCATAGCTAGAAAACCCGCTTATGAGGTTGAACTCATGCCGCCGTTTGGTGGTGTGGGGACTAGAAAATTTTGATGTTTCAGAACCCATAGATCCTAAAAATAACGATAGTTCAAGTTTATATATATATATATATATATATATATATATATATATATATATATATATATATAAAATCAGTCCCGTAACGGGCCACAAGGGCCCAGAGGGGCAGATACTGTAGAGGTATCTGATTCTTGACCATACGGCACACTAGGGAGATAGTGTGCTCAACACTATGCTCCGGCCGCCTGATTTTCCCCTTGGCTGCTTCGACTGCTAGAGTCATTAGCACCCAAGGTTCCCATTATTAATTAAATTAATTAAAGGCTGGATGAGCCTAGGGACGATCTGGGACCCCAAATCCAACCCTCGAACGGTAGCACTAGAAGAAAAAATCTTTAGTGCGTGCTCGGGTTTTGAACCTGGTCCTCCAGTTCATTAGTCGAGTGCACTACCACTGAGCTAACCTCGTCCCCATATATATATATATATATATATATATATATATATATATATATATATATATATATATATATATATATATATATATATATGTGTGTGTGTGTGTGTGTGTATACATATAGTTGACTCTCCCTTATCGAGCGTTCTCCTATCCGTCGCTGTCTCTAATCCAGTGGTCTCTGAGAGGAATGAGTGACGGATCTCGGAGCTAGACCGGCTCGAGGGTTCCCAGAAACGGGGTCTACTTTGTTTGAAGAGAATTTGCCTGCCGAACGTAGGTTAGCAAGGCTGCCACTAGAAGCGCCTCTGTTTTGATATGACTTCTGCTTTATACCACTAGGGGGACTGTATCCTCTTCCTGTGTAAGATCAAAAGACGAAAATGTGAAGCCTTGTGCATTTATTAAGTAGTAACGTATAAATAAAACTCTAGAAGCAAATTAATTTTAAAAAATAATAATTCAAACAGTTGCTCATTACAAATGTAAGAGAGAAGAACTAAATAAGGCAAATTGTTCAGGAATGCAGTGAACACTGCTCGAATCCTGAAGAAAGTGGTTGGTTATGCAGCTCCCGCGTAACGGACTTTGAATTTGTATAGGTTATTTTTAATTTAAATAGGTCTGTTTTAAATTATTAGAAATCCAGCTCCTGCGTGTCGGACTTAATTGTAATGTAGATTTTGGTTCGAATTATCCAAGATCAAATCCTCCCAGTCCTTAATTCATCGTATTGAAAAGTCTATCAAAATATTTGAAATCATGAAATGATTTTAAATTCTCCTCAATTTGCCTTGTCATTAATGACGGCTACCTTATTACCTGTACTATCTCCAAGGTAACGGAGCACACCATTCATCCTTACCTACTGATAAGGTTATCAGGGTATTTTTCACCTGTTAACAGCTATGACCTCATAACTGCATTGTATTCACTTTAAAGGATTCATTCATTTCACTGTTTGTTTTATTATTCTTAATTTTTTGTTATGACCTTCGATAGCCAAGGTCATTAGAACAATTGTTTTTGATCTCAGGAAAAGTAACATTATCTCTTTTTTCAGATTTAATTAACAGGAGGTGTATTAAGGATAAACAGGGTTTACACCATTTACACTTTATGACGTTACTTCCCTCCCAATGAGGAAGAAACTAAGAGGTCCACTCAATGCCGCAATAAGCGGGTGTAGATGAGAAATGTTGACTGCTGTGATACTGACAATCACTATAGTCCAAGGGAGTATATAGAAAATTATTTCGGGGAAGGGGGGGGGGGGCTGGGAGCTTTCGGGGGTATGGAATACTAAAAATCTATCACTTCTTTAGATAGTTAGCTAACTAAAACGCTATTAAACCAAAAAAAAAAAAAAAAAAAAAAAAAAAAAAAAAAAAAATCTGAACTAAATGATCTTATTTAATTTATTTTTAAGGTTTTTGATTTTATTAATTGATTATTAAAAAATTGATGGGAATATTACAAGTGGTTGAAGAAATATGGCTAAAAGTGTTTTTTCAGTTTCTAAAAAAACACTTTTAGCTATATTTCTTCAACCACTTGTAATATTCCCATCAAATTTTTTTTCGTTCAAATATACTTCATTGCGCTCAAAATCATCGGGCTTTTGAATTTTTTTCACTATGTTTTGATGCCAAAAAGAATTCGTCCAATTTACAAAAAAACTCACATTTTTGGATAAAAAACTAGAATTTCTCAGGAAACTGTGCGTGATAGACAGAATCTGACTTCAAATTCGTGTTCAGCACATTTGAAAACAGTAAGAAAGCATGTTTTGGTTTGAAGGAGGATTTTCGTGCAGAACAGTGTTATTATTTCTTTGCACAAGGCTTGTTATATAACATCTCAAAATAGTAGGAAAGATATATTATGAAAAACAGCAAAATTACAAAGGTCTAAGTAAGTATTTATCACAAAGATTGTTTTTATCAAGTTACTGAATCGATTATAACAAATAAAAATCTCGCACACAGGAGCTGCATAACTATTGTGGTTAGTTTAAGCCGTAATACTGAGGAGTGTGATTTACATAACGTATAAACGTGCAAAATTAACGTAAATAGCTGATTTCGATTAGTAATAAACAGCTGATTCTAATATTAATGTTTTATTTAATTTTGTTCCAGAATATAATACACACCTAAAGAACAAGAAACAAAGGGTTTCAAGTTAACAAGAAACATTGGGTCTTTTCTAGAAGATGGCCGCTTATAGCTTAAAGTTAAGGTTAAGATTAGCTTAATTATATGTAATTTTTATACACAAAGATGACCGTAATAACCAGACATACTTTTATATTTTATAATTACAAACACATTTTTGTTTTCATAATTACATTTTATCCTTCCGGAAACCAATATTTTTCCGCCTAAATTACTAAGGCACTGATGCGATGACATCCCCACCGATCCTTGCTCTCTGACAACTGGAGAGACATGTTATGTAGATGAGTGTGTTATGTAGTTGAGTATGTTATGTAGCTGAGTATGTTATGTAGATGAGTATGTTATGTAGCTGAGTATGTTATGTAGTTGAGTATGTTATGTAGCTGATTACGTTATGTAGATGAGTATGTTATGTAGCTGAGTATGTTATTTAGCTGAGTATGTTATGTAGCTGAGTATGTTATGCAGCTGAGTATGTTATGTAGATGAGTATGTTATGTAGATGAGTATGTTATGTAGCTGAGTATGTTATGCAGCTGAGTATGTTATGTAGATGAGTATGTTATGTAGATGAGTATGTTATGTAGCTGAGTATGTTATGTAGCTGAGTATGTTATGTAGCTGAGTATGTTATTTAGCTGAGTATGTTAAGTAGCTGAGTATGTTATGCAGCTGAGCATGTTATGTAGATGAGCATGTTATGTAGCTGAGTATGTTATGCAGCTGAGTATGTTATGTAGATGAGTATGTTATGTAGATGAGTATGTTATGTAGATGAGTATGTGATGTAGCTGAGTATGTTATGTAGCTGAGTATGTTATGTAGATGAGTATGTTATGTAGATGAGTATGTTATGTAGCTGAGTATGTTATGTAGCTGAGTATGTTATGTAGCTGAGTATGGTATGTAGCTGAGTATGGTATATAGCTGAGTATGTTATATAGCTGAGTATGTTATGTAGCTGAGTATGTTATGTAGCTGAGTATGTTATGTAGCTGAGTATGGTATGTAGCTGAGTATGTTATATAGCTGAGTATGTTATGTAGCTGAGTATGTTATGTAGCTGAGTATGTTATTTAGCTGAGTATGTTATGTAGCTGAGAATGTTATGTAGCTGAGTATGTTATTTAGCTGAGTATGTTATGTAGATGAGTATGTTATGTAGATGAGTATGTTATGTAGCTGAGTATGTTATGTAGCTGAGTATGTTATTTAGCTGAGTATGTTATGTAGCTGAGTATGTTATGTAGCTGAGTATGTTATGTAGCTGAGTATGTTATGTAGCTGAGTATGGTATGTAAATATATTATTGTTAGAATATAAGTACATTTAATTTGCTATTGATTTCCCCAGCTAATAGGAACAGAGACATATTTAATATGTTTAAGAAAAGTAATATTACATACTCACCTGTACGGCAATCCGCACTAATGTTAACTATAGTTCAGCGCTCCTAGTGGTAGAAACAACACCTAATGTCCAAGCCGCTTTGGCGGTTTAATTTAATATGAATTCAAAATAATGCTTTGTATCAGGTTTCGTGGCGAAAAAACAAAAATTCTGGCGGGTATCGTGTTAACAGAGACACACTTTCGGATCCAGTAGGTAGGACCGTTAAAGAATTTTTTCAATAACTCTTCGAAAAGTGCATGAAATGGGTTTCAAGTGTGACATTGTAAAACATTGAATATTTGGTTTATTACACGCATAAATTGCAGCAACACATAAATGTTTTAACAATTAGCTGGATACTTACTTTCTGAAATGCTGCCATCGCAAAGACTGAACTACTGAACATACAATTCCCACAGCCTTGGTTGTTATCTCGGACTCATATCGGGATGGTTTATAACGATTTCAGCCGAGCCCGAAGACAGCCGAACTCTACTGATAACAATAAACTGTTTGTAATCAATTACTTAACACTATGCAAGTGCCGAAAATCATGATGAGATGTGGAAAATGTCAACAAACCTCTTCTACACATGTTGACTTTTGGACAAGAAGGAAATTCTTGTATAAAAGCGTGATTTGTAATAGCTGATTAATCGTAATCGAGAATATGCCAGGTGGAAGGTCAACGAATATCAATTCACAATATCAATTAATTTATTAAAACCAGATTTACTGGTGGTCATTTAAGGAAAACTGGCCAAGCTGGAAATGCACAAATATGTGACCGAGTATTATTAGGTTCTTGACAAGGTATTCACCCTCCGTTAGTGGCGCGCACCTGTGAGGTGCATATTTTTTTTAATTTTCCTATCACGGTTGGCAGCCGTGTTTTGGCGGGCTCACCGCTTTAGTATCTTCCGTTTTTCCACCAGCCAGTCGCATTGACGCCTTTTAGCACTTTCCTCCGAAGGAAAGTAGCTATTGAGGTTGGACTCATGACGGAATTTTTGAAAAATTTCTTCAAATCTTTATCGATCCTACCTAGTAGACACCGAAAATGACCCCCGTTAAAATTTATATATATCTATATATATATATATATATATGCATATATATATATATATATATATATATATATATATATATATATATATATATATGTGTCTGTTAACACGATAGCGGCCAGAGTTTTTGTTTTTTCGTCACGAAACTTGGTATATAGCATTCAATTAGCAAACGATTGAACGAGTTCGTTAACCACCAAAGTCGGTCCACCGGAAGGGGGGGTTTACCCCGAACCCAAAACACTTATTTGACTATGTCAGCCGTAATATTTGTTATATTTCAACGAAACTTGGTATTCGTAGTGTTAATATAGAGAGAAAAGTGAGATATAAAAATGAACTAAATCGGTTCATTAGAAGGGGGGGTTTACTCCGGACCCACAATACCAATTCGCCACTACCAGCCGTGATTTTTGGTATATTTCGACGAAACTCGGTATTCGTAGTGCTAATCCACAGCTAAATATGTGTTGTAAAAATAAACGAAATCGGTTCATTAGGAGGGGGGGGGGGGGGGGGGGGGGGTTACTCCGGACCCACAATACCAATTCGCCACTACCAGCCGTGATTTTTGGTATATTTCGACGAAACTCGGTATTCGTAGTGGTAATCTACAGGTAAATATGTGTTGTAAAAAGAAACTAAATCGGTTCATTAGAAGGGGGGTTTACTCCGGACCCAAATTCCTAATATACTCATACCGGTCGTAATTTCTGCTGTATTGTAACGAAACGCTGTATACGTCGTGGGTAACTCATGAGAAAGAAGTGTTGTAAAAATGAGCTGAATCGGTCAAACGGAAAGCGGGGGTTTAATTTGTAATATATTTGAATAGATAAGCCGGCAGACGTAGGTTCACAAAGCCGCCGCAAGGAGCGCTTTCTACCACCAGTGTGACTGTATCCTGTTCCTGCGTTAGATCAAAATACGATAATATGAGGATTTTTGTATTTATTACGTAGTGTAGTAGGTACCATGTGTAAACATAACTCTGGATGCAAATTAATAATTGATCAGTTACTCATTACAAAATGAGAACTATTCACGTTTTTATTTTATTTATGTAGGATATTTTAAGCAAATTGTTCTGGAAAGCAGTCTACACTACCCAAATTCTGAGGAAAGTGCTTAGTTATGCAGCTCCTGCGTGACGGACTTTTTGTGAGCTCATCATCGTCAGTGGCTGCCCATGTCACCTCTCAGGTGCCGCGCCACAACTCACGTAAGTTTTACTCATATGAGATATTTACAGTTTTCGTTCTCTATCTTACTATGCTATCATCTATGAGTATGTGAGTGAGTTTATTCAATAGTAGAATAAATACGAGGAGTAAAAATTGGTCTTCAACTGCTTGGTTCTTGTGTTTTATAATCCTATTTTATATACATATCTTATATTCATATTTCATATATTTAGACATGTTTCATGTATATAGGATAACCTAGTATGTACCTAACATATGTTATATATTTTAACATAAAGTGTATTACGATTCCACTAAAGGTACGTTTCCATTATGACAAGTCGCGGCGACATGTCGCTGCAACTTGTTGCACAGTTTTGTTGCAAAGGCTCGGCGACATGTTGCAGGGGCCACTCTCTGCGACATGTTGCAGGGAAAAAGTCGCTGCGACATGTCGCAGAAGTATTTGATGGAGGAACGTGGTTAACATATGTTAAAAATATGTGAAGATTAGACACGTTTTAGGTTAGGTTCTGTAACACTAGACAGCAGTCAGAGAAAAAATCATTCAGAATAATGAATAATATATAATTCTGTTAGTTCATTCTGAATAATGAATACTTTTTCATTAATTATTTTGTCCCTATTCATTGAATGACGATGAAAATTTTTATTGAATACAGTTATTTATTCGAGCGAAACAATTTTTTGAAGGAAATTGATTTATTCGACTGCAATTTTTTGTTAAAAACAAGAGATTTTCTTCACTTTTTTTCTGAAAAAAATACTAAGTTCATTGAACGTTTTCTTACTTTTACTGAAAATTCTTTATTCAAATGATATTGTTTCTTGAACTTAAAGAATCTGAGTTTGTTGTTACATGAACCGTATTATTTAAGGCATCAGCCCTATCCTGGCTAGAAGAGGGTAGTAACCAATAGATAACCCGTCCTAAAATTTGTAGTTAACAATAAATGGATGTTAAAATTTAAATAAATAGATGAACCATATTATTTTAAATGTATAAAAATAATGAACGAAGAATGCAAAATAATT